>OY365806.1:65020480-65280480 GCA_959347315.1 Bimastos eiseni | reverse complement strand
AACATCGTGAGAGTCGGTTAGGGTCAGGTTAAACATCGTGAGAGTCGGTTAGGGTCAGGCTAAACATGGTGAGGGTCGGTTAGGGTCAGGTTATGCGGGGTTAGGGTCGTTTAGGGTCAGATTATGCGTGGTGAGGGTCATTTAGGGTCAGGGTTAAGGTTAGTGTAGTTTTTAAAATGCGACGAAATGAACGGGGTGTAAGAAAAGGAAAGGGCTGATGGAAAAATGATGATAGAGTAGACCAGGACAGTGACGGGCTGGCAGAGTATTTTGGACAGTTGGTGGTTAGGAATATGACATGTAATAATCTTCAAATTGTTCTCTTAATTGTCGTTAATGATGCTATTAGCGTTAATCGCATGACCGATTACGAATGATCTGTTCGACCTGTTTTCATTCGTGTCGTCGTATATAACGAACGGTTTGACGGTTTCAAGAATGAGAGGGAAATGATTGGTGGGGTTGGATGGAAGGAGGGAAGGAAGAAGAGAGAAATGGAGAGGGGAAGAGGAAGGTAGCTAAGGGAGAGTGGCATTGAAGCATGTAGAGGAAGGCAAGAATGGAAGGAAGGAGCAATGATGGGAGACAAATATAAGAGACAAAACAGACCGACAGATGAAGACACTGAACAGAAAAAGTTAAACAGGCGTTGATGCATTGGGCTAGACAGACAGGATGAGACAGACAGACAGAAAAGCAGACATAGAGAGAGATTGCAAGAGATAGATAGATATAGATAGATAGATAGATAGATAGATGGATGGATGGATGGATGGATGGATGGATGGATGGATGGATGGATGGATGGATGGATGGATGGATGGATGGATGGATGGATGGATGGATGGATGGATGGATGGATGGATGGATGGATGGATGGATGGATGGATGGATGGATGGATGGATGGATGGATGGATGGATGGATGGATGGATGGATGGATGGATGGATGGATGGATGGATGGATGGATGGATGGATGGATGGATGGATGGATGGATGGATGGATGGATGGATGGATGGATGGATGGATGGATGGATGGATGGATGGATGGATGGATGGATGGATGGATGGATGGATGGATGGATGGATGGATGGATGGATGGATGGATGGATGGATGGATGGATGGATGGATGGATGGATGGATGGATGGATGGATGGATGGATGGATGGATGGATGGATGGATGGATGGATGGATGGATGGATGGATGGATGGATGGATGGATGGATGGATGGATGGATGGATGGATGGATGGATGGATGGATGGATGGATGGATGGATGGATGGATGGATGGATGGATGGATGGATGGATGGATGGATGGATGGATGGATGGATGGATGGATGGATGGATGGATGGATGGATGGATGGATGGATGGATGGATGGATGGATGGATGGATGGATGGATGGATGGATGGATGGATGGATAGATAGAGAGAGAGAGACAGACAGAGAGAGAGTGAGAGAGAGAAAGAGAGAAAGAGAGAGAGCATGAATGAAAGATGAGGAAGAGGTAATAAAGTGCTGATGGTACCTTCACATTTTCTCTCGTCCATCTTCTCATCTAGTTTTTCACTATATCTGTCAGTCTCTGTTTGTCTCTCTGTCTGTGTATCTGTGTATTTGTCTGTGTATCTGTCTGTCTGTCTGTCTGTCTGTCTGTCTGAGTCTGAGTCTTTGTCTATGTCTCTGCCCCTGGTCTCCCTCTCGCTCCCTCTCCGCGTCTTCGTTGAAATCGATCAGCAAAGAGCGTTCCAGTCTCTGGCTCTGTCGTCTCTCACAATGCCCGCTAGAGGCCGCATCGATCGTCTCGCTCTACTGAAAGCCGAGCGCAGGCGGCCGTGACGCCCCACTTGAGCCCCACTGGAGCCCCACTGGAGCCCCACCGCCCTGTGGAGCCCACTGGAGCCCCAACGCTGCCACACCGCCCTCTGTAACCCACTGGAGATCGCCCGCCCGACTTCACGTGTCCGGTCGAGTGAAGGTGGGACTGCCTCCTCCTTTCCTTCCTACGACCCTCAAAGGTCCCTTCCCAATAAAGGTGACGATATCGACCCATCCCCGTGTATCTCTGTCCTTATGCCTGCCTGTATGTCTATCCCTCTGTAGTTATGTGTGTTTGTTACCTTTTTCCTATTATGCTTCTGTCTCTCTTGGTCATTCTCTGCGTCTGTCTCTGTCTGTCTATTGTCTGTGTCTCTCTCTACGTCCGTCTCTATGTCTCTACATTATCTCCTAGTCAAGATTCTGTACGTCTGTCTGTATCGCCATTTCTCTCTCGCTCCATCTCTCTTCCTTCCTAGCTAGACCTATTTCTTTCTCATTTTATTTTTATATTTTTCCTTTATATAAATATATATATATATATATATATATGTGCGTGTGTGTGCGTGTGTGTGTGGTGTGTTTGTGTGTGTTCGCGCGCGTGTGTGTATGAGGTGTGTGTTTGTGTGTGTGTGACTGTGTGCGTGAGTGTGGATGTGTTTGTCTGTCTCTTTGTCATTGTCTTTGCCTCTGCGTTTCTCTCTCTCTCCTTCTCTCTCTCTCTCTCTCTCTCCTTCTCTCTCTCTCTCTCTCTCTCTCCTTCTCTCTCTCTCTCTCTCCTTCTCTCTCTCTCTCTCCTTCTCTCTCTCTCTCTCTCTCCTTCTCTCTCTCTCCTTCTCTCTCTCTTCTTCTCTCTCTCTCTCTCCTTCTCTCTCTCTCTCTCTCTCTCTCTCTCTCTCCTTCTCTCTCTCTCCTTCTCTCTCTCTTCTTCTCTCTCTCTCTCTCCTTCTCTCTCTCTCTCTCTCTCTCTCTCTCTCTCTCTCTCCTTCTCTCTCTCTCCTTCTCTCTCTCTTCTTCTCTCTCTCTCTCTCTCTCTCTCTCTTTCTCTCTCTCCTTCTCTCTCTCTCTCTCCTTCTCTCTCTCTCTCTCTCTCTCCTTCTCTCTCTCTCCTTCTCTCTCTTCTTCTCTCTCTCTCTCTCTCTCTCTCTCTCTCTCTCCTTCTCTCTCTCCTTCTCTCTCTCTCTCTCTCTCTCTCGCTCTCTCTCTCCACCCTTCTGATCGTAAATGGCTCTTCTATTGCATCGTCCGTCACGCGTCAATCATCTCAGAACCGTTTACGATGCGCTATAGTGGAATTTAATTTTTCATTTCCAAGTGACGAGGGCTTTTGTCCCAAGTGCCAACTACTCAAGAACCGAAGTCGCAATCTCCCTCCCTCAACTCCCTCCCTTCCTCCATCCCTTCCTCCCTCTCTCCCTCCCTCAAATTCCTCCCTCCCTTCTCCCTTCCTTCCTCCATCCCTCCTCCCTCTCTCTCTCCCTCCCTCACCTCCTTTCCTCCCTCCCTCCCTCCTCCCTCCCTCCCTTCCTCCATCCCCTCCTTCCACCTCATCACACAAGAAAAACTGCAAATATTCTATTCGATATTTCCAACATCGCATATATTGATAAAACTGCCCCCTTCATTATCTCGGTATCTAACTTCCTCTCTATCATCGTCTCCGTCTTTCTCTATTTGTGTCTCTGTCGCTATCCATCCCTCTTCAATTTCCACTTTCTGTCTTTTCCTGCAAGCTCTGCATGTCTCCAGATTCTGGCACCAAAGAGTCCGGTTGGTTGCCATGAAAATAAGAGAACTGAAAAGTTTATTCGGATTGAACCTTTAATCTAACCGCATCCAATCTGTTTCTTTTCCAGAGTGGACACAACTCACAGAACTCAAAGCCGAATTCCATCGCTTTAGACCAGAGAGACGAACCCTGAATAAGGCCATCCTCTCTCTTCATCCTCCGCTTCATCGCCTCTTCTTGTCCTCTCCTCTTCCTACTCCTCCTCCGCTTCCACCACAATGACAATTAAGGTCCCGCTTCTTCTTTTCCATAGCGTTCCTCTACTCTATCCAAAGCCTGTTTCCTCCATCTTCTCTACAACTTCACTGTATTACTCACTATGTTGCACCTTCCGTCTCACTGCGTAACTCATTCTCCTACCTATTCTTTTCATCCTTCTCTTCCTTTCAACTTTCTCCTTACGATCATCACTTTGCTATTCATCATCGTGTATCAGGTGACCCCAATTAGCGGGGTAATTTGATTACTAATTGGGTATTCAACGCAATCTGTAAGTTTGCTGTTTACAAAACTACGCATTTCTTTTGTTCACTGACAAATAAACACAAGGATTGATTGATTGATTGATTGATTGATTGATTGATCTCATCGCTTCCTCCTCCTCCTCCTCCTCATTCCATTCTTTCTCCGCATTCTATTCCTTCCTCTGAGTCTCCTCATTATATTCTTCCGCATCTTTCGGTTTCTCCTTCCACTGCGGCTCCGGATTCATGAGCGCAACGGTTTTATTCTTTTCTTCGCCATGTGTCAGTAGTAACATTTACAGCCAAGATCTCACGAATTCACAGACCACGTAAATTATTTTTTTCGCCCGAGGTAGATGCCATCCCTCAGGCTGTTACCAACTAAAATGTGCAATCAAGCTTGGAGTCCGTGACTCTGTTCCCCGGGTGCGGTGTGAAAGTGCTTCTATTCTTCTTCTTCGTCGTATTCTTATTATTCTTTCCTCTTTTTCTTCTTATTATTATTATTGTTACTATTATTATTATTTATTATTATTATCATCATCATCATCATCATCATCGTCGTCGTCGTCGTCGTCATCATCATTATCATCATCATCATCATTATCAGTATCATTATTATTATTATTATTATCATTATTGTTATTATTATCATTATCATCATTATCATTATCATCATTATCATCATCACTATTAAAATCATTAACAATAATTATATTATCATAATTGCTATAATTATTGTTGATAAAAATAATATAAATTATTCAATTAATAATATAAAAATAATAATAACAATAACAAAAATAGTACCAGTTATGCACTAATATAATTAATTTTGCACTGATATAATTAATTTTACACTGATATAATTAATTTTGCACTGATATAATTAATTTTACGCTGATATAATTAATTTTGCACTGATATAATTAATTTTACACTGATATAATTAATTTTGCATTGATATAATTAGTTTTACACTGATATAATTAATTTTGCACTGATATAATTAATTTTACACTGATGTAATTAATTTTGCATTGATATAATTAGTTTACACTGATATAATTAATTTTGCACTGATTTAATTAACTTTGCACTGGTCTCTTTTGACTAATTGGTTCTCTTAATCGACTTTAATAATAATAATAATAATTTTAATTAATAATTAAATTGGTAGACTTTTCTCTACCATCGCATCTCGATGATTATTCAACGCTACAACGCAGTTGCTTTCAAGGGAACTTTCACTGCTCAAGAGTCCAACGAGCAGGGCTACTCCGGACGACATCACCATTAATTAGCATTGAAGACCATAATAATAATAATAATAATAATTATTATTATTATTATTATTATTATTATTGTTATTATCATCATCATCATCATCATCATCAAAATTAATATAATGATTATATTTAAAATAATATTTTATGACACTGACAATGACAATGATGATGATGACGACGACGACGACGACGATGATGATGATGACGATGATGACGACGCTGTTCAGCCGACCATAATATTAGTACGCCCTGGGTATACATCGACAGCCTTGGAAACAGCAAATTTGGCGCTCAGGCAGGGTATAATCGGAGCGCGCACAGAGCGGCAATGAAATGCACTTACATACCAATCTCATTTGTCTCCTTTGAGTCCTATACCCACCCCTCTCATACCCTAAACAGCTGTGGAGGCGATATAATCTGTTATGTGTCTGATAATTGTAATTATTCTAGTAGAAAATTCGGCTGTAAAATATAATGACCAAACATCAATTTTTAGTCTTAATGTTTCAATCACACTGTACGTGTTGTTGAGACATGACCCAATCACATTGCCCTCCGTCTGTGTGATGTTGTTAACCTGCGACAGTGAATTGCTCAATGCTTAAACAATGACGCGCAAAAAATAGTGTGACGTCATTTATGAAGGGTCCAATATCCGGGACTAGAAGGCCATGGCCCAATTCTTCCACTCCTCAGCCAAGAACCTATGTCTTTACGTCCACCACCAAAGACGTTTCGACCCTGCTCGTAACGTCGAAGTGTCAGTCCCAAGACTTGATGAAAGAGGAGAACAATGCTAATGATCTTTGCTATCACAGAGTCGTCAATTAAACTGAGACTACAAAGTGTGGGTCGCTGTTTTGCCTGTGACTAGCCACTTAGCCTCATATGAATAATGAATAATGGGCCTAGGCTACGAACATTACTATCACTGGTTACGATTACAATTTACTTCACCAAGTACTAGGGCATACTTTGCGCTGAATGCCACTTGATTACCAAAGTCTAAAGCAGGGACATCCAGATCGGGGGGGGGGGTCCGGAAGCAAATGCCTCCAATTTCACGTAGTCTTTTTAGTCTTAGGGGGGAATATTTTACCTTCCATACCCTTTGGACCTGGATTTGCCCCCATCACTCAGAGGGGGATTGACGCCACTGGTCTAAAGTACAAAATACGCTTAGTCACAAAATTATACTTAGTGCTTTTAGTCTTAAATAGCATTTTAGTGTTTCCTAATCGATTCAAGACTAAGGCTGTCAACGGGTACCCGGGTACCCGCCAGTGGCTGACTGCACGGGTAATCGGTTTTCGGGTACCAGAAATTCCGTAAAAATGCGTGATTTTAACTGAACATATGCTAGAAGTATTTCGTTGGTCATATTGGCTGACTGCCCAGGCAATGAAATCGATCCTCGGGTGCCCGACATACGACATTCCGTAAAAATGCGCAATTGCACACATTTCCTAACAAAATATCCGCGCAGAGCGACGGGTACCCGGGTCGTGGTTTCAAAATTCTTTGACAGTCTTATTCAAGACTTCCCCCTTAAGTCTGATCCACAACTAGATGTTGCAGGGGCGTCAATCCATGGACCCACCCTGAGTGATGGAGGCAAAACCTTGATCCCAAGTGTCAGGAAGGCAAGATATTCCCCTTATGACTAAAAAATATCCCCCATACGTGAAATGGAAGGCATTTGCCTCCGGATCCCCCTAGCTGGACGCCTCTGAGATGTTGAATGATCCGGGAAAAATATTCAAGTGCGAATTGCGGGATGGGGTAAGTGTCTCCTTTCTATACATCTATTTTCCGGCTCCCACCGCCAGATGGATTCCGTCAGCAGCTTTGGCCTATCTTAACTTCCACCGACTGAATTTACATTTTCATTTCTAACCCAACAGTGGTTCTCAGTATTGCGTATATAAGGAAGGCCAATATTGTTCACCGATCGGAACTTTGGTGCTAGTGTACTTACGAGTACGGTAAGTACTACGAACATAGACAGACAGACAGACAAACAGACAGACCGTAGGCAAAGTTTGATTCGAGTGCAGCGTCTGATAATGTTGACCTGTTGAGCTAGTAGCCGGAATTGACTCGTATGATGCAGAGATTTAATTCCATCGTATGCGACTCTTAAACAGAACCAATTACTTTAATTATAGGCTCCGAGACCCAACACGGCCTACAGGGATCTAGCTGTTAGGCACAGGCAGAAAGGGCAATGTTGACTTTTGCCTACGCGGGCCTAAAGGGTTTTCTGTGCAAAACCTAATGTCCGGCTATTAGTAATTCATTGTTCTAAGGGATGTCGGTAATTGTTAATGTAATTTCAATTACAAATTGATATAGCGCCATTTTAAAAGAGATTCGTAAGATAAGGCACGACTGATAATTAATGCGAATTTAGGCTATGATAACTGTTACTTGGAGATATTTAGGCTAAGTCTTAACTTTGTAGTCTGGGCCTAATTAAACGGCAAAAGTGAATTGCAGGACACGCAGACAGTCATACCAGAATGGTAAAACTTACACTTAAGGCCCGCTAATTTTGAGCAAATGACTTCTAGGCAATAATGTTGCGGTTGGAAGAGTGTTGATGTCGTTGGGTAAAGATTATCGGTGTAGGCCTATGGGGCCTATCGGTATCATCCAACTCCACCTTATTATCATACGCACTGTCATCAGCATTATCATTATCATCATCATGAGCGTCATCACTACATTAGGTTACTACAATTTGAGCCGAGATGCGACACATAATCATTATCATCATGACGAGATGATCAGTATCATCATCATTAACAGCAGCAGGAACAACAATTTAATGATAATTTTGATGATGATGATCATCATCAACAACACAGCTTCATCGTCGTCATAATCATCGCCATGATCATCCTCATTGTCATTATCATCATTAATATATAATCATCATCAGCAGCATCATAATCATCTTTCAAATAGAATAATAGTTTATCTGTAATCAACTGGGTCAATGGAGAAGAGAGATATCTTTTACGGGCACAATGCAAAGTTAGCACCAATACAGCACATGTGACCATAAATGATGACCTGGCAAACACATGCACTCAGTGCAGAGGTGAGTGAAAGCTCTCTCCTGTGTTGAACTCATAGAAAACACTACAAAGTCGAAACTTTCAGTTCGCAGAGATAGCTTGTAAAAATAAGTAATACGTCTACAGTTAAATTTTTTTAACCAGAATCATTGCTTGTAAACTGACGCTTTATCTCAAACTCAGTATATCACCGACCCCCACCCACAGGCCTTGCATGTTAGCCTGGGTCGTGCTAGCATGCACTTGGGGTCGAGTGCAGGCATCCCAGCCGACGAGTCAGCTTCTGGGCTGGTGCGACCTAGGAGGCGTTTTGAACAGACGGCCAACGAGAGATGCAAGGGCAGCCAACGCGAGTGGGCTAACTATTAACTAGGTCTGAAGGCGATAACAGATGAACGTTGAACTTCACTAGTGTTCGAAGTGTACTATTCGTTGTTCCTCGAGGTTTTAGGTGTTCGAAGCTTTGAGGGAACGATTCGTTGCTAGGGGTGGGCTTCAGTTTCGGTTCCCGTTCTGTTTTTGGGTGAAGTATGTCGCCGAAATAACGCCGTAAGTACAGAAAATCACCGATCGCTATACATGTATCGCTATACAAGTTCACTGTGCACCTAGGCGTCGGTGCATGCGCACCGGTGAGTATTTTTAGATCATTACGTCAGATTTCTTTGTTGAAGAATTTGTTTTAATTTATGCAGCGCCGTAGTTACAGGATTAAGTTAACTTGGAGCATGCTCGAACTCATAAGATGGCATTTGCGGATGGACAGCAAGGATTTCGTACAAAACTCTGCTTGTTTAGAAAGTTTTAGTGTAGCGAAGGTGAGTTTAGAGTTTTTGAAACGTTGGTTGAAATAGATTTTTTAAGAATCTGATGTTTTAAGAAGTTGGTGTCATAAACTTGATATATTCTAGACACGATATAACTTGACAGCTTTGTTTATTAGGTTTGCGTGTCCGTTATTACGTCTGTTGGATTGCCATGCGAAATTAAACTTGCTGCCATGATGCAGCCTACTGTCGGGAAAGACCCAACTTGCACTGTCGATCCAAAATGTGTATGGGTTCGAGTCCCCTTGATCTTCTTCCAAGCGACTGAAAGGGTATTGGGGATCAGAAAACTAAAAATTTCTCACCAGCCTTCAATTGTTTCTTGTGCGACATATGGGAAGCATTAGTTGTTGACCCAACGTTCCTGTACTTTAATAATCTGTAGACCCGAGTTCTGTTTGAAGAACTAAAGCACTGTGTAGTACTGCATGAGTAGTGAGTACTGAGAAATTTGCAATAAAATATTGCAGCCACAATTTAGTTTTCAGGATGTCAGTCATGGTTGAAGCAAGGAGATATTTCTCTTTGCTTTCAACCATGCAAGGAGATATTTCTCTTCGTCTTTCAACCATGACCGACAAAATACCCAAAGCAGCATATGCAAGGAAGATGTAAATCCAGATTGGGGTTCTGTCCTCTTAGCATGTTTAACACATAACCCTTGACCCTTTAATAATGAGCACATACTAGAAGAGACTGGTAAGCCAATGCAACTCATTGTTGAAGTATTGAGGCTGTTTCACTGTGACCAAAAACACAGAAACTTGGTTTATATTTCAAGAGTGTCAACAATGTTGATAAGTGGTGATTAGAAGTATTTGATGTAGACCGAGGATCTGATTGCTTCCAGTGCAGAAATCACTCCAACTGAAGTGTTTACCCTCTTATGCTCTTGACTTCTATTGGTATTTCCATACTGCTTTTACGCTATGATCAGCAAACTGAGGGACAGATTGCTGTGAAAATACGGAAGAAGATGAAGAAGAGCAGTTCCTTAATTGTATAGGGCAGTGGCCGATCAGTGAGAGGAGTTGGCCGGTAACACAAAGAATATGGGTTCGATCTTCGTCCAAGGAGTTATTATGTAGTGACCTTGAGCAACTGTTTTTTGCACGATTTCCCTGTGATATAATTGCATCTATATGACATCTGTGCATGTATGCATTTCTTAACTTCGTGGGAGGGGCAATATAAAAATGCAGTGGTATTGTATGGTATTAATAGTGATCATGGCTATTTATATCGCACTGTCATAGCAAGCTGCTTCTAGTATTCTTTACAAAACGGTCTACTGTCAAGACATATGCTAAGAGTTCCACATGTGGCAAGTGCCTTTTAAGCTGTTCTTTTCAACAGAATGACTTTTGGCTTCCTGCATAAGCCTTCCCTGAGAGCCATGTTATGAAATGGTGTGTTCATTTTTCAGTATTAGTATTGTATGGCGAGTCCTCTGTCTCGCCCTGTCATCTACTCACTGACAATGTATGGTCAGTGTGATCAGTATATAGGTGAGATGGCTGGGGGAGATGCAGGTGAAGTGGAGATAGGAAAACAGTTTTTTTGTAGCCTTGAATCTCTGGTTTTTCAGTAAACAGTCCAACATGTTAACCACTGGACCCTGATGTTCACTTTGAGGATAACCCTGTAAGATTATGATTATCGTTATGTTTGTACTCAAAAGATCAAATTCCGAACTTACAAAACTATGCTGCATACCTTTGCAAGGAGCGATCATCTCTGGACTGGCTTGTCTCTGTTGATGTCTGGCACCTCAGCAGACAAACCATTGAGAGCAACCCCATTTGACGACCATTTCATTGTTCCATTGTTATAAAGAACACAATGGAAAAGGGAAGAAGTCTCCCTTGTGTCTCAGGAAACCTTGGTCTGATGACAACTCATCCTTGATGATTGAATGACCAAGTGTCTCAGAGGCCCCAAGGGATCAACTGATACTGAAACAGCAGGCTTATGTACCATATGTTTTTTTTTTACCTATTTCAATGTGTTTATGTACCCTTTGTTGTTTCTGTTCTACCTGTTCAAATTCCTTATATACCCTAAGCTGTTTCTGTGTTACCTGTTTCAATTTGCTTTTGTAGTTATGTACTCTTGCCTTTTTCTGCTCTGTCTGTTTCAATATGCTTATGTACCCCAGCTGTTTCTACTCTACCTGTTTCATTGTGCTTATATGCCATTGAGTGTTTCTGCTCAGCCTCTTTCAGAGGACTCATGCACCCTCAGCTGTTTATATGCTATCAGACAGTGCTATGCCACTTTCTAAGTCATGAGGTTAAATTAGGTTACAATGCTTGATATCATAGCATAACTAAGTCTTATATTAATATTCCAGCATCACAGACTGACGTAATGGCATCCAAAGAAGGCGGCTGGGGATGGCTTGTAACGGCCGCATCTTTCCTCATCCATATCATCGTAGGAGGGATCGGATACAGCTGCGGAGTGTGGCAGATGATATTTTATGGATACTTTGGCAAGACCAGGTACCAGACGGCATGGGTTGGATCAACACTGCTGGCAATGACAGCCATTGGGGGTGAGAAGAATAAATAAATCACATCATTTGTATTATCATTATTATCGTTATTGCAGTAAAACAGTAATTGTATGATACTTAATTAAGTTACAAAAGTTATTAATCGTACTAGACTTTCAGTTAAGCTCGCAGTCAGTAGTATTATCAATGGTCAGTATTATAAAATCAATGAGAAACAGGCAACCCTGAAACAAGTTTGTTTGAGGCCTCAGGAGCAATATGCATGCTCCAAATGTACTTGAATCCAATCTCTGTAATCCTCTATTTTTGGTGATTTAATAAACTATTCAATCGTGGCTCAATCTGCTCGTTAGTTAAGTTTTGAGTAGTGAGCTACTTCTATGGTTATTTTTATAGCTAAAGTTTTGGATAGTGAGCTACTTCCAGGGTTACATTTAAAGCTAAAGTTCTGAGTAGTCAGTTACTTCGTAGCTACAGTTTTTGGTAGTAAACTACTTCATGATTATCATCGAGTGGTTAGTGATAGATGTAGTTTTGATTCTTTTTAGCATCTAACTATAATATATTAGTTTTTGATTAGCTACTTAATTGTTGGCACTCTATTAATTTATACCTAATGTTCTATGTTATGCATTTGTTTATAAAGTATGGTTATATATATATATATATAAATATATATATATATTTACACGTGTGTGTGTGTGTGTAATATGAGATATATATAAAGTCTTATGTAAGAAGTGCCAGACATAAAATTTAGTCAGATGATAAGAATGCATTGGCTTTAGTTTTAACACCGGATTTAAGAGCAGTCTCAAATTCTAAGTTTTAGACAGCATCCGTTTCCTGTAACTGCAGGAAGCAGTGTTGTGACACTTAGTCTTAACAACCTTTGGGTCTGTGTATGGGGGTAGGCTCCTGTTAGTAGGTTTTCTTCTGAACCTGCCAAATCAAGAACATTCATGACCCTTCAATTACATGTCCACTAACTCTTCATCCCTTCCCTTCTCCTATGATGCCCCTGTCTACAATCCTGGCATTACTTTTTATCCTCATCTCTCTTTCCCCAGCCACGTTTGCAAATTTTTACACTCCTGTTTCGTGCACAATCGAGAACTCCGCCGCTTTCGGCCCATGATCGATTTCAAACTGTATCTTAAGTTGCTACCTCTATTGTCCACGCAAAGCTCAAGCAAGTACTTCCAATTCTTGATCTAAACAACACCCACCTTGACAGCGGCTCTGCCTCCTCTGAGTGTCTGAAAACCAGACTCAGACCTCATTTGGATATCCCCTCTGACTTGATGCAGTGCTCGTGAATAAGCTGGTCCCCTGCACTTGGCTTTTGAGAGGTGCTTTAGAAGTTTGGAGATTGAGATGTAAATATACAAAGTACCCATTGAAAATCTTGGCTGTCACTCTTAGCTGCATACATGTATAATAATGTGTACACAGTTAGGTCTATCCTGGCTGCTATGGTACTTGAGTTTATAGTAATTATAATTATCATGATTGCTAATGTTGTTGTGACTAATGATGTCTTATTGAAACCACTTACTGAGCAATATTAATTAATTAATTCACTAAATACATGAATGGGTGGAAAGAAAAGGCGTCTTTTTTAAAAATTGCTTTTAATTTGTGAGGCAGAGTATTCCATCTTATTGGCTAGTTAGATAATCAGTTCAATGTTTTAATAAGTTACTATATCTCTTAATGAATATTTGGCAGTTGCAACAATCAGGATGTTAAATCTTATCACCAAGATACATTTTTATGTAGCAATTGACTTGTCTTTTTTGAATATCATAAAATAAAGTTAGCAAATAAATTCTTGGACGCAATAATATTTCATGTACATATTAGGGCATAACTGAGTAGACAATTTCCACTGGGTACCGAATCCGAGTTTTTGGATGAACTATTTGCCGGATCCGGGTACGAACCGAATAATAGTGGCAAATCCAGCCAGCGACTCAGCGAGTACAATTCGTAGGTAAAACGTAGTTAACCTGCCATGTGGCACAGCGACGGAGAACTATTTATTGTCAACGCAGAGTTTACAGCAATATCTCTCATATAGTGTATTATTATTATTTATTAACTTTATTTGTGGAAAAAATGTAAAACCTTGTAATAAACTTTGAAATATGAAATCATCAGTGATGTCTTTACTCTCTAATGTTTAAAGAAGTAGGTGGAGCCAATTCAAGCAGGAAATAACCGATTTAGTTGCCACCAGGGAAATGCAGCCAACAGAAATTAAAATGTATAAATTAACATCATTATTTTAAAGAAAATTAGATGGAATGTTAAGTTCTTGTTTAATTAATCAATAACTTATAAGTAAGTGCGTTAGTCCTCAATTTATTTGATGAAAAAAATATGATTTTATCCCAAAAATTTATTTAATCAAAAAAGCTATTTTTAGCTATCTGCGGGTGTAATATTTGCTGAGTTGAATACTTCCGAATAGTTCAATATTCGGCTGAGGCGAATGTTTGAGGCGATTTCCGGTTATGCCCTAGTACATATGATATAACTATGTTGACTCTCAGTGTAAAGTCTCATTCACAAGGATTATAATTTGAATCCATGTTGAAATTGCCTTAATATCTGATTGAAACAAGTTGAACTGAATGTAAACGGAGAATGTATGATGAGCAGAATTTGTTTAAAGGTGAAAATGTATTTAAAGAATGATTGTTCAAGAGGAATTATGATACCCAAGAGGTCGCAATGATGTGTGGAAGCAAGGAACAAGGAAGCAAGGAATCTCTGTGGTTGGATCCTGCTGACGTCACATTCAGAACGGTTAAAGCTGGAATCTGTGTTGCCACGAAAGTTACATTGTAACTACCAATGAGAATATGTACCATATGCTTTGTTACCTGTCCTGTAAAGGGATAAATTGTAATCTTCCCCTTTACAGCAAAATAACTAAACTGACAGAACTAGTGTCATTTAAGTTTCAACTATATCACCTTGAAAATCTGTATGGTGCATTAAACGAATATTGTATTGTAATAATTGTTAATTGATTATCTGCTTCTAATTGTAATTGATACACAAATTTAAATAGCTGATTCTAATCGATTATAAATTTTACTAAACATGCCCATCTCTGATGATGAAGTCCGGATGTATATAAGTACATAGTGTTGAATTTGAATCTATGATATTGTTTTTGGTTGTGATACACAGGCATTCCCAGCACTCTCATATCCTACAGATTTGGCTACCGTGCTTCAGTCATCACTGGAAGCTTCTTATCTGCATCTGGATTCGCAATGGCCATCTTCTGTACTGAGCTGCATGAGCTTTATCTTAGTATTGGTATTGTTGCAGGTATGGTATTTGGCAGACAGGTATTAATAACTTCATGAAATTTGCCAGTTGGATTCAAATAGGTATTTACAATTCGGTAGACACTTTTATCGGAAACGTATCTTTAATTTTAATTTATATATATTCTGTCCCAGATTCATTGAAAAAATTGTCGTCTAGTTAATGGTCGTGTGTCTGGTAAATATCAAAATATTTTTCCTATCAGTACTGCTGTCTTATAGGCTGATCAAGATCTATGTGGTTTTCATATGATAATGTTACCAGATCAATTTTAATGAATTCATTCTGGAGTTTATATGGCACCCCACCTATGAAACTACTCAAATGCGGTCCAGACTCCACAGACTCCAAGTCTCCAACATGCCCAAAAAGAAATTAATTACTGGTAATGGTTTCCATTGCTAGACATTACTGTTGAGAAATGCTGTATCCTGAAGCACACAGAATAGAAACACTAATAGGGGACTCTGTGAAATAGATGGCGCCAGTATCAAATGTGGGTAAGCTACCCGAGGTAAAATTGTGCACTTTATGTTGATTGGTTGTTGTGCTGTATGTTCTTCACACAAAAATAATCTAAAAGTTAGCCAGATTATAAAATTTATGTATTTATTTATCCATAATTATTATTCTTATGCCAGCCATCAATCGGAACAACATAAATAAACAACGCATGGCCAATATAAAAAAGTCTTAGACCTATGTGTATACTGGCGCC
Source organism: Bimastos eiseni (assembly GCA_959347315.1). NCBI lineage: Eukaryota > Metazoa > Annelida > Clitellata > Crassiclitellata > Lumbricidae > Bimastos > Bimastos eiseni. The sequence goes on along the minus strand of OY365806.1, from coordinate 65,264,615 downwards.
ATCTGTTTCTACTTAAGGAACTGCCCACAGAGTCCCCTATTGTGTTTGGTGACAATGTCTTGTTTAAGTTTTTATCCTGCTGTGGATTGTCTGAACTGCAGTAACATTTTCTCTTATTCCCTTGATTTCTTACAGGCCTAGGTCTCGGTCTGTCGCTCACCCCATCTATCATGGTTCTGGAAAACTATTTCTATGTAAAGCGCCATCTGGCAACCAGCGTCGCCGCCACGGGTGTCAGCGTCGGCCTCATGCTCTTCCCAACCGCCATCTACTACCTTGAGGATATATACGCCTGGAAGGGCGTTGCAATGATCCTTATTGCCCTCTGCTTGAATATCTTGATGTGCGGTTGTCTCATGCGACAGGTCGTGCACTACGACGGACGAAGGAGAAGAGACCTACTCAAGATATTCGAGCCGTCACTTTTCAAGTAAGTAAGAAATGTACTAAAAGTCGTCTTCATCCGACTATGTACATTCATGTAATTGTGAAGAAAAATCTGGCAATAATGCAGAAATGCTTTCATACTAACTTGATTGATGATGATAACGGTTGAGATGAATCGAAACTCTGCTTGGGAACTCTGCTCGGCTGAGTTTCTTAGTACTGGACATTACTCAGACAAACAATTAATCTGAGTTTTAATAAAAATTGGTTTTCTGATTTTCTGTTTTGAAAAAGAATATTGGATTTTTTTACAAAACGACAACCGACATAACTAAGAACAAAAATTCAAAAATATTGTGTGTCAAACTAAAAATCAAGAGACTTTTTTAAATATGCAAAACTCGGACTCAGACTCGGTACAACTCATCTCGTAAAACTCGGACTTGGCAGGAAATTGATCCCTAGATAATGGATAGCAAATATAGTTTAAATTGTAAAATAAACTATTAATATTTTTATTTAAAGACCTGGAGATGATGTCTTTGGATGGGGAATAATGTTATAGGTCTTAACAAGTGAATGTAAATGTGATGAAGGCCTAGAAGTGCATCTAATAGACAGCTGTGTTGCTCTTTTCCAGGAGTGTCGCATTTCACGGACTATTGTGGAGCAACTTCCTATGGAGTGCTGGAGCCACAGTGGTGTTCTTCCACCTTCCTGAATATGCACGCTCAACAGGTGTCACGCAAGACGACACCATAATGCTCTTTGGCGTGATCGGCGTTGCGAACCTGCTCAGCCGGCTCGTCTTCCAGTTGTTCAGTCACTCCGCCAAACTGGATACGATGTCGAACATCCTGTGTTCGGCCGGTCTTGCCGTCATTCTAACCGGACTGTTTCCCGAGTTCTTCAAGCACAAGGCCGGCGAGATTGGATACGCGATAATGTTTGGTCTTCACTGCGGGTTCTGGAGCACGTTCGTTTCCTCGGTGACCGGGGAGCTGCTCAGCGATGAGCTCATTGCCTACGGTCGAGGTTACATCAGTCTGTCGATAGGTCTGGGATTGGCGGTGGGACCTCCTCTGGCAGGGTTGGTGCTCGACGAAGACTACAGTTTTGAGGTCGTCTTCTATGGTGCAGGTAAGCCCATGATGATTTCTCTGGTTTTTTTTATTTGATTGGCATGCAGGATTTTGCAGTTGGTAAGTTGAGTTTCTAAAGCTGAATCTCGCTGTTGTTGTCGAGTGTTGTGTTGAATGCACTGTTGCAGGATGCTTCAGGATCCTGGCATATTTATCAATGCCTTGTCTCATATTTGAAGACTTCCGTAGAGCCATTACCTTTTTCAGAAGGAACCAATCGCTGGTCGGATCAAAGAAGAATCACTTGCGAGACTCCGAGACTGGGAAAGGGTACAGAGGATAAGCAGTCTAAAAACTATGAGACTTCAACCCTGACCTAAGGGATGTCAGAGAATTCAGGAGTGGACAAATTCTCGAGTCTTAGGCAGGTGACTGAGAAGGGATTCGGAACTCAGGGGCTCTATTTGAACAAGCAGCTGCACAATAAGAGTGGTAGAAATCCATTTCCTGAGGCACAGAGACTCTGAACATCCCTGCCACCTGTCAACTGGAATCCGTTGGTTGGTCCTACACTTGTGTGTGGGCCCACCACTGGTGACTCTTTTCAGCCTACTATGCAGAGTTTTGCTAACTATTATGTATTATATTCGATCATGTGACATCATTTAGGCCAGCACAGAGTAGATATCTATGTAAATGCTTGATTATGTGCATTACATTACATTTCCGTGCACTGAGTCAATTTTATGGACTGGAAATGATATTGCTGGTATTTTCAGTACAGGAGCAACAAAAACTCAAATTCGCACACAAAGCACCTTGTGCCTCTGAGTAGATATCTTGAAGGGGTACTTTATCAAGTATTTTGATTGATTGATTGTTCAACATGAATTTCTCTGCTCTATCTTTTTGATTTTTGATAAATAAAAATTCATGGCTTCCCAGTATCCGATTTTTAGTGTATATGCTTATACTGGAACGTCTTTAAAGACATTTCTTTAGGAATTGTATCAAGAAATGGACACAACATTCTAACGGTGTGTTTATGTTGATGTCTGTTCTAACACTAACTCAAATATTCAATCCTTGTAGCTTAATAAATAATATGCTGATGATGCATGTTATGGGGGGGATTGTTCTGGTGTGTGTAAATAATTAATTATGGGGCAATAAAGGTGATTATTTAGTAGAAGCACTGCTGGCTTTGTAAGGCCCGTGTTGGTTCATTCAACAAATCACTACTAAAAGTCATCTCTTGCGTGAATCAGATTCATCCATGGTTTCAACCATACATTGTTTCAATGCTTTCTCAAACTTCCCTCTTTGTCTTTGACACACTGAACTTGGCATGGTACCTTCAACCGATGCCTTGAGCATTGTTAAAGAAATTTTCAGATTAGTAGTATTCCTAAGACAATTGACTGTTAATGTGTTTCTAGGGGTATGTATGCTGCTAAGTTCTGTCATCATGTTGACCGTCAGTATAAAGAAATTTCATTTTCGACCCGTTGTGGATGTCAGTGCCACGAATTCCAGCAGCTCTCTTGGTGCCCGATCTGCATTGTCAGCAGCCGAGGGGGACCAGGTTATGGTGTAAGTTCATTGTTCTGTTTCAATCAATTAATCAACTTTTTTATTGGTCTATGGTCAAGATAGCATCAGAGCTTATAATTATGTTCTAATGGTTTTAAAATGGGAGCCCAAGAACAAAGTTCCACTAGTTTAGGCCAAATATGTATGTGAGTGATTCTAACTGATTGAAGTTCTCTGTGCTCTGTTCCAACAGGAACCTTTACTTAATAGAATAACATAAAGAGAAAAAAATTACAGTGCTCTTCATTTAGCAGACAGTTAATGGTGTGTGATAGTAGCATGATGGACTCTTATCTAACAATTGCTGGTTTGAACATGTGGACAGATTTTGTGACTACCCTCGAATTTAAGTTGTTTGTGTACATGTGCTTCTATCACAGGCAACAACTTTTGGTATCAGAATAAGATTTTGTGAATTGAGCTGTTTTGCTTAGCAAACATAATAACTGCTTGCTCACTGCACGTCACTACTGCTCAAGAAAACTTAAGATTTTGTAAGCAAAGAATTACTTCCTCCTTACTGAATCTTTTCCGTCTTGTTTGTGATTCTGTATCTCTACAGACCTTGTGTGCAACAGTGTTCACCAGATAATTTTCATTTTAACAATTTTTTTTGTAGGACTAGTCTGTTGACAACCGTTTAGAATGCAGAATTGAAACACTCTAGCGTCAGCTTCCATCTTTGATTTTTAAAGATGGGAATTTGGACAGGAATTGAATTTTGAGACAATAAGTCTCTCACAGATGTAAATAATAGATGGTCTGTCTCCAAGATGTTCTGGTTAAAATGCAAGTTGATTTTACCATTTAGGTGGTATCCAGTTTAGTCAGAGACTTTGATTAGGGAAGGTTGTGAAGCAAATCGACCATTGATGATAAATATCTAATGAAGAGAAAACAAGACAGCAGAAATTGTGATGAAGATTTGTTCATCTTTATGACTATTCTCTTTATTACTTTGTTCGTGTTTTATTGCAGAATACAAATCTAATTTCATGATGCCTGCATGCTATTTTGTAAACTACAAATGAATTGTGTGTGGGCTTGCCAGAATAATTTATTTGTTACAATGTAAATTGCATCTTTGCATATTTGAGAAGTTGATATTTGAATCGATATTCTTCATGGGCTCTCAAGCACAAGTTGATCATATGCCAGCATGAGCCAGTAACTGATTATTAAGAGAGAAAAATTTTGACAATTGAACATGATAGGTGGCAAATAGTGCTAAAACTATTTGACAAATAGTGTTGACTCGTCTAATTTAAGTTGATCATGTTAAGTGTACCTCTCACAGCATAAGCCCTTAAGAAGCACTTCCAGTGCGAGATTACCCTAGAGAAAAGAAAGGTTTTGAGCAAGAAAAAATTAGGGCATAACCAGAAATCGCCTCGGCCGAATATTGGACTATTCGGAAGTATTCGCCTCGGCAGATGTTACACCCACAAATAGCTAAAAATAACTTTTTTGATAAAATAATTTTTTTTGATAAAATAAATTTAGGATAAACGGACTTACTTATAAGTTATTGATTAATTAAACAAGAACTTAACATTCCATTGAATTTTCTTTAAAATAATGATAATTTATATATCTTAATTTATTTTGGTTGCATTTCCCATGTGGCAACCAAACCAGTAATTTTCCCGCTTGAATCGGCTCCACTCACTTTCCGGTAAACATAAGAGAGTACAGACGTCGTTGATAGCTTCATATTTCAAATTTTATAATAAGGTTTCACATTTTTTTCACAAACAATGTTATTTAATTAATAAATATATTGTTTCAGCCTAGAGTGTGATGATACTCTAGATGAAGGATATTGCTATAGACTCTGCATTGACTATAGATAGTTATCCGTAGCTGTGCACATGGCAAGTTAACTACACTTTGTCTATGGATGGTACTTGCTGGCCAGATTTGCCGCTACTATTCGGTTCGTACCCGGATCCGGCAAATAGTCCATCCAAATACTCGGATTCGGTACGTGGTGGAAATTGTCTACTCTGTTATGCCCTAGAAAAAATGGGTAGAGATTGTCCACTGAAGATGGCTGAGCATAGAGATGATGGAAGTTCATTCCATAGAAAGGGACCAATGCAGACAAATATTCTGGATTTAGCCATTGTGGTCCTAACATAGGGAACGAAAAGGTAAAGTTGGCCACAGGACACAATGATGTGGAAGAGGAGTATTTATATGAAAAAGATATTTATGAGCAAGACCCATCCGAGATTTAACACAATAAAGAGAACTTTAAATTAGATGCAAACAGAGAGAGAGTTAGCAAATGAAGTTCTTCGACCATACATGAGAGGAGATACACATTGAGCTAAAAGTCTTGTGGCCGCATTCAGTACAGACTGAAGATGAGATAGGCCAAAGGCATAGAGTTGCAATAGGTGATTCGAGAACAAAGTGTAGACAATTGAGGTGGAGGTAGAGGATGAAACAGATCTGACTAAGTTAGTATAAACTATAAACCATCGACACCCATGGTGATCCTCTGAAGCTGTAATTTCACACAAAGGGAGCAAATCGGATAGGTAGGGTGTAAAGCACAGGTTGTGTGAACTTTTGCTTCCATGACAGCAACAGGAACCAAGAACATGTTATTTTCTGCATAAATTGACATCATCAACTGGTACTGCTAAGCAATTAAGCCATAGTGCTACACAAATTGAGATGGTTCCATGTAGCAGCACTGCACTCTTGCCTACAGCCATGAGGCAAAGTCTGTTCTTTCAAGACATTTTCCTTAGCCTGGGTTGGGTCAGAAGTGCTCTGGAGTATAGGATCTCAAATGGGGCTATGTAAATCTCTTAACTGAACGGAGCAGTCTTCCAAAATGACACATCACCAATCTGCATTCTGGAACTAAGGCGTTTCTTCTCAGCTGTTTGTGGCTGCACATTGTATTGATTATGGTCAATTATATACAAGGCCGTACTGAGGGGGACCAGCGGGGCCTAGGCCCTAATGTGGAAAGGGTGCAAATTTCAGGATGGAATAACTTATTATTCCATAAAATGTACTATTTTCAAAATGTGGGGTGCCAAATTGATGCTACACACAGGGCGCATTTATAACTCGGTACGGCCCTGATTATAACCAAGCGCTGAACCAATTTTTGCTTCATATCAATTGAACTTTTATTCTATGCTCGTGTACTTTGTGCAGATTTGTGTAATACAGTTTATTGCGAAACTAGTCTTTCTTATGAAATCAAGATTTTCACAATTATCTGGCCTTTCAAGATATGTTTTTATGACACCCCATCACTCTGAAAGCATCAGTTCATTCACACACACACTTTCTATCTATGGAGTGTAAGGTCTCAACCATGATCAGTTTTCAGTGAATTGAATGAATGCTTGATTCATTTGCCACTGCTGTATATTTGAATAGGAGTAACACCACTTAGGTCCCCAGTGCTAGCCCAAGATTTAAATCTATCAAATATAAACCAGCATCGGAAGAACTGTGGTCCGCAAACTCTCTAGCACAGAGGCACAAGGTGGTGCAACATACACTCCGACCATTAATAATAATATATTTTCATTTAGATTAAAACTGCCATATGATTACAATTACAGTATAAAGTGATTCCTTTTCCTCTGTTCTCAACTGTGTTATATTGCCATAGATGCAACTGTCTAACTTCCCAAATGGACCCAGGCATGATACTTTAGCACAGACAAGTTTTTTTACCAGCTGGTCATCAGCAAAATGTTCCATCAAGTCTTGGATTCAGGGTGCCAAAGCAGTGACGTTCATCTGGTTAATATGGGGTCAGAGGTTTAGGGCTTAGTGATCTCACCCCAAAAGTTTTTGTAAAACTGAACCTTAGATTATGCATTTTTATCATTTTACAAACATTATCGAGAAACTTCAGTGGTATATTTAGAATTGACTGGCTTGTTGCTAGCACAGCATTTGAATTTGCTTCATCTGCCGTGAAAAATTACATATTTTAATCTTTACTCTCGACTTATTGTGTAGTCTTTATTAGGGCATAACCGGAAATCGCCTCGGGCATTTGCCTCTGCCGAATATTGGACTATTCGAAGTATTCACCTCGGCAAATATTACACGCGCAAATAGCTAAAAATAATTTTTTTTATTAAATAATTTTTTCTGGTAAAATAATATTTTATCATCAAATAAATTTAGGACTAACAGACTTACTTATTGATTAATTAAACAAGAACTTAACATTCCATTAAATTTTCTTTAAAGTAATTATGTTAATTTATATATTTTTATTTCTTTTTGTTGCATTCCCCAGGTGACAACCAAACCAGTAATTTTCCCGCTTGAATTGACTCCACCCACTTTCCGGTAAACATTAGAGCCGTTGATAACTTCATATTTCAAATTTTATAACAAGGTTTTACTTTTTTCACAAAAAAAGTTGTTAAATAACAAATATATTTTTATAGTCTAGAGTGTGACTACGCTACATGAAGGATATTGCTATAGACTCTGCATTGACTATACATGTAGATAGTTCTCCATAGCTGCGCACGTGGCAGGTTAGCTACGCTTTGCCTACGGATAGTACTCGCTGCCAGTCACTGGCCAGATTTGCCGCTACTATTCGTTTCGTACCCGGATCCCGCAAGTAGTGCATCCAAATACTCGGATTCGGTGGAAATTGTCTACTCGGTTTATGCTTTAGTCTTTATGCAAGGCTTTGCAGGATAGAAAAACATTGTTGGTGGGCCAGACCTTTGACACCAGTGGAGCAGCAGAATAAACCACTGATCTAAACGTGTAGTAAAAATGCAAATGTTCAGCTCGATTTAGACAAGTAGTCTTTCATTTGTCTACTGTTTTGACCTTCAGAAAAAAATTAGAGTGTTGATAAAATCATGTTGCAACTCAGTTAAATTTCTTTCATCATCAGGTCACAGCATTATCGTAAGCTGTATGACAACACAAGTTTGAAAATAGATAAGATCCTGCATTAATTTGTTTATAATTTCAGGCTTAAAAATTAATGTGCTTTGTGCCTTTTACCCTCTTATTTAACTTGGCTTGCATTAAGTTTGTCGAGCACGGATCGTCAGAGTTTTTCAACTCTCTTTTTTTCTGTATGCTCCTGTCGACCTACAGAAAAAAATGACACAAATCCAAATAATTAAATATCGTTTAACCACTCAAGCGATTCCTCCTTGACGAGCTCCACTCTGGCAAGTTTACATCATAAATGAACTTTAAGGAAATAAAGTGCACCATCCACCAGATTACCATAAGTCGATAAAATTGGATCCCGAAAAACCATGTTTTTACTTTCACTTATTTTCTGCTCTGATTTCCTGCACATTATTACAGATTGGACAGTCAGAAATACATCTTGTTTCAGATCAACTTTGTGGCTCAATAACATATTCAGCTTTCATGCTATTTGTTTGAAACTACATATGCATGTCAGTTTTCTCTCGGAGTTTACTCTTTAATTTAGCACACTAATACATTTACTGTCACAACACATCCAGGTCTTTACCGATAATGATGACTGAATTATTTAATCATTATCTGAAAATCAAGTTTTATGTACCAGTGAAAACCAGAGAGCAACCTCAGCCATGCCTTGGTGACCCATTACCTTTTCAACTCTGCCGTCATCAGAAAAAAATTAGGGTAGAATATAGAAATCACAGCAATTTCATTTAAATTGTTTCATCATGAGATGACAAAGCTCTGCGTGCATGCGTTACCTGGGCATACGGCGTCTTTATGTATTGACTATACAGTTGAGTTGGCTAGGCGGCACATAATGGCGCAGACATAATTTTATCGAAGCAAGTGTCAGCCACTAACGGTATTTGAATAATCAACATCTCAATTGACATTACTGCACGATACTACTGAGATATCACTCGCATTGTGAAAAATAAAACAAATTTAAAAAAGTATGGTCTCCGTAAGTTAATTGGCTATTTTGCCGCCTTCAGAAAAAAATTAGAGTTTCACGATCATCTCTGTTCACTAAAATTGTTCATCATTAGACGACAACCGAGTATCAGATTTTAATGCCAATAATATATTCATTTAAATGGGTCGCCGTAGTCTTCTAACAATCTGTAGTTAAAATAGCATAACGCCCTCTGCGAATGAAATAATGTTAATTTTAACTGAAACTAATTAGCCAACCTACTTTGCAATCAGCCCATTAAACCCGATTGATTGAAAGTTTTAGAATATGCAGTCACACTTCTAAGGATTATCTTATTAGTAGTACTAAAGCAGCTTTAAAACCCTTCAACGCAAGACTTGCACCACCCACGCTATGTCAAAATGAAACAGGAAGCTTCCAAACGGAAACGAAATCCATAACGGAAGTGAGACTAACAAATCATAGAATATTGTTGATGGGGGACTCTGCGGGCAGTTCCTTTAAGTAAAAATAGGTGGCACCAGTATGCACATAGATCTAAGAAATTATAATTGATATTGGCCAATCGCTGTTTTTTATGTTGATCCGAATCTCCGATATATAGCAGGCGTAAAAATTAAAAATTAATTCCAATATGGATAAATACCTAAATTTGAACACTAGAGGTGGAGAGAGGAGAGGGCAGCCTATGTCTCATTTTTTACGTCCAACCAGCAACCACTTTCGGACTTTCCATTTACCGCTGCGCGAACATGAGAATTATAAATATTGCATGCAGGTTCAAACCAATGAGATCTAGGCCTGTCGCTATCGAGTAGTTTTGGAGTCGAGTTACCGGACGAGTACCTTAGCGGGTACTCGAATACCCATAATATACATATGGCAGTGCTTAATATAAGGTGCTTAATAGTAATAGGCCTACAAGCTGCATGGCTTCTACCATAGATAGACTAAGTAGACACAGCAGTCAGTAATAGTAAGTAAGGAAAGTATAGAAGTCCATAACGTGGACCTGGCATAGGCTGCAAATTTCATGCAACCCTGTAATTGCCAGTTTGTAAGACAATAATTTGGAAAACTGGAACCGGAAATTGCAATTCTTCGACCGGAAGTGGAATTAAACGACCGCAAGTGGAATTAATCGGGTGCTCGCGGGTAGTAAAAAAAGTACTCGAGTAATTTTTGGAGTCGGGTACTCGGAAGTACTCGGGTACCCGCTCAGCCCTACTCAGATCTATTAGGTTGCCGCCTTCTTTTCCATTGAGTTTTGGGACGCAGCTATATGTATGCATTTTATAATCTGGCTAACTCTTAGGTTACTTTTTCGTGAAGAAACATACATCACACACAATTTTACCTCGGGTAGCTTACTCATATTTGCTACTGGCGCCATCTGTAGCAGCCATGTTTTTAGAGTCTCCCATTATTATAGCACAGTCTTTTCAAGACGTTGAAACACAAGTTTTGACATTTTTTATTCAACGGCTATAATTTGAATAATGGTGGCTAATACAGACTTTTCTATGGCAAGAAACTTATTTTTAATCGATTACAACCACTTCATCGAGTCTGTAGTCTGTACTGGTGAATGGAAAAGTAGGCTTTAAGCTGATACAACTACGTAGGCCTACACCATTGACTCATGGACATGAAACAACAGCGCTATATTGGCAACCACTTCTATCCTCCATTCCCACCCTCCCTTCCTCCCTTCCCTTACGCCATCAATTGATGCAATGCATGAGCCAATCAGTAAGCTTTACAAGCCAGTGTTAAGATATCTATCAGGCTCAGCAAATCGATTTAGTATATATAGGCCATGCAAAAAAATCAGATACACCACTGTTGATAGAATAAATGTCGTCGTTTGAACTTTCTTCGACCCAAACTAACGCTACTATATTGTCGCAGAAACACAGTCGCTGAGGCGACCAACATCTCATGTCTCCTCTACTCCTCGCCAGAATGGTGACCCTGACTTTCCCCTACTATCGCGCAGCGCACTTATAACCTACGACCCTGTGCTCATCTGTTTCAGCTTCCGATAAAAGACACTCGATATTTCACCTCCAGAGTAGGCCTATTATTTTGCAATAGTAGTCACTGTATCCCATATCATAATTTACTATCGATCGTTGACACCCAACCTGCACATTATTTATTTCATTATTTGTATATGAATATACTTTTTCCGGCTTGTCAGCATGTTCAATTGGCAAATGTGTATATATCCGATTTTGTCGGGGCATGAGGAGTCAGATGGGTTGGACCCACGGCTTCTGCTACAATGGCGTTCACAGAGCACATAATTCTTCGGATTCCAAGAAATTCTCAAAAGCCGACATCTTCTGTCTCTTTCTGACAAATCGGACCCTGAGCGGATCGTCCCTCGCTAAACACAGTGTGTTAAAAAGTCAGAATATTGAAATGGGGTGTCACCGTGTCAAAATCATGCGTGTATGTAATTGGGGTACAGTAGGCCTACAACTGAGTACTTTGAGGCACCATCTCAATATTAAATATTATGACGAAAACCTTTGTAGGCCTTTAGCTTCTGGTTTACCTAGAGGTAGCGATTGGCTAATAATTGTTTTCACGCTAGTTATATTCACAATTTACACAACACTCAGTCGTGAATCAACACAGTAAACTGATTCTGCTAAATGCCAGGTAAGTGTCGGTTGCGGTCAGAACAAAAGACTACGAGATTCGCAAACGCGACGCTGTGTTCCTATGCTGACATTTTCTATGGCCTTTGTACTTTCGTCATTCTCTGCTCGAGGTGCATAATCGCAGAGCCATTATCACACGGGAAAACTGTGACGAACAAGGAGCAGCAGCTTTTACATACTATTATCCCTTTTCCGTATATTGGATTTTACTTCATGACTACACACAGGTATCATCAAGATCATTGTGTACTCTAGAACTAGACAAAAGTTCTGGACAAATCTATACAAATGTCCGGTGGTATAGAGTCAAAAGCGAGTTATAATAGGTCTATCGTTTTTGTATCTTTATAGACAGCTCAGACTCCTCTTGTAACGTTTCCCACACCCCTCAATAAATAGGGCCTACAAAGTTAAACCCCTTAATATATGTCCCGATCCTCATATTCTAGAACTCAACCCAATCAACTTTATTATTCGAACCCCTTGCAGTGCAGCCAGGTAGTTACGTGTTGAGATCTGTGTCCCCCATCAAGCCCATGTAGGCCTCAACTGAACTTTATTTCTGCCGGATGACTGTTTGTTCGTGGATTTCCACTTATTCTAGCATACAGACTGAGACTTATGAAGCCAGTCATCAGATGGAATCGGCCTGCGACAGAGTGCGTCAATCCCCTCTGAGTGATGGAGGCAAAACCCCCACTTCCAGGTGTCAGGAAAGCAAGAAATCCTCTTCCCTGTGACTCGAAAAATGCCCCTACCTGAAATTGGAGGCATTCGCCCCCTACTTGGACGCCCCTGGTTTGCGACATTACATCAGAGGGATATATCTGACGCAGTCCTTTACGTACAAAATACCACAATTAAAACTTCAACATGTACTGAGCAAATTCAGCATAAATTTTATTAAAAAAGTCATCCGTCGAAATGACGCAGCAAGGACCGACATGTATATGTAATGTCGTGTATATTATGTATGCATGTATGTATGTATGTATGTATGTATGTATGTATGCATGTATGCATGTATGCATGTATGCATGTATGTATGTATGTATGTATGTATGTATGTATGTATGTAGGTATGTATGTATGTATGCATGTATGCATGTATGCATGTATGCATGTATGCATGTATGCATGTATGTATGTATGTATGTATGTATGTATGTATGTATGTATGTATGTATGTATGTATGTATGTATGCATGTATGCATGTATGCATGTATGCATGTATTTATATATGTATGTATGTATGTATGTATGTATATATTTATATATGTATGTATGTATGTATGTATGTATGTAAGTATGTATGTATGTATGTATGTATGTATGTATGTATGTATGTATGTATGTATGTAAGTATGTATGTATGTATGTATGTATGTATGTATGTAAGTATGTATGTATGTATGTATGCATGTATGTATGTATGTATGTATGTATGTATGTATGCATGTATGCATGTATGCATGTATGCATGTATTTATATATGTATGTATGTATGTATGTATGTATGTATGTATGTATGTATGCATGTATGCATGTATGCATGTATGCATGTATTTATATATGTATGTATGTATGTATGTATGTATATATTTATATATGTATGTATGTATGTATGTATGTATGTAAGTATGTATGTATGTATGTATGCATGTATGCATGTATGCATGTATGCATGTATGTATGTATGCATGTATGTATGTATGTATGTATGTATGTATGTATGCATGTATGTATGTATGTATGTATGTATGTATGTATGTATGTATGTATGCATGTATGTATGTATGTATGTATGTATGTATGTATGTGTGTATGTATGTATGTATGTATGTATGTATGTATGTATGTATGTATGTATTTATATATGTATGTATGTTTTAGCCTATTTATGTATGTATGTATGAATGTGTTTATACAAGTGTGTTTATAAGTACGTGTTTACTTGTATATGTGTGTGCGAGTTCAAACGGGCTCATTGGCAGCGGATGTATCAATCGAAGCGAGACGGTTACCTGTGCATGAAATGATCGATGAATCGAAGCGTGTCCATTGACAGGCGCAACCGGAAAGAAGATGGCATCCCCACGACGTCTTTCATCCATATCATCGACTCTTCTTCTTCTTCTTTGCACTTAACCACGTGTATCTCTTGATGTCCGTCTCTCTGTCCGTCTCTCTGTCCGTCTCTCTGTCTGTCTGTTTGTCTGTCTGCCTCTGACACTCTGATCCTGTGCTGCCCACATTTTGTTGTTTATCTGACACGTGTTCATATGTGTGCGTGCGTCTATGTCTGCCTGCCTACTTTCTGTGTGTCTGTCTCTGTGTCTGTCTTGCGGGATGTCTTACTGGCTGCAATCAGTGTCCTTGGTTGGGTCCTGTAGGCGTCCGAGATTGGAGACGGAATGGGGGCGGGGGGTTAGGGGGTGGAAGCGGAAAATATCTGTTGCGTTGCGGAGGTAATTGTCTTTGAAAATGAATAATTGTCTGATGGGTTCCCGAGGCTATGGTATGACAGGCAAGCAGACAAACAGGCTGACGGACAGACGGAGACAGATAGACACATACGCAGACGAAAAGACAGATAGATGGACAGACGGACACGCCGAAGAGCACACACCGACACACACAAACACACACACACACACGCACGCACGCAGATGACGCAGATTAGGGCACAGACATCCAAACATCCATCCAGACATATAGACAGACAGACAGACAGAAATGTACACACAAATAAAATACACATACCCTTACAGACCAAAGGACAGGAACACATGTAGACACGAACCTCGATAAAATCGTTGCCATGGGTGACCGCAGTTGATCAGATGACATACGGGTTTGGTGTGACTCTCCGGCGACTGGTAATAACGGCAATGTTGTTTACCGTCCGCTGTCGTGCTATCGACTCTTTCTCCAGGAAATAAACTGCATCCGTTAATTCGTATCAACAGCCGAGAAGAGACAGCGGAAGCAGGCAAGCAGATGGACAGGCACACAAGAAGGCAGGCTGACAGACAGGCAGGTAGGCAGGCAGACAGACAGGCAGGCAGGCAGGCAGACAGACAGGCAGGTAGGCAGGCAGACAGACAGGCAGGTAGGCAGGCAGACAGACAGGCAGGTAGGCAGGCAGACAGACAGGCAGGCAGGCAGGCAGGCAGGCAGACAGACAGGCAGGTAGGCAGGCATTTGAATTCGTATCAACAAGCTCAGTAAAGGGATAGGCGACTGGAAAACGAATGGCAGGCAAGCTACTTGCTGGCAGACAGACGAGAAGCAAGGCAGATATCCAAGCAGACAGACGCACAGGCAGGCAGGCAGGCAGACAGGCCAATGCGTACTCATTTGGGGTGGGAGTACTCCTCTACTGCCTGCTTTTATACTGTGAGCAAATAATGTTAATTGAATCTGGCAAGAGACTGGTATCCTCGAAATGGCTGACAAAGTGACTTCTGTAGCGCCTTTTGCTAGCAGAAAGCACGAGGCATATATTGATGGCCGTTTCAGAGACAATGAATGTCCGAATGGCGAGGAAAGCAGAGAATTGGGCTACGATGCTATCGTGAATTTACTTAGCGCCAATTCGGGAGTAACTCATTTGAGTCGTTCCAGATTACCAGATCATCACCAAACCACGATCTCAAACTGTAGTGGGAATGGAGCGAAGATAGACTGCTCTAGAGAACTGAAGATGTGTCTTAAGCTTAAACCGGAAATTATTTTAACACCATCTATTATTTATTATAAGCTTTAACGATTTAATGTTTGAGCGCAAGTACTCGTTTAGAAGCTGTCCAGAAAAGATAATGTAGAGAAAATTTTTATATAGGACTCTTGTAAAACGCCTCTATCAAGAACAATCAATGCATCTATTTTAGAGGAATGGCTATTCGCTAAATATTCGTGTGCACGCTAGCTCTTAAACACTGCAGTCGCCCCAATTTAGGATGTGCTTCTAATTGAAAACATGATGCTACAAACGTCCAGAACCATTTTTCTTACATATTTAAGGCTATTCGTCAATTTTCCTTCATAGCTAAAAGTTAACGAGTCAGCTTGTTGTGTCAACAAGATGCGGAGATTTCGTGCACTCGAAACTCGTCCGAAAACTAGTGACACGACATTAAATAGGAACTTTCCAGTCCTGTTCATAATAAATCCTAGTTTAAAGATTAATAATAAATGTTTCAAAGGTAAATTACTTCCTAATACACGACTAAGTATAACAACCCTATCGGCCTACCAACAAAAATATCTCTGTTAAAATCTCAAGTGTCATCAAATTAATTCAAATCAGATATGGTGTCATGCCGATGGACAGACGAATAAATGGGCAGACGGAGAGACATATTTTAGTTACATACACAGACAAGCAGGCAGACAGAGAGACAAACGCACCTTCGTGAGGTTCTTTTAAGACGCTATATAATTTGTCATATACGTGGTAAAGTAAACATCAATATATTATGTTCCGGAAAACCCTAGGGCTCCATAAGGTGAAGACAAGAGTTCCGCAGAAAACTTTCAGTGTAAATATACTACTTCAGAGAAGAATTTTTGAGCAACAACTGTGTATAACTTTATACTTTTGTACCAAAAAGCGACAACAGACTATGTTTAGTTTTGGACGGGGGTTCAGCCAAGAGGAATTAAATCAAAAGGGTTCCACCCAAAAAGTTTGGGAAACGCTGATTTAACTAATTCTGATCCAACCAACTGCAATCAGACCTAATTTGATAGAATCTAACGACTGCTGTAGCACCTCGCTATCATGGCGATTTGGCTGAACGATATCTGAGTTGCGGAATCTTCTCTGGATGCTCCTCCAGTCACGTGCCATTCGTAGACCCCAGCGACCAATAGATCGATTGAGAACAGAACTGCAAACAAAGGCCTCACTGAGCGAATACGTGACTGCACAGGCAGTATCAAGGACCCTGAAACTAAAACATAAAATAACATGATATATACACATACATAAGAATGCATCCACTGACTACACAATTTTGTAGGACTATAATATGTGCATACATTTTATGTACATAAATCCCCGCAGTAGTGCTATGTGTAGTAGTAACGTGCGTTATATATATCTATATACACACGAGTATGTGTGTTTGTGTGTGTGTGTGTTTGTGTGTTGGTGAGGGAGTATGGGTGTGGGTGTGGGTGCCTGTTTGCGTGCCGGTGTTAAGCATATATTGAGCAAACAACTTTGGAAGAAAAACTAATGGTCATCCGTCGATAATTTTGCCAATATCTGCTCCAGCGGCCGCGAATCTGTATTTTCTTGGCGAGCTCTGGATCGAACGCTCAATGAATGTAGGAGAAGGGATGGGGATGCCAGATCGGTGCGCTCAACCGTGAAGCAGGTGAATCAGAGATCCAGCGAAGCGTGCAGAGAACGAGTGGCTCGTCTTTTTGCCACAAGGACAGACGCGACCGCCTTGAAGGATTCCTGCTGTGTCTCCCTTTCAGTGAACGAAGCACTCCAACGCCGCTGGAATGTCTGTCATTATGACGGCTGGGAAGAAGTTTGCAACGGCACAGGCGAAGAAGAAGGCGAAATCTATCGCCAGGTTAGTGTATGCCTTCACTCGAGATTACGCTGACATCATTACATTACATTACGTTATACTACATTACCTTACAATACATTACGTTACGTCACATTACAATCCCTTCGAATCTTGACTGGAACCGATTTTGATCGGATCTGCCTATCGATTCTGTTTCGAATGAGCGGTTGTGACTATCCTTAGTTGCTCGAATTCCAGAAATAAGGATAATGATCACTATTACTGCTTTACATTATATACACCGTGTCCCGATGAAAAGTGGACCCCTAAGCGTTTGTCAGAAACGGCTTGAAGATTAGACTTGTATCTATAAAATTACACATGCAGTATCCCACATCATTTTCGAATAACACTGCAAAATGGTCCAAAATGATGCAGCATATGCCAAAAAATTGAATAGCTGGACAAATTTAAAGTTTTCAATATAGGTTAATTTCTCACACGTTAGCGACGTCATTATCGATGGAATACGTCACTTATTTTGGTGTAAAAGATCAAGGAACATGGACTATTTAACAAGGAACATTTATAAAAGAAGATAAATTTTGGTTAAATTATTGTGGCAAGAAAGCAAACAGTCAAGTCCTCCATCCTGTTGACCTTCAAAGCTGGAGCGTTCTGAATGAACGCGTGTTTCGTTCCCTCATTCGTAACGCCAATCATCTGAGGTGCGTCTGATTGAGGAGTGGCAGTTATTTGACCACGTGATCATCGGCCGGGCCATCAAACACTGTCTTCCACGTCTGTAATCGTGTGTTTGTGAACAAAGAGGACATTTTTAACACAAGCTGTGACTAAACTTCACTTCCTTACGGTTGCTTTAGAATCCTATGTTGGAAACTTACCCTTTTCGGTACTGCATTTCAAATGTTCATAACCTTGACAACATTTCCAAACGGAATTAGAATTTCGCGGTGCTATGTCCACTATTATTGTTCTGAAAATTTCAGTCAAATGACTCAAGTTGTCACTGAGTTATGGCACTATTTGTTGGAGTCTACTTTTCATCGGGACACCGCGCAGATCGTTTTTAAAGAATCACATTTAAACAGAAATTCTCAAAAACATTAAACTTAAAGCTACTGACGAATAATTAATGGAGTTTAATTACTTGGTCAATAACTCGTAATCGTAGTCGCAAATTTCTAAATTTCTAAAACTCATAGGCTATCAACGGTCAAGTGATCGTTTTACGACAGCGTGATAACAATGAACATGGTGGTGTTGCCCTCCTCCTTTATCATAGCTGGGGACTGTCACTACCAGAGTACGAGCAGTGGCATAGTTTCCAACGATCAAGTGCAGGGCACCGGTTTATAAACGAGTGCTGCGTCAAGTAAGAGGGTTTGTCCAGAGGCGTCCATCGTGTTGATAAATGAGTTCCCCCGATTGATTCAATTTACGGAGCAACATTGAAACTATTTGGTCGTTTGGAACCTAGGGAGGAGCGTCAACTTTATTGGTTGTGAGCAATCTCATTCATTCCAATTCAATCATTTCGATCGGAAAAGAACCGATTCGAGAAAAAACGACATCGAACCACAATCCAATAAAATAGAACAAACTATTCAATCCTACCTTTGCATATCCACCTTTATCCTACCTATCCTACCTATCACACCTATCCCTTTCTATCCAATCCTATTATACTTAATGCTACCGCTTAATGTCCTATACCCTATCTCATTCTGTGCTACATACATACATACAGTACTACATATAACTCTACAGTACTAACTATACTATGCAGTACTAATTGTACAATGCAGGACTGGTTATACTATGCAGTACTAATTATACTATACAGGACTGATTATACTATGCAGTACTACGCTATGCTAGGCTATGCTCTGCCATGCCATACCGTACCCTACCATGCCATGTCATGCCATACAATTCTATACTATACTAAACTATACCATCCAGTCCTATCCTCTCCGATTTCCTATCATTCCATTCCATTATGTCCTATTATAATTAATCAAGCGATTTGTTGCACCTGTGGATGGACTGAGTGAGGAGATGACGAAGGGAACAAGGGAAGACAGAAAGGATGAAGGAAGGATAGAAATAGAATAAATGAGGAAGGAAACGATTCCATGGCTGCGCAGTTTATCTTTGAACGTCTACCACACGCCAAAGCGTAATTGTGCCCGTATACACGAGATCTTAAAGACACGTAAGCTCCTCCGTCAGAGCAAGAACATCTTGTCAAGGACGTCTGGATAAGAACCAATTCAGTCACGAGAGAGATTCGGTGGGGTATCTTTGAGCAACAATACAATTACAATAATTGGTATCGCCCTTTATAACGGACAGACACGCAAATAACG
Source organism: Bimastos eiseni (assembly GCA_959347315.1). Lineage (NCBI taxonomy): Eukaryota > Metazoa > Annelida > Clitellata > Crassiclitellata > Lumbricidae > Bimastos > Bimastos eiseni. The sequence continues at coordinate 65,245,051 of OY365806.1, read as the reverse complement.
GAAAATAGTCCGCATAACTCTGTCTGCGTCTGTATAATGCAATAGACTACAATGCTAAATAATGCAATTCAATGCAATACAATAAAATACAATACAAACTATAAAATACAATGCAAGACAATACAATACAGTACAGTCCAACTGTCTTTCTTCTAAGTTTCAAAATTACACACGCTTCGACGACACAATTGCGGTCATATTATTATTGTAGAGCAATTGTACGCGAAGGGCTTGCTCAAGATCTCTACTCAGTAGTCGCCTTAGAAAAGGATCGAACCCGCACTCTCCACATTACAGGCCAGCCACTCTGACCAAAGGAACAAGTTTCAACCTTCTTATCCATATCACTCTGTCTCTCTGTTTGTCTCTCTTTCTCTGTTTCTCGGTTTGTCTTCTTTTTGGTGCCACTGTCTCTCTGTCCCTTTTTCATGTCTGGGTTCTTTTATACATATCACTTCCATCTGTCTTTCTGTTTGTCTTCTTCTCTCTCTCTCTCTCTCTCTCTCTCTGTATCTATCTGTGTTTATGTCGACGTCTCCGCCTCGGTCTCTGTCTCTCTGTCTCTCTGTCTCTCCGTCTCTCTCCATGCCTCTGTCTCTGTCACATAAATCCACGCAGTAGTTCTAAGCGCAGTGGTAACGTGTATTATATAAACGAGGGTGTGTTGTGTTTGTGCGTGTGTGTTTGTGCGTGTGTGTTTGTGCGTGTATGTTTGTGTGTTGGTGAGGGAGTATGGGTGTGGGTGTAGGTGCCTGTGTGTGTTTCGGTGTTAAGCGTATAGTGAGCAAACAACTTTGGAAGAAAAACTAATGGTCATCCGTCGATAATTTTGTTTCTGTCTTTGTCTCTGTCTATCCGTCTGTCTGTCCGTCTGTCCTACACTCTCTCTTCTCTCTCTGTATATATAAATATATACTATATATATTTGTTTATATCATGTTTGGTTTCTTTTAGCCAATTCTTTCTTTGCTTGTTACTCTTTCTCCCAATCACTGTGTCTCCCTCTTCCTCTATCTGATACATCTCTTCTGTAAGTCTTCTAAGCTGCGACGTCAGCTGTTACCTCGTCCTAACTTATCCAAAGCGGCTCCAAAACAGACCGCGAACAAAAGAGGCCGCTAGTGAGAAATGGGAGCAGGTGCGTGTCGCATGTAAGGAAGACGCCCGAGCATCAATGTCATCTGCCAATCAGAAAGATGCAGATACGATCCAACGGACTTGTCTTGACAATATCCACTGAAAGACGAGGATCTTGTTGCCGAGAATGTCCTGACAGTGGAGAGGCAGGTGCCAATCAAAAGTGTCAATCAAAGGTTCTAATCAAAGGTACCAATCAAAGCTACCAATCAAAGGTGCCATTAAAAAGTGCCAGTATTAGGTGCCAGACAAAGGTGCCAATCAAATGTGCCAAACAAAGGTGCCAAACAAAGACTGGTGTAAAACAGAGGTGTCAATCAATGGTGCCAATCAAAGGTGCCAATAAGTCGACGTCAGGACTCCGGGGCACATTCTCAAACTAGATCAGGACACCAGGTAGCGATAGCAAACGTAGGCCCCCATCTTCTAAAATGACAATGTAAAGCTAAACGCAGGGCATCGGTTTATTTGCGAGGGCGGCGTTAAGTCAGAAGGTTATCCAGAGAAATCAAACGGAGGATCTAGCCGGCAGATGACAGAGACAGAAAAATAAGACTCTGCTTAGATGGATTTTTGTTATGACGAGAAAGATTAGACAAAAGTTGATGATGAAGATGGTGTTGTTGATGATGATGATGAAGATGACGATGATAAGGAGGAGGATAAAGAGAGGGGAGGATGGTGATGATAAAGATGAAGATGAGGATGACGATGTTGATGGAGATGATGATGATGGTGTTTTCATGCTACAGCAAGAACGGTCTTAGACAGACGATCCCCAATTCCCCCTTCCCTAGGTCGCGCACTGGCACCCAGTCACTGCATGCGGAATAATGATCGAAAATTCCGGAATCGACATTCGTCGCTTACGGCTTCGGCGCCGACAAACAATCCGCTGAGCACGAGTGACGCGTTGCCTAGCAACGGCCGAGCGACGCGTTGCTTAGCAACGGTCGATGTCCCTCGTGTTAATTGCGACGAGAAAATCGACGGATTCACTTCGAATCTGTTAGACGGAACGAACTGGAGAGGTGCAGACAGAGAGAGGGAGAGCGAGAGAGAGAGAGAGAGAGGGAGAGACAGAGTCAGAGAGAGAGAGACAGACAGACAGACAGACAGACAGAGAGAGACAGAAGGAGAGACAGAGAGAGTACCACAGAGAGTGAGGACAATAGAGAGATAGGGAGACACAGCGAGAAACGCACAATAGAGAGACAGAGAGACACATAGAGAGGGAGACATGTAGAGAGACCGAGAGACAGAGAGGAGACAGAGACAGAGACAGAGATACATAGAGAGAGGGAGACAAAGAGAGAGGGAGACACGAGTAGCTGTAGACGGAGGGAGAAGAATGCAAATACAGGAGTTAAGGTTGAAGCTAAGGAAGATGAAGGAAAGGGAACAGACGGAGTACAGTGGTGGGTGAAAATAGCAAAAGTAGGAAAGACTATTGAGACGAGTACACAGGCTTACATACACACATTCCAACACGCACGCGTATAACCACAGTGGTACGCACCAACACTTACACACGCACGTATACGCACACACGTACACAGACCTACATTTACACACACAGACACATACAGACCCACACACACACACTCACTCGCTGACGTGTTATCACAAGGACCTTGAGAACTCCATTCAGTCACAATTGCAACACGTTCGATATCAGTCCTCTTCATGATCGGATACACTTATAAACACGCACGCCCACTATAATCATATCGCTCTATAATAGCGTATTATATATACTTATATTATATATATATATATATATATATATATATACTATGCATAAATATGTGTGCATATATATATATATATATTTATATGCATAGTGTCTATCTGTCTGTCGACATGATATATACGGGTTTATAATTAAATATATGTATTCATTCATTCATTCATTCATCGTGGAAACTTATATATATATGCATGTATGTAAACTTATATGGCGCTTTTAACTGTGACTATATTCTGGAGCGCTCCCGACCCAGGTCTGGTTGAATAGAACAGTGAGTATATAATTGCAACACACATATAACACACATATAAGTCTATATATATAAGTCTATATATATAAGTCTATATATATAAGTCTATATATATATAAGTCTATATATATACCGTTGAATGCAAAGTAACGAAAAACAGAAGCTATATATAAAGTGTACTTGCAGATAGTATTGCAGAATATATGTGTTATAGATATAGGTCATATATATATATATATATATATATATATATTTATTTATGTATTTATATACACTAGAAGTTTTCGGTCGATATGCGTTAAGTAGCAGAATAAAGGAGCTAGAAAAGTGAAAGAACTTGAAGCGGGTGAATGGTGAATGTGAGTTTGCATATAGGATGAGAACAAGAGAAAAATTAGAAGCAGACATATTATCGGACAACAAAGGCGATGTAGGCTACAGAGTGCAGAGACTGAGTGCTTGTGGGCGATGATGAACTTTAAAGCAACAGCCTGGATTGGCTGCATGGCTTCTAGTCTCGTTTATCAATCGGACATCGACCTCGGTTTATGCTTTGTAGAAGTCGTTATATTAGATTGAATAAACGGGCCTTCAACCAATCAGTCAATCAATCAAACTTGATATAGGGCCTCTTACCTAAATCTAATCAGAGGCGCTACTGGTCCAACCGCTGCCTAAGAAGACAGGTTTAATAGAAGAGTTAATAGAGGTTGAGGAGTTCTCAGGTAAAAGATAGAGGTCCAGTGGAAGCTCATCCCAAGTGGTAGTGTCCAAAACAGAGCGCCTAACACTTATTAAAAGGGCGCATTGAGAATCCGATTGGCAAGCTAGTTGACCCAAACGAACTTGTATCCTACCTTCTTGTCCTTATGGCTTTTGAAACCCTGGGTCTGATCAACAACGAAGGCCTGTCTGACCTCTCTATCGGTGCTGAGACAAGAGCTTTGCACCGTCACATATGACCAACAAGAATCTACTTTTTTGTTCTTACGTTCCTCGCTGACGATACAACAGTTTAATGCGTTGGCATTCAGCCTTTTTCAGAGGCATTTTAGACAGCCAGGAGACACACGAATAGGCCCATTCCGAACGCTGATGATGATGCTTATGGGGATGCTGATGGTAATGATGATGACTGTGACGACGACGACAACGACGACGACGATGACGATGACGATGACGATGACGATGACGATGACGACGACGACGACGACGACGATGACGATGACGATGACGATGATGATGATGATGATGATGATGATGATGATGATGATGATGATGATGATGATGATGATGATGATGATGATGATGATGATGATGATGATGATGATGATGATGATGATGATGATGATGATGATGATGATGATGATGATGATGATGATGATGATGATGATGATGATGTTATGTTGGCATTAAACCTCTTCAAAAGAGATTTACTCAGAGGCGCTTCCAGTCCAACCTCGGTCAAGGAAGATAGATTTCAGAGTAGAATGTAAATGGGACTAAAATTTTCCAGGCTAGAGCCCAAGATCCAATGGGAGATCACTACAACAATTGAAAAGTCGCGTTACTGTATACTAATTAGATTTGGAATTCAGAGGCACTTTTTATGCTAGTCACATCATTGTTTTGAACAAAAAATTTTGAATGTTGCAGAGTGCCGTCGGTGTCTGAGGAGCCTCGTCCTCCCTATTCAGATCAGATGACGTCCGTCTGGTATTGGATCCTAGATGGACAGGCGACGACCGTCATGTTTAATAAGAACAAGAAAGAAGTCTGGTGTAACGGATTTCTTCTGACAACATACGTAAGAACCACAGTCACTCACTATACAGCACAATACAGCACAATACAACACAATGCAACACAATGCAACACAATACGATACAATACAATTCCACACAGCCTGCAATACGACACAATGCAATACAAACAATGCAGTTCTTTGCAAGACATTGCAATACCTTACAAGAAAAAACATTACAGCAAAACACAATATTAGACAATGAAATAATATTATAATCGTATCGAATATAAATAGTGTAGTTTAATTTGGTCTCATTTCGCCTGAATAACAACAGGTCATCTAAAATAATCTGATCTAATTATCTTCGAATATAATCAACCGATCTACCTTGATTATGCAATCTCTATTAACTTATAATTTACCTTTACTAGCTTAATGTTAGCATATTCGTTAGTTAAGACTAGTTAAGCATTGTTCCTCCATCTCATTATCACCCACTCTACTCTCCTTTAGGCTCTATGTATACCCAACTATTTTGTACCTATATTAATGGTGGCCCTAACCTGCGGGACACTCCGTCCTTTATTGGGTCTCCGGTGTAATCATAAATTTTGTTTGTTAATGTTAGCATATTAGATTTCCAAATACACTTGAATTGAAAAGCTGAATAGTCTTCTTTGCTTTGATCTTGATGTGATCTTGATTTGATCTGATCACTTCTAACCCAGTTCGATCTGATCTCTCCAAACATGATTTGATACTATATTATATATAGATATCTATCTATTTTTATTAATCCAACTCATACTGATCGTGTCGAATCTTACAACCTAACATGAACTGATCGATGGCATCTTGTCTGACCCGATCTCCTCCTGTGAAAGCCGATGCCGAAACCTTTATGGCGCTACCATACGGTTGCTCAAAGTGTTCGTCGTTGTAAAATGAAATCCGTGATGTGTCAAGTTGGCAGATGGACAGACAGGCAAGCGAACAGGAAGGCAATCAGACAGACAGAAAGACAGAGAAACAGACAGACAAACATAAGTGTTAATGCGTCAGATGTAGTCGATGCACTCCGTGACTTTCGCAAACTCGTTTCAAACAATTCTTTCTCTGTTTGTAGTCAAACATTGGGCGCGACAAGCAATTTCCTAAAATTACCAAAGCGTTAGATCACTGAACGGAGACCTTGAGCAGGTCTTTCACTTGCAATTATTATACAGCGCCGTCGATTACTGCTTGGTAATCAGTGGCTCTTAACAACTGCCTAAAAATAAATTATTTAATTATAGCCCTAAAATTAAACCTAAATAAATAGTAACGATATAGAGCACTGCGCACCACTTACAAGTAAAAAGGTATTACTCTTTGTCCACTTGGTACCTCTTACCAACTACTCTGACACGACGGTAGTAAATAAATCGGTGCCCTTGCGCCTAGCTTCCTTGTTAGCGCAGCAGAAATATCGAGATTACTATAATCACTACGAGGGTGGGCAATACACTCAGGTTTGAAAGAGAGACCGGGCGGCAAACTTCTGCAGTAAAGCCACTGTCTGCACTCTAATAATGCCAGTCTCAAGCCTGGACAACAAAGAAGGGCGACGCTAATGATCTTTGTTAAACTGCAACTAAACAACCAAGCCCTTGCTGCAGAGATTAACGTCTTGTCTGCTACAATATGATAATACATTGTACGTAATACGTGTAGTCCAAGACTAAATCACTCATAAGCCACGATCTGCCTGCTTTCCACACAACTAGCAGCATCGATTCCAAGGCGCTGAGACAGCGTTCGGTCGATTGAACGATGTGACGTTGTTGTAGTAATTCCTTTGTTCTCGCCCGCTGTCTCTGCCTCTATTTGTCTCTCTGTCTCTCTCTCTATCTCTGTTTGTCTATGTCTGTCTTTCTGTCTCTCTCTATCTTTGTCTCTTTCTCTCTCTCTCTCTCTCTCTCTCTGTCTTTCTGTTTCTGACTCTGTCTCGTAGTAATTCCTTTATTCTCTCTCTCTCTCCTTCTCTCTCTCTCTCTCTCCTTCTCTCTCTCTCTCTCTCTCTCTCTCCTTCTCTCTCTCTCTCTCTCTCTCCTTCTCTCTCTCTCTCTCTCTCCTTCTCTCTCTCTCTCTCCTTCTCTCTCTCTCTCTCTCTCCTTCTCTCTCTCTCTCTCTCTTTCTCTCTCTCTCTCTCTCTTTCCTTCTCTCTCTCTCTCTCTCTCCTTCTCTCTCTCTCTCTCTCTCCTTCTCTCTCTCTCTCTCTCTTTCTCTCTCTCTCTCTCTCTTTCCTTCTCTCTCTCTCTCTCTCTCTTCAGGGCCGAAGAGAGAGTGGAGCGAGAGCGCTTTGCTCTTAATAGGACTCGTTTTCATACATCAAAGGACATTGAAAAAGAAACTCAGTGATAATGCGATCAATGGGTAATGTGGCACTGATGCACGTGCCATCGATAATGTAATCTTATCGAGCATTTATATAGCTCCCCTTCAAGATATTTACTCAGAGGCGCTCTCTGCGCTGACCAAGATGATTTTAAATGTCGTAATTCACGAGTAAAATACGTCTGTTAGCAAAACTAGGCACCGTAAGCTAAAAATTGGTGTGCCCACGCAAAACAAACCAACACGATGATGATGATGATGATGATGATGATGACGATGACGATTGTGGTGATGATTACGACGATGGTGATAATGACAGTAACGTTGGCAATAAATATGGGGGAAAAACAGAGAAGGGTGATGATAAGGAGAAGTAGAAGCAGATGATCGAGATGACTACGTCGACGATAACTAGACAATGGTAAAACGCTGCTGGTAGCGCCTAAAATAGATATTCTGCGAGAGGCGCTATATAAATCTATGGATACAATAAGATACTGTGATGCCATAAAAATGACTGTCCTAGTGATGATGAAGAGGATAAAGAAGAAGAACAGGAAGTGGAAGAGAAGAAGGAGAAGGAAGAAGACGAGAAAGAAGAAGAATCGGAGGAGGAGGAGAATGAGGAGAATGAGGTGGAGAAATAAGACGAAACAGAGGTGGAGAAGGAGAGAAGGCATAAGACGTAGCAGAGGAATAAGTAAAATGGAAGTTGCAGCAGAAGTAGGATGTTAACGATTGTCGCGATGGAGTACAATGATTAGTTGGCCTTATAATTCCTATCTGCAGGTGCCGAGTGGTGGGTGGTCCTGGTCGATGGAAAGAGACACTAAGCTGAGGAATAACATCGACAGTCGTTCAGTGTTGATCACGATTCCTGTCACAACTGGCGTCTGTCGATGGCGTCGATTGTTTGTCCCTTTTTGATCTGAAGATTCGCGTTTAGTCTAATCAAACAGAACATTTATCAATGCAGATCAATGTTACTTGCCAATGTGCCTGACAGGTCGCCAGTTCAATTCTGCACTCGGTTTAGAGATATTTCTTCTTCTTATCACTCTTCTTTTTCTTTTTTTTCTTCTTCTTTAGTCGATCGGTCGGTTAAACTATTGAAAAAGCCTTTAGCATGTTAAAACCGACTCACGATGGTGTAAGCTCTTACGACATGTTTATCGAATGAGCAGGACTGATCGTGCAGTTGACATGTCCCTCCAGACCAATGTTTTCTTTTCGATCGAACTACTCCATGGGTTCCCAGCCTTTTATGTAGGCCTCGAACCCCTTGGTGACGTTTGACCAATGTCTGCACTCCCATAAAAATATCATTTCATTTGGAGACGCATAAACAAAATTGTTACATCTTGAACCACTTATGCCGCATAAAGCCACACCTTACTGAAGAGCCCTAATCTATTGGCAAAACCTGATGGAAATCAAAAAGGTCAGAGAAAATCAGAAGCCATGTCCACAGTGAATAGGCAAGTGGAAAGGGATGCATATAATATCATGCATCCATTCTGGGAGCGGTCATTTCCAAGATCCAAGTCTGACGTTTTATTTCCCCGGAGTTCTCGACTTCTCGTCTCTGAATAGTTCGTACTGTTAGAGGCGTTTGACGAATATCCGAAAAAATGCAAAAACTCTTAAGCTTATAAGATTCTTAGACTTGAATAACGATCTAGAATTAGAACATGCTGACGTTCGTTAAGTTTGATTAAAAGACAGGTCAAAGGAAGAGATGCCATTAAATAGGCATACAGTTTCGAAGAAAGCGACCATTAGCCAGCCATTCAGGTTTTCTTTGACTTGCTCTCTGTTTTGCACGTTTCCGAAGTAAGATAAATCGCTTCCCAACGCGTGATATTAATATTTATGCTCCATGACAGTTGTATTTGTGTATATATATTTAATTAAGACCATTGTTGTGTAAATATATAGCCAACCACACGTGTGTGTAAATACAAATATTTAGCATCACGGAACCCATAAACCCCCCATCCAGCTGTCACATCTAATATAGATGAATGCATGTAGAAGGGGACTCGCAACGATGCAGTCCACGTGAATGTGAATGTCTAAGCATTCTGTCTTCAGTCTTTACCATTCGAGTCACGTTGCGATGTTCCTGAACAAGTGCAGATTCCTTAGTGACTGATCGATCACTCCAACGCTGTGGCCACATGTTGAGAGTTCACTGCATGAGAGGGTGAATGTACGGAAATGGCACTCAATCGGAGAGTAACACGAATGGGAACAGAATTTGTCTCCATCCCCAATACGTTTACGTGGGTCTGTTCCCATTCCTGCCCTGTCTCTACCAGATGATGTCATCGTCCACACCATGGCAGATCTGCTTACAGAATAGCTCACTGTAACGTTCAACAAAGTTAAAACCATTACTGCGGTAATTACCTCGCTTGTACTTCCATTCCCACGGTAATACCCCTTATTCCGACACCATTGCCGTAATTATTACAGCGACATCACCGCTTTAGTTACTCTCTAGTTCCAACGTTACAATCGTTCGTTCGTTCGTTCAATCATTATTATAGTGACTCTAATTGTTTGCGTTTAATTTGATTAAAAGTGCACAATAGAGGATCGGGTAGATCCACAGCGTCAGTGTTGTCTTGTCCCTTTTGAATTTGTGGGTTTACAACAGGTTCCACTCAATGGATTTCATTTGAGTTGAATTTGATTTCTCGAGCAATTATAAGTACACCAGTGACTCGTTTTAACACACATCATCATAATAAGAATTTACGAATTACGTTGCTATACAAGCATGACACTTCAAAATTAGTTCATGTATGGAAAATGAATTTGTCCTTTAATCCAATCTCATTGACAGCCTTAGTAACAGTTTCATGTGTGTAATAGAATCACTGGTATGCAGATGATTTTCATGTAACGTGTTGTTGGTTTATTAACGACACCGTTCCATATCGAAGATGATTTTGTGTCGCCCTCCTCCTTTCTCCAGGCTTGGGACTAGCACTGTCAAATTCCAAACAGTGGCGTCTATTTGGGCATTTATATCGGACCCAACGTTAATGTTTCTGTCTGCCTGTAGACGTCGTTATTGTTTCGAAAGGAACTGAGGCCACCTTTGCCTTCAATTGCATTGTCTTCGGCAAATTGTCTCCTGGACTCTGAGGATAAATGGCTCCAGAATGCACGGTTCCATCGCTCTGTTGTCTTTCGGTCCTACACAGAAAAGAACATCAACTTATTATTACGATAGAGGGCGCAACGATAGCGAGTTACTTCCTCCATTGAGGATCAATTCGTCTTCATTCATTCATTCATTCGTTTCATGACTATAATCTGAAGATGTGTATGAGGCTTTTTATTCTTTGGAATGGGGTTATTTCCGTAGCAGTAATTGAATGTTGATAGAATGATTGTGATGTTAGGACGGTTTCTTGGAAGGCCAGGACGACGATGAGGCAGAGGCGACCGATGAGGGTGATGTCCTCGACTTCACCATCTTCATGCCCCAGACGCAGATAAGTCATCAGGGACGCCTCATCCGATTGGCTGAAACGGAAATAAGGGGCGTGGTCACCCACCAACTGCTCGTCGATGATTGGCTGATTCCGGAACACGTCGACGAATCACAACTGGCATCTTATGAAGCCGGATTCCAGTACCAATAAGCCAGGCATCGATTAACGAATGGATTAACTCCAGAGAGGAAATCACCTCTTGCTCCTACTCTCCGTCCTCCACTTCCTCTTTCTGCTCCTCCCCTTTTTAAATTCTTCCTTCTCGTTTTATTCTCTTCTTTGCCAAAATTATCATCGTAGTCTTCTTCTCTTTGTTCACATACACATATATATATATATATATATATATATCTCTTCTGTCGTAGTTCCTTCCCGGTTTTGTTTAACTCTTTCCTTTTTTCAGCATCTTTTCCATCGTCGCCTTTTTTCTTCTGCTTCTTTTATTTCTGTCTTTAGTTCTTTCTTCTTTCCTCGGTTCTTTATCTTTTATTTTTTCACTACTTACTTATTTTATTTTGCTGTCTTGTCCTCCTCCTGCTTCTCCCATGCCTCTCTTTCACTTCTTCTGTCTTGCTTCTTTCTCTATCTTTCCTTCTTTCATCATCAATGTCGTCGCTACAGAGTTGCGTCAATATAATTTTGATATTTTATCGTTTTGATCATCATCGTCGTCGTCGTGGGTATCATCATCATCGTCGTCACTGTTCATCGTCGCTATTCATCATCATAATCACTTCTTCATAGTGGTAGTCGGACAGCGTCATTTTGTCCCTTTCTTTCTTTATTCCGTTCGGCAATCTGCGTTTCCTTTTTCTTAGTCTTAAGTTTCTTTGTCTATGTCTTCGTTTTCATTTTCTTCTTTCTCTTCATCTTCTATTTCTTCTTTATCTTTATGGAATGCTTCTTCTCGTTCGTCGTAACTTGGCTGCTGTACCGAGGCCTGTTGAACAAGCCCGAAGCTACAGCCACTCTCTTAGAAGTGGCAGAGACTCTAGTCTTGGACTTCATCGGCTGGCAGGAAACTGGCGAAAAAATCATAGCGCACGATTTCAGTGCAGACAATTAACTAGTAAAGTAGGGTAATAGTTGTTTGTAATAAGACGAAAATGTGTATGATGCAAAACAAGATTGTGAGTATCTGTGTGCGATGCGATGGACGATTTGGTTGAGTGCTGGGCTTGTAGTGAAAAGGGTACGAATGCGAGTGTCCCGTTAGACACCGCGGTGTAGTAACTGCTTCACTCTCCTGCGTTACAAGCCGAGCGCTCTAGCTAGTCGATCACCGTACCACACCAAAATCCATTGAAGAAATAAGAAATAGCGCTAGAGGATAAATTCGCATATAATACCTTTCTGGTGAAGTAATTACCTCCGGTAATTATTGGCATAAAAGATCTTATGACTAATTATTAATCGATGGACTTCAACGTTGGTCGCAGCCGTAACCTTTATTACCGACCAACGAACGCTGCGTAATAATTAAACCTGTATCACTGAACATTACTGAATAAAGAAAATCAAAACACAGTCGTGTACTTCACCTAACAATTATTCGCAAATAAAAACATTTGGTTTTTTATTTTATTATATGGAAACATTCTTGGCGTAATTGTCAGCGTTGTGCAGAAGACCATCAGTTCAGGTAGGACCTATGTTTGCAACCAACGAAATAATTATTAGTAATTACCATAATCCTAAAATAGTTAATTATACTGTAAAGATTAAAGAACAATAAACTATGCAATATTAGATTGAGCATCAACACTTTGAAGTTGGATTTTATGATTATTAGCGACAAAGGAGATTGCCGTGAACTATGATACATCAAAGCTACTCTTTACTTTCCCCAATCTCGGCTCTTCGGAGAAATGAATTACGCATGCCTATAATCAATACCGTGTTAACGTATAAAGCCTCAGACTGTGCAGTAACTTCTCGAACTAAACACCCGGTTGCTTCGCTATACCCTGCATTCAATATAGTTGATAACATGAGAACAACCATCAATAGATAATAACCGACACAAACAGCGTCGGAGCCCCCACAACGGGATCTAGAATATGATTCTCTCCTTGACAGGAAGCCAATGCATCGTATATCTCATACTTACTGAAATGTGGAGGATTTTGGCGAATTGGGCAATACTCGGAGAACAGTTCATAACGGAATGAGGCTGACGGAGCCATACTTGTGGAATGCATACAGAGATAGATGAGCAGCAGTTCCGGTTTCATAGACAAAAGGAATGGAATTGGATCCTGACGGCGCAAACGAGAGGTTACGCTTTATAGGTCAAATCTATCCACGGCTGTTAACAACACTGGGAAAAATACCAATACTTTCCAATTGATGTCTTGGCAATACCAGTACGATTTCTTAAAAGTTTTGCAATGCCAATGCTTTTCGGTAAGTAAGTCAGCGCATATTGACATAAAATGACACATAAAACGTGACGTGAGACAGCGTCACGCAGTAATGAGTTCACATTTTGCGATCACAACGGATGTCACGGTTTGCATAATGAAGTGACTTCCGCCGTGAATCGACATACTTCTCATAAATTTTTGATCTCGACTTGTAAAGGTGGATGCGAAGCCATAGACATTACAGTGGCGTAAATATTGTTTCGACGGTGAATCAACGCTGTCTTTTTTTGTCTGTCGACATAATATTTATCCCACTGTAATAATTTCCGTGGCTTCTCCCCATGCAGTACCAAACAAAAACTATTGCTTTTGTCTATGTTGTGCCGAAACCGATTAAATGGCCGCCACGCCATTGCCTACGCCACAGTGATGACACCCATGAGATGATGACGTGCATTAGATGATGGAATCCACAAGATGATGACAAGCGTAAGATCACGACATCTACTAGATGATTACATTCATTAGATAATGGCATCCATCAGATGGAAAATGGTATTCTTTAGATGATAGCATCCATCAGACGATATCCTCCACTACATGGTGACAACGATCAGATTATGTTATCCATTAGATGACGGCATCGATCAGATGATGGCATCCATTAGATAATGCTATCCATCAGATGATGGTATTCTTCAGATGATGGTATCCATTAGATGATGGTAACGATTGCACGGTGATGCCATCCATTAGCTGACAACTATCTTAGGAATGGGAAGGACGACAGCTGGATCAAAGCTGACATCGTCAGTGTATTGATCTGCATTAGAAGAGAGCAATGTCTTGGTCGGATCAGACCAATCGTCCGAGGAATTATAGAAATGGCCCATAGACGTCGTTCTTTCGATGAAGAGAACGGATCCTAAGAACTCGTTCGGTTGAAGAAGAGAACGGATCTAAACAGTTTCTGAATCCATTATGGGGCTGCAGCTGACGTTCGTTCATCAAGTAACGATCGAAATAAAACCTGCACTGGCCCTACAGTGATTGACGCCTGTATCCATCCGATGCTGTGAGACGCATATAACAATAGAAAAGCAGAAGCAAATGAAAGTTCAATAACATCATCATCACCATCATAATTTGTATCATCATCAACATCACCATTTTTACTAATAATATTAATAATAATATTATTATTATCATTATTTATAGATTGGCATGATTTGTTAAATTGCCAATTGGTTGGAATTAGAATCAAAAAATATTGTAGTTAGTCGATTAGAAATTAGAATTAGAATAATTAGCATCAATTGATGAATTAGCAACTGGTGAAATCAGACGAAATACGTTGCATTCGGATAATAACTTGCCAATTGGTTAGTCACCCATCCATGGTGTCATCATCAGTTACTTATTTGCTACTTTTATTGTTATTATCATTATCAATTTATCATTAGTAGTGGTTGTATTAGTAGTTATATATATATATATATAAGAGTATAAGTAGACCCCTATTATAAGTAGCATTATTGCGGCAGCCGTAGCAGTAGTAGACCCAGTTGTAATAGTATTTCCAATACTATCATAGCAATCAATTCCCTCTTATTATCACCTAAGAATTGGTATGCGTGATTATTACCAATACTGCTAGTAGTATAGGAAGTGACATAAGTGGTAGTAATGCTACAACAGCACTTGCGGCAAATAAATAATTAATAATTTTGAAATATAAATAGATTAATGATAATGCTTCCAGTTTGATAACAAAATATCTTATTAGATTGCAGATATCCTATCAGTGATAATAATTCATGCAGATGAAAATAATAACAACAATGACCAAACTGCTATAAATATCATTTACGCACTCCAGATATTAAAAACAATTTTTGTAATACTAAATAAATACCTTTGGACGAAAATAGCATTGATAGTAGGAATTCTAATACAGTTTGAAATTCTAGTCGGATGTGTCTTTCTAAAGGGCCAAGTACAAACAACATTAAAGGCGACGACAGCCACTACTACAATAATTAGTTAAAGAACAATAGAAGAATCTCTGAATAATTATAAGGATTTCTGTTGAAAGCAGAATTAGATCCTTTTTCTTTTAAGCGGAATATTCTTTTCTTTCTCATTTGGTTCCGAGTCTTTGTGTTCACGTCGGTTGAGATTGTTCGGAAATGAATTCTTGCTCGAGCCTCAGCTGCCCAACGACCCACCGGCAAAACACAATCTCTCTTATCAAAGAAAATGTTTTAATTAACTCCAGTCCAAGATCAGCGATATCATACTACAGCAGCTGCCTTAAGCGATATGGACCTTCTACTCAGCACTACCACTCTTGGCCCTTTTGTTCGTCCGCTCGTTATAAGGAGCCGTCCATAAATGGCGTCACGTGCCCAAAGAGGAGGGGGTTGCATATTTGTGACGATGTGTGACGAGGGGCTGGTCGGCGAATTGTGACGACACATCATCACATCAAACATAAAGATGCATAATTTAATTAAAAACTTGCACTCAATTAAACATTGAACTGTTTCAAGTTATTGTTATTGAACACTCTTATGTACATACATACATACATGCATACATGCTTACATGCTTACATACATGCATACATACACACATATACACATACATACATGCATACATAAATAATTAAATACATACATACAAACATACATACATACATACATACATACATACATACATACATACATACATACATACATACATACATACATACATACATACATACATACATACATACATACATACATACATATGAACATACATCCATTATTGTCTTGTGGAATGCATAATGCGTGTAATAAACATACTTTCTCCACTTTTCTTCGTTTTACTAGATATGGTCATAAGTATTTTTACAGTTATAATCAGTTTTCTTGATAATCATTAGAAAATTTGCCTATAACATTCTGGACATCAGGTCTTTTCGGAGAGAGGGGGGTCTGAGCTTTGTGACGTAATTTTTGAGGGGGTCATGATTTTTGTGACGAGGTGTGAGGAGGGCAAGGAAAAAATCGTACAAATTTACGTGACGTCATTTATGGACGGCCCCTAAGCACGTAAATAGAATCGTCATCGCCAATGAATCGCCGATAGCAACAGTCCGGCCTTCGCTGATCTTTCCGAACTCGCATGCATCAACGTACAGCGCCGACGGGCCACTTCCGGTCTGCTGCGCCGGATGTGCATCTGGTTCAGTTTCCGCTTCGGGCGGAAGAGCGCCGTCGCAATAAAACTGCGCGTAGCTGTTCTCGGAACATCCGTCCGCTGACCGTATACAGGAAAAAATTGACGGCGAATCCGGCAACATAGAGAACGCGCGTATGGTTCTGGGCTATCTGCATGGCGGCCGGCGATACCAGAATAACCTTTGACCTCTCCAGTTTCCATATGACGAAGTGGACGAGAACGGGAAGGAAGACGATGACGTGTATGGTCGAGACCAGGATGAGTGTAACGGTCATCTGAAGACTGCGGTCATCGCGTTGACCGTCTCTTCTGCAGTCCTTCCTTCTCTCCTGCGTTGCGTCCACTCTCCCGTTCTTCCTATCCTCGATGTTCGTTTCGCTTCCCGTTCTCCCGGTTTTCTTTTCCTTCTTGCTCCGTTTCTTTCCGCTGGTTAAACTGGTCACGTGCCTGGAGCAACGACCATTCGTTGAGTTCGTATTCGGTTTAGTGATCTCTAACGGTTGATGTTCAGCGGTTTCAAGTCGTTCCGATTGAATTAGTTCAGTGTCTGGGCTTGCTGGTTGAGCGAATTCTGATGCTAGGTTTTCTGGTTCTGTTAATTCAGTTCCTGGTTGGCTGAGTTTAGTTCCTTCTGGGCAACTATGCTGGTTCTGCTTTGGCAGAGTGAATGATTTACCTTCTGAAAGGAACGGTTCAACACTTTCCCTTCGACTAGATAGACAATGCTCTCGTCGTTCAAGCTCTAGTTGATTGAATTCCAATTCCGTGGCGCATTCTAACTTACCTATATCAAATCGTTCCAGGGTACTTATATAAAAGTTATCTAGATGAGTTCGTGCATCTTTTTCTGACTGAGCAGATTCAGTTTGTTTCGGCTGAATTATTTCTGTCTTAACTGACTGACGCCTTGATTCAGAAAGATCACTGTTTCGTGAATTGAGATGTCCGACTTTGTCAGGAATGTCCGTCTCTGATTGACACGACATCATTCGGTTGGTTAATCCCAAATCAAGCGACGTTGGTTGGATAGGTTGCATCCGTCCAAGCGAACTAATATCAATTTTTGTCCGTTTACCGGATTTCGTCAACCCAACTCCCTTCCGCTTGGTCTCCTTTGACTCAATTCCATCCACAGCGACAATCCCATCTCCTTGACCCTCTATGCCGCCCATATGAGTAAGCCTGCGTCCGCTCAGTCGCAACGGGTCAGGTTCTGAGCATTTCGTTCCCCTCCAATCGTTTGCGGCAATGCGTGTCCTCTGCCTCGTGATGCGTGATACCTTGGCGATGATAAAGACGTTCAGAACCGCAATGGCGAGGACTGGAACGATTCGAAAGAGGACGACTTCGACGATGTAGAGTACAACAAACTCCTCCTCATGTTTGATTAGTACGGTACAGACGTTGTAGTCGATGTGTCGACCCATGAAGAGAGCGTGGTAGGGCGCGATGAAGAGGGCGATAAAGACGAATGTGACGCCGCAGACGATCCGAGCCCTGCGGTTGGTGCAGGTCCGTTTAAAGGCGATCGGGAGATACGCGGCGGCGTATCGTTCGACGGTGAAGCCGAGGATGAGGCAAGTCGAGTAGTCGGAGAAGAGGTCGTTGCAGTACTGGAGGACCTTGCAGATGACGGAACTGCGGTTGACGACGTCGAAGCTGGAATCGGAGAAGTAGAGACAGCGTAGAGTGGTGAGGACCTTCGACAGGAAGACGCTGACGAGGAAGAGGGAGTCGGAGACGGCGAGAATCAGGAGGTAGACGTTCGAGGAGAAGCGTAGCATCGCTCTGGAGGAAAAGACGAGGAAGCTTAGCGTGTTGCCGATCAGACCCGTGGCAACGAAGAGGATGGTGGCTGCGAGGTAGACCTGGTAGGACTGAGTGACCTGCGGATCGCTAGTGAGATAACAGGCAATGTCGTCGGTCATGTTGGAAGATGTATTGGCTTCCACTTCTGGTGTGACTGTTGCGATGCCGACGGTGATGTTACTCATTTTGCAGGACCTACGAACGTAAAAACGTCGAGTCTCAGATATGCTGAAAATAAAAGTTGGAAGACTAGAAGCTAGCTCAGGATTTCTATGGAAGATATATTTCTTTTGGTTAAAACGGTCGGCTTGTAGCACTGAGAGTACGGGTTACATCCTCGTCCGAGGAGTTACCGTGGAAGGACCTTGAACAAGTAATTCACGCACAATTGCTGCAATTTATCTGCAATAGCCCCGTCAAGTTACAGTTTGTAGTGTATTGACTAGATCGAAGCGATGGACAGTAACCATATTCTGTTACTGAGAAATCTGTCGTAACGTCTATGTTTATACACCAAAACATGGTTAGCAATTGATTTGCTATTATTTCTTACTTTACTTGCTTCCTAATCTAAGGAGCGCTTGAATGGTACTAATATATATATATATATATATATATATATATATATTGGCATATAATATATATATATAGGCATATGCAGCTTTTTTTGCTACTTTTACTTGCCTGGACTGAATGAGTCAGTATCATAATAGTTCTTTATAATTTTATTATTAGCTCTTTGCGGACAATTTTTTGCCTCCTGAGTGATTAGAGCTACCTCGGATAAAATAGTAATAATAGCAAATTATAATAATAACAATAATATTAATAATAATAATAAATTTATTCCTCGTTCAGTTAGCTGTCTGTGATGACCGATAATGGTTTATTGCCAGTGAATGGCTAAGTCTGCAGCGACTCTATCTATTTTCCCATAGACATCAATAAGCAGACTGGAATCAACTTACCCCAGTTTCAAATAACCTTAAAACTATAAACATTGCCTATCATCTGATCTATCGCCCTCAACTCTTACTACTTGACCCGAGCGAACTCGCTTTAGCTGCCCCTCTCTGCCCCTTCCCTTGCTCTGGTATTAAGTATACATCCCAGGACAACCTCCTTGTATCTAATACGATGAAGCGCTCGTAAATAAGGTGATGCCCGGTGCTTGGCTTTCAAGTGCTGCTTTATGAATTTAGAGTTAACGATTACTATTTTGAGCATTTACAATTGCTATATAAAGCATGAGTCAGCAAGCCAAAGTTCGCATTAAAATACAGCTAATGGCAAGTTTTATTTCAGTGTCACAAATATGAAAGTCCAAACTTACAGTAAAGAATTTATTACAATTTAATTTAACCTAAAAGGGGTAGGCTAAATTCTGCACAGACTATCTAGGATAAAGGATTACAAAGTCGGCGGTGTGCTTGTTATGTGCTTGAAAATAGGGTGCACTGAAACACAGCGCAAGTAAAATTACAGCGAAGAGATTATAAGCTTTGGGGCCTAACAAATCTAGCAGACTTTATTCATACGACGGCAACAATAGTTTGATGATCCAGAATTACTTGGATACAGAAAAAAACTTACTTCACTTGAGACATAACTTTAAAAAGCTCAACCAGCGCTACGTTAGGTCAGAGGGGTTTTCCAGACATGGCAAGAAAATTTCCGAGCCTGGCTGTCATACATCATATATATATGTATGTATGTATTTAGAGAGAGAGAGAGAGAGAGAGAGAGAGAGACAGACAGACAGACAGACAGACAGACAGACCATGCAGCGAAAAGAGAAAGAGAAATCAGAGGTATATAAACGATCCGCTCTTGGTATCCATTCTCCCAGTCGGTCAATTGTATGGGTCTAAATAGCAAAACGAATAAGTTCTGAGTCTGTGAACTTCACTGCTAATCCCGGAGCGTCATACCTCGAAGCAGACGGATGTGATATCAACGCGTTCCATTCCGCTATTGCATTGATAGTGTGCTTAATGTGTTTACGATGACCTGTGATCATTTCAGCTGCTCGTTCATATCCATAATGCGTCTGTTTGGGGGACATTGGTCCAGTTGACTGTGCTCTCATGGTTTTATGCTCCATTCCAGCGTGCCCAGAATGCCTCAGTCTTGGAGTGGTGGTCGTGTTGTGTTATTACTGACCGCTAAGAGAAACTCCATCAACGTCGGCTGAATCAACATTATGAATAATGCATATTATGTGCGAATATCTATGGGTTGGTTGAGCCAGTTCGAGTGCGGTGTAACTGCGCAGCAAGAAGTTTATTTATTAGTTTGTGGTTCCATATAGAAATGCGTGCATATATATACTGTATATATATACATGCAGGGTTTATAATAAAAACTATTATGTCAAAAGCACGACCTATGGGAGATGGAGTGGACTGTAGGTCCAGCACGACGTCCACTATGCTGGATGCAGATCTTGCCGTCAATTCTCATTAGAGTGGCCACCTTTCCTAGTCAATCAAGTAAGCGATATATGTATGTATATATATATATTTGTGTGTGTGTGAGTGAAACTGTGTATGCATTGTGTGTGTGCGTGCGTGTGTGGTCATATGTAGGCGTGTGTAAGTGTGTGTGTGTGTGTGTGTGTTTGTGTGTGTGGTTGTGTTAACATTATTACCTCTGTCGCACTGGCGCATACCTTCATACCCTATCTTCGCCTCAAGTCAGCTGCTCGTCTACTGGCCAATCGACCACATTTCGCACATAATAATTTATATCAGATTATAATCAAGATATAAAAGGCATGGCATTTTTAAGGTCACGACTGGAAGCCATGACCTTAACAATTGCCTTTTTCATGACAATACTTAAATAAGAGAGACATCATAAACAAAGATACACGGAACAAAATTAATGTTTAGCTTTCTAAATTTAGGTTTAGCCGTTTAAATTAATGTTTAACGTTCTAAGTTAATGTTTAGCCCTCTAAATTAATGTTTAGCCTTCTAAATTAATGTTTAGCCTTCTAAATTAATGTTTAGCCCTCTAAATTAATGTTAAGCCTTCTAAATTAATGTTTAGCCCTCTAAATTAATGTTAAGCCTTCTAAACAGCGGTAATTGAGTCAGAAAGAGACGAGTGTGGATTATGAGTCACGTCATGCCCACCTCTGCACCAACCTATTTTAAGTCAACTAATCTATTACTACATTCGCAACAATTGACGGAACGTAAAATTGGGAAAAGGCAGGGAGAAAGTTGCCTACGTAGGCCTATAGGCTAGTAAAAGTATTTCACCTATCTACGATGGCATAAGACACGAGATATTTATGAGTGCGCGACGTCCCATATGTGATTGGTATATTATAAAGAAAAAAATTATGAATGATATTTGAAATACATCAAAAGCCCAACTACTATTAACAAATAAAACTGTTTATCAAACAGATTAATGCGCCAGAAATAAAGACTGAAATATTTTACTTCGAACGTTCATGAAACATCGACTCTTGGAAACTTGGCGAGTTATTAAGTCAATAATCACAGTAAATAAATATAAAAATTAGTTGTGCCTTCTGCATTGCTGGAATAAACGTCGTTGATCCTAGGCAAATAAAACCTGTCCTCAATCAAAAAACCGTCAGAACTATATATATATATATATATATCAGGGTCGCGTTTTTGTGTTCCAACCACTCACATCTTCCATCATTTTAAGATTTCCAAACACATTTAAAATCTGGAAGTATATCTTCAGGAACAGGTTACATGCTTTGCCACAGGTATCGGACAGCTATTTTCATTCAACTTCCAAATTGAATCTAGAGGCCTGCGTGAAGCAAATTCTGCTTCCAACATCAGAGGAATATCTATTCACGCGAACTGACGAAAATTCTTCATTACAACGCTGGGCCCACTATATGGAATGGTGTTCCGCAGCAGCTCAGAAAATGTCTACAGTTACGTTTATTTAAAACTCAAAAACGCATTTATCAATTTCCTCAGGTAATTTTAGTTCATTTACTGTATACATTAGATGACTAGTTAAGTTTACTCTTTAAAAACTTTCCCATTTTTTAGACGTTGGCATAGGCCTACAGTAATATCCCGAGCACCCGGGGTATCGAGGGGGACAAGTCCCCCACCTCTCACAGTTAGGGGACACGTTATACGTTTGTCCCAGCCCCACATTTCTTGCCCCTCTCATTGGGTGTCCCTATCTCTCAAAGGAAATCGCCGCCTCTGAGACTGCAAGCACCTTTTTATGATGGTAGCCTATAATAGGCCTACGAAGTTTTTTCTGAGTGCGATCGGCGAATAATTTCGGGGCCTGGATCGGGACCGCATTCAACTTATGAAAAATGTTATCATAAGTTATTCAAAGTTCATGACTTGTGTCGTTTTAAATTTATTACTGAACCTTAGCAAAAATAATTTGGACCTTCGATCAACTTACCT
Source organism: Bimastos eiseni (assembly GCA_959347315.1). NCBI lineage: Eukaryota > Metazoa > Annelida > Clitellata > Crassiclitellata > Lumbricidae > Bimastos > Bimastos eiseni. The sequence goes on along the minus strand of OY365806.1, from coordinate 65,222,449 downwards.
ATCATTCATTTGATATAGAACACGAACAATCCTATCTAAAAGGTCCATGATTATTCTGCAGGGATGGGCAGTTATTTAATTGAGAAATTGAAATAACGTTACTGTAACTGTCAATTTGTAATTTGTTGCCCTAAATCAACGTAATTTGCAATTCGTAATTCAATTACGTTTTTGCCTGTAATGTGTGATTTTTAATTACATTACGAGGACTTTACGTTATTCGCAACATAACTCACTCATATTTCAAGTTATATTGGCTACTCGCACAGCTTGCAAGCCAATCGATAAGAATAAAGCGCTTGCAGGTTGCAACATCTGCAAATTTAACCAGTAGCGAATAAGCTACAGGTGGCTGTAAGGTAATGAAGAATGACGAATTTTACAGGTTCAATGTTGTAACAAACACTGTAACCACAAAGTCGACGGTTAGAAACAAGCACAAATTAGAAATTTTGCAGTATATTGAAGGTGACATGATTAACATCATGATAGAAGGGGGCTAATGATGCTTCTTTGCTATCCAATTGTGATGGCCTTATTTTTTAAATATTTAATTCTGCTCTGTAATCTTCTGCACCGGTTGAGAGACTTTTCAGTTTTGCGGCCTGATTGCAATAGACGTCGTCTCTCGGATAAATTGTTTTAACAGCTGCTGCTTCTGAAAGAAAATTTAGCAAGCAGCTTCTGACATTGTTTTGCAGGCAAAAAAGAAAACGGAAAGCACGTGTTTCGTGCAGAATCTTGCCGCCACTTATTGACCCTGAATATTAGTAATTTGTAATTTAGTGTAATTGAAGTTATGTAATTTGTAATTTCCAGTAAAACTCGAAAGTAGTCAATAATGTGTAATTTAATTACATTATCACCAGTAATTGGTAATTTGTATTTCAACTACGTGTCACCCGGTAATTTGCCCATCCTTGCTGCTCTACCTCGGGGCTCGAAATTGTCAGCACAAGGTCCTAGAATTTTCTATGCATGGGACCCGGAATTTATGCAGGCGGGCGTGCTTGTTCTAAGGTGACCCTTGTCAGCATGTACGGCTTAGTATCCACTAGAATTCTCTTTTTGATCTAGCACTACTATGGTAACTCACTGCATATGGCAGACTTTCGAGTTTCCTAGAATTCAATAAAAGTGTGGTACTGGTTATTACATCATAGACGACGTGAGTGTAATACAGTGTATGTGGGTGTAGACCCTAAGGATTTGCGTGTGACTGTGTGTGTCTTTGTGTTTGTCTACGTGTGTGTCGTGGTGCGTTTGTGTGTTTCGTGTGACTTTCAATCATAGTTGACTGCTGAGCTCTTCTTTTGTGAAGCTGACCATTTGCCGAACCTCCGAGAACTATTCCTTGGTCGCTATGCGTGCGTGTTATCTTTTAATGTCAGGCCACTATATAAATTCCCAGAAACATTAACCAGAATCTTAATATATGATGATGCAAACGATCTTGTGCTGTTCGCCCATCAGGACCTCGCCAGGTCGGGTTCATAATATATCAGTGATGATAACGATGACGATTGCGAAGATGATGATGACGACGACGACGATAATGGCAGTTATGATGATGATGATGATGATGATGATGATGATGATGATGATGATGATGATGATGATGATAATGATGATGATGATGATGATGATGATGGCAAGGATGATGATGACGTTGATGACAATGACGACGACGATGGCAATGGCAATTATAGTGACGATGACGACGATGATGATTTTGACGACGACGATAATAATGGCAATTGTGATGATGATGATGATGATGATGATGATGATAGCAAGGATGTTGATGTCTGTGGCGACGACGACGACGATGATGATGAAGATGATGAAGATGGTGATGATGATGATTCATATGTCGTAATGCATTTCTTTGGTTAATTCAATGACGCTGCTGCTGCTACTGCTAAACATGATAATGGCCAAAATTATCGTCGTCATTATCATCATCATACTTAAAATCATCATTATCACCTCATAATTATCAGCACGATGATAATCTTTAATTATCAGATCACATTTATAATTGGCTACACTCCATTTTTTTAGCTCTTTATTAATAAAGCGGAGCATTTCCTCTTTGATCCGGTCCAACACTTCAGACAATTTCAAGGAAAACTGTAATAAGAAGGAGACAATTCCCGTCGTTCTTCAAGATCAAGAAAACTAGGTCTTTGCTGTCTTCACGTCCTGACCGGGATGACAGACCCAAACTCCCCTCCTCTTGGAGTAAAAAATACTCACTGCCCTCCGCAATGCAAAAACCGCCTCTGTGGGTATACCATTGCAAATGTTAATGTGAATGATTTCTTAAAGAGGCGCGATATCAAGTCTCATTGATTGATTTATTTATTGAATAAATGCACACGTTTTTCTATAGAGACCGTGTGGTTTCAACTCTGCTTCAGTGAATTGATCGAGTGAGATGAGCGATCACCGAACAATAGTCCAAGATTGAAATCTGTGAATTAAGCCGCCATCGAGAGTCGAACCGGCAACATGGCGCGCAGAGTCGCGAGTGACATGAGCTCCAATCAATAGTAGTCGTAGAGTTTTAAGATCTCACACGCTCCACTCGAAAGCATGACTGGAACCTCGACCAAATCCTCGACCAAATCCTCGACCAAATCCATGACCAAAACGACACTCGCCTTAACAGCTACTCCGACTCCCTGGAAACTGGACTCTGACCCCCACAGATTACTCTTTGGACAGCCCAGATCAAACGCAGTATTACCTATCACGGCCAACATAGCTATAGATCGTCCATCGACTGTACATGTAGGTAGCACGGAGGTAACTGGCTGAAGACCTCTTTCCTGAGACGGTCACTGTATAGAAACTTTGATCAAGTCCTCGACTCACCGTGCGTGATCATACCAACAGACATCATCAGCATCACCAGCATTCATTGCGAGAGTATCGTTCATCGTGGGAATTTGTATGTCATCTTTTCCAGGGGACAACTCAGAGGCATATTGTTGTTATCATCATCATCGTCGTCATCATCACTATCGTCGTCGTCCTCATCATCAACGACAAACAGCTGTAGACCGTGGGTGTATAATTAGAGTCGTTTGTTGGCCATTAGTTTTCTTGATTGAGTTGTATAAGGCATACAGACTGATATCAGTGACATGTGAGAGACTGAGGTTTAGAATGAGAGAAGCAGCGAGATACAGAGACAGAGAGAGAGAGAGAGAGTGAGAGAGAGAGATACAGAAAGAGAGAGACGCAGGGTGTTAGTAAGGCCGGCAGAGAGGAGAGAAAGAGAGAGAGAGTGATAGAAGGCGAAAAGGGTGAAGTGAGAGCGCCAGAGACAGAGGCAGACAAGAGACAGAGGCACGCAAATGCGGAGACAAACAAGCAGACGGGGACAGAGAGAGATAAATGGCGAGGCAGAGAGCGAAAGAGATACAGATAGAAAGAGACAGAAGGAGACAGCTAGAGTGTGAGAGAGAGAGACAGATAGACAAACAGAGCGGAGATATATACGTGGATTAGGACAGAGAGACAGCCTAACACAGAGATATATGGAGCAAAAGAGATGCAGAGAAAATAGAAAGAGAAGGAGACAGAAAAAGACATGGACAGAGGAGGAGATGTACCCATGCGTTGATTCGAAATCTGCGATGGATGGATATTAGTATTTGCTAAGTCTCAGCGCTAAGCAAATACACAAAGGCCGGAAGTGATGTTGTCCACACCATACAATGGCAGCCACTAATGCATCTCTCGCCTCCTATTTACCAGCATCCAACCGCAAGCAAGAGCAATATAAAGAGATAAGATTAATATCGACCATCAACTGACCAAGGCCTCAGGCGAGGCTACGAAACAGTCGACGGACACACGATGAAAGCTATAAACACACCACTAGACAACAGCTGCAACAAAAGCAAAGCTGTTACGGTAAAGAGAGCAACGACAAACGCTGAAGAAAGGAAGGAAGAGCACAACAGCGACAACGGGTGCATAAATAGCATAATTAGGTGCATCGAAAGTAGCAACAAGACTGATTAAAGGGGATTTAAAGAAGAGACTACAGGCGGCGGAAGCAGTACACATCCTAAGCAATAAAAGCCTAACAGGAAATCACGCGACAGTTGAGGATTAAGAAGGCGTAATGAGAAGAAAAGTATAATCAGTAAAAAGGACAATTTTAATAGAAACAGAAGTAGCACAAAGTATATGAAACGAAAGCGTTTGCCAGAAAGTAGAGACGGATGCAAGCAACTGCCTTCACAGGAATAGCCTTAAGCAGAATCAGACGAGTCGTCCATAGCAACAGACGTATTAGCAACAGCAATTTCAAGATAAGCGGATACAGCGCGAAGCAACTGTACAGAAGCAGTGGCAAGAGCAAAAGGTCGAAATGGTCATCTAGTACAACCCATCAAGACAATCATACATACATACATACATACATACATACATACATACATACATACATACATACATACATACATACATACATACATACATACATACATACATACATACATACATACATACATACATACATACATACATACATACATACATACATACATACATACATACATACATACATACATACATACATACATACATACATACATACATACATACATACATACATACATACATACATACATACATACATACATACATACATACATACATACATACATACATACATACATACATACATACATACATACATACATACATACATACATACATACATACATACATACATACATACATACATACATACATACATACATACATACATACATACATACATACATACATACATACATACATACAAATATACGATCCATACATACACATTAGGGTGCTTCCATCCATAATGTAAAAAATTATAGTTAGTTTTTTTATTTCTCCAACCTACCATTCGGTGCCACTTAACATGAAAACTCAATATCTTAAATATTTCTTAGTTTGAACAATGTTTAGGACTTGACCAAAGGATTTTTATTTTTCTAAGGAAGCTTGTGTATTTTTATCATTGGCTGCTGGTGGATAATACTCACAGAAAGTGGATGAGCTTACTATTAGTTCCAGTGCGATCAGGACACCAAGAATCAAACCCTGACGCTAGTTTGCTTTTGAAGTCAAGGCATCTTTTGACCCCACATTTCCGTTGATGCTACACTAGGATGGCAAGATCATGCATGACTTCACAGCACCTGGAAGCGAGAAAGTTGACTGGCTTCCCATTCTATTATCAGGTCAAAACGTCATAAAACTGTTGTTATCTGTTCCAAAACTCCATGATGGAACAACAGCTACTCTGGCTATGGCTCGTGAAATTATACACACCATAGATGAATGGGGATTACAGGAACGTATCAGGTTTATGTTTTGACACTAAGGTGGAGCATGTGTCAGACTCGTGAAGGAATTTGGACGATAAGTCTTAAACTTAGCGAGATGACTATCGTGAACATTTTCTTTGGAGTGTTATTCCTCGAGGTATACATTTTCTGTATCCTGGAGCAGTTCATCGTGCTCGTTGGATGGCAAAGGCTATTTATTTTATAAAGATGTGGTTGTTCCATAACCAGTTTCCATTTTACTCATAGACCAAAGAAATCTCGTTGTAGATCATCATAGTTATGGCAAAGCAAGTCTAGGATCACTTGAAAGAACTGTATATGTTTGTAACTTGTATATACGTGAGATACAGATTATAGAGTTCATCGGCAACTGGAGAGCCTAGAAACAACCTTTCTCTTCTTCGTGAGTTGTCTCTGTATGAAGACAAGGACGTCACCACAGCATTCAACCGCCATCTGTGGTCTTAGCAGCTCATAGGCTTTGCTTTCTTTAACAAGAATGTGTCTTTCAATGAAAAGAGAATGATGATAGCTGCTCTGAACACATAACAATGGACCTGACAATCCTCTGAAACACAACCTGCCATTCAGTGAACCTGTGAACATGGGTTTGCACGATTTTTTCACAAAACCAACCATGCAACTCTTCAGAATTCTTAACCTGGATGAGACATTTCTGGAATTTGATTCAAAGAAATGGGAATACCAGCCAGAATATAGCAGAAGTCTGGAAATGTGTCTTTCCTTGAAAGTCGTCAAAGACCTGGCTGATCGTAGAGTTGCCCTAGTTCAGGAATTCAACTCTTCTATTACCAGAAATGAGGAGCAAAAGTAGTACCTCCTATGCATGTTGTTGAGCACCATAAAAGCTTATTTTCAGCTCCAACCAAAGCTACAGCCATTATTTAAGCCAAGTCACAGTAAACTGTTATATAGCAGCAAAAGTTGCACGTTAACAACAGTTGAATATTGACGAACCAATGAGCATTTTGTAAAAATTTTGTGCTATTTGGTCAAGTCCTAAATATTGTTTGTTTTTAATAAGAATTGAACTGTATCATTTGTAGAGCTAATGAAACAGAATGGTGAGTTGGAGAATGACTTTATCAAACTTTTCATTTTTAGAAGCACCCTAATTCACATGCATACATACATACATACATACATACATTTCATACACACATACACACGTATGTGTGATATATCAAGCAAGTCCATGCGCTCGTTTATTCATGTTTTGATGTGCATAGGCCTACATGTATAAGCCCGTATACATGTAGGTCTAAGCCTGCGATTGCAGACATACATGAGTACACACCTAACATATAAACATACATATTTATGCATACATATGCCTACATGCATTCATACATACATTCAAGTCTGCATGCATAGAAACGCCAGATACACATACCAAAGCTTCAATCACAGTACATTACAACATACAGGTCATGCGCGCATACATGATGCGTATACAATGTATATATATATATATATTATATATACATTATTCACACCTACATAAACGTAACGTATACATGCGTAATCAAATATAAAAATAAGTAAATGTATGTCGTTTGCTTCCACACACCTGCATTTTTGTATGTTATGTAATAGGGTCTATGTATGAAACTGTTGCTACATCAGATATTATTGCACAGGTAGGCTAATATAGATCTAATGTTATTCAAAAACGACGAACACCAAAAACTAATTGGGGTGTCTCTGCTAAAATCTAGGACGCCGTTTTTCTCAAAGACGTTACGAAATGCACAACTCCTGAGAAGACCATTGGATTCGTCGTGCCAAGCTTCATAGAAAACAGCTTCTAAGCTTTTTCGGAAGTCAATAATGTTCAAATATGCTGTGTTGTCCAGTGTTCCACTGCTCTTTTCTTAAACTTCGAATCTGTAGAGCGCTACTTGTCACGAGGTCTCTTCGTTCGCTAATATATCCACTTGCATGCTCACTCCTCCTTTCTTAAGAACAACTTCAGAAGGAATATTTAGCGTAAGAAACAAATGAATTATTCTGCAGTGAACCTGAGCCTAAATAAACGAATGTGTAGACAGATTCAAGCTAATATTGGTCCGTCTAGAGCTGTCGCTTCTCTGAAAGCGATTCGTAATAACCTTTGCAGTTCGTGCAGTGAATCAGCGCAGATGGTTTCGGTTGTCTTGGTAACCTAGCTACGGAACCAAGTCATCTTGTGTTGTCATGGTGACTGCTATAAGCCATGACATCTTAAGCGACGCACGTGACCATGCGATTAATCTCGAAACGGACGACCTTTGGCCATTGTTGTCCTGAAAGTTTATGGCTTAAAATGAAAGGGATAAGTGGTTAGAGAAACATGGCAGGTAGGTAGGCAGGCAGGCAGGCAAGCAGGCAGGCAGACAGGCAGGCAGACAGCGCAGAGGTTAAGTTCTGACGTCTTGCAGCTAATGTATTTTCGAGAATAACTATGGCAAAAGCACGAATAGATTGAACCGCAAATAACAGCAGTGACAAGATATAGGGCTACAACGGATAATTGGGCGCCACTATTTAGCATTTGGAAAATGAATAGGTTGCGGAAAAGCAGAAACATAGGTCTGCAAAATCAGAGCAAATAAATCCGAGACACACGAGAATATCGGACAAAGCGAAAGGCATTATCGCTGCGGATATGAGTTAGCGGCAGAAAATTGCTGGTATTTCAAAACTACAGGATTTAGAAGACAACAAACTAAAGGCGTCCAAACATATTTTGCAGATTTATAAAGCGTGCAGCGAATATAACGATGATCTGCATGGACATGCGGAGAGAATATGAAAAGCTATAAGGCTAAGCTAAGTAAGCTTACGTCGACGATTCGAAGGAAAAAGAAACTTGAAAGGCGGTCGGTCTATATATGCGAATATGAGAAGATTTTTGAGTCTTAAACTAGCATAACGGAAAAACATAAACGAAGATATATCGTGTTGAGAGGAGCATCGGACTTTACGGAGGTCCATATGCATATGATTAAGGACATTAGAGATCATTCACTCGTACCCATAGTCCCATAGCCGTTGGAAACTGTTGATGACGATGAGGATGATGATGATGATTGCGATGTTATAAACTTGCATGTCACTTTCGAATACTAAAATTTCTGTCAAACATTTCAACAATGCGTTCTGAAACCTGAAAACGTTGGCGGTCAGAGCTGATTTATATATCCGATCATTTCGATCGTCCAAAGGTCAGAATTTTACGGGTCCGGATTTCACAGTCCAACGATATACATATACAGATGCATGTATATATATATATATAAATATATATATACATATATATATATACATTATACATTCACATTATATACACACATAAAATCGAAGCGAATAGCATCCAGTTGAGAGTGAATCTGAGCGATACATGACAAGTTCATTGTCATAGGCGATATAATCACGCTTCGTATCAAAAGTGATAACGATATACACGTTTCATTCGCACAGTCCTTCACTTCGTTCTACTCTTTTACCTTTATTTCCTCGTTGCCTTCTTTCCGTTCTTCTTCCTTCGTACTTTATTTCCTTTCTTCCCACATAACGTCCTTCATTTTCTCGAATCGCCCAGAATTTTCCCTACTCTCATTTCCCAGGCAATCTGATTCTTCAATTCGATGAATATCGGTGGATTTGAAACCAGATGGTATTTCCACGGTGCAGAGGTTTACTTGTACAAGAGATTCGTCCAAAATCTCATTTAGTATAGCGGTCTATATCCCGCCTATATAACGCGGGAGAGCGGTGGTGTTCAATTTCCGTCGATAGATGAAAGATTTAAGGGAGTTGAGTATATATAGGCCTAGTCTCTGTTTTGTTTTATAGGAAGCAGTCGTATATATATATATATATATATATTTCATATATAGCCATTTGTATAATTCCCTCCGATAAAATTATCTTGTAATGCGACGCACGAAATCGAAATCGTACGGAAAACTATAAAAACAAAACAAATAAGTGACGTTATATGACAAACAAATGGACAACAAGTGAGCATAAAAGCAAATAGGTTATTTCTTGGGAAAACAGCAAAACACTTACGTGTAGGTGAAGACTGAACTAATTCAGTAGATAATGCGAGTTCCTTTCGGCGTCGTTTCTTTGTTCCGTTCTTCGCGCAAGAACTCGAATAAAACGCATCGACGCAGCGAAAGGATGAGCAAAGAAAGGATGCTCGATCAGTAGCAGTATCAGAAGCAGCAGCTGCAGAAGCAACGGCTGCAGCAGCAGCTGCGCCTCGTTTATTCATCAATAGTAGCGAATCCTCTGACGACGAATGCATCGCATCATAGATGAAAGGCATTCATTCATTCGAACTGCACACGTCGATTGGTGCGTGTGTTTGCAGGGTGTAAAGCAATGTATGTATGTATGTATATGTGTATGTATGTATGTATACATGTATGTATGTTTGTATGTAGGCCTATGTATGTATGTATGTATATATGCATGCATGTATGTATGTATGTATGTATGTATGTATGTATGTATGTATGTATGTATGTATGTATGTCTGTATGTATGTATGTATGTATGTATGTATTTATGTATATATCCATATATGTATCTATGCATGTGTGTATATATGAATGTGAGTTTTTACGAATGTAGGCCTATATCTGCACGTCTCTGTAAATTTATCCCCGTGTGTCATGGCAGTGTTCATACCACAAGGCGTCGATTGAAATCCCTGTCGTCCAACCTGCTATTTGCAGCTCGCAGATCGTCTTTCAAAGAAAATCCTAAAACGTATTGCGAAGGAGATCACCGTTGTCTCTTTGAATCGAAACTCAGAAGATTAATGGTCCCTTGAGCTAGTCCGAGAGGCAGAGCAATCCTGGATATGAATAGATAGCGACTGCAGTTTCTTAGCCTCAGTTTATGAGGTCAGGTGACCAGTCCTCTTCCTAGCTGTAACATCTTCCCAACGACAGTAGGCTGGGGGTGAAGATTGGGCAGAAATCTCGAACCAGTAAAACTTAAATCACAAACACTAATAGTGAAAGTAAACAATGGAAACCGTTCAGAAAGTACGTTATAGTCAAGTTCAAGGAGCTTGTGACGGTGCTAAGCCAGATTTAATGCTGTGCGAATAGCAGTCATCAAAATATATACCTAATGAAATCAAAAGCTGTGTTTCTTTTCTTAAAGCAAATATCCAAAGCTCCCTTCCTCGGCTTGACTCCCTGGATTTCAACCCTCACCGAAAGGAAATGAGAGGATTGGCTATTGCGGACTTGATTTAGTATAGCGCCGGTGAATAAGCTGGTCTCCCTGACGTGGCTTTTGTGGGCGCTGAGAAATTTTCGAAGATTTACATTACAAAACAAATGAACAAAATCGAGTGACTTGTAAGTATCCTTGTGATAAAACTAACAGGTGCCCGGTTAGCTCAGTCGGTAGAGCATGAGACTCTTAATCTCAGGGTCGTGGGTTCGAGCCCCACATTGGGCGTGACTGTTTTGTCTTTGCGCTATTGCCTCTGGCATCTACTGGCATCTAACGCAGTTTGTAGACGACAACGGAGACTGAGAAGTTGCATCTTATGGTTCAGAATCGGTTTTGGCCGCCAAAATATGACGCTGTTAACCGGCGAAAAGTTCTAGACTACGATATGTACTGGTTATCGCTTCCATTGTGCGTCAATCCTCGTTAGTATAGTGGTGAGTATCCCCGCCTTTCACGCGGGAGACCGGAGTTCAATTCCCGACGGGAAAGTGATACGTTTTGCAAGTTGATTAACCAAAACACATTGTGTCCGCAGTCATATGTTTCAGAATCTTCTATCAATCAGTTCTTCCTTGACGTCCAGAAATGGAGTTTTTGTAAGCACAACGACTTTGATCTAACACTGGTGCTGAAGAACCGTGGGAGACTCAGACTGAGTGGTCGTCAAATTCTCAGGCAGCGATGAAAGAGGTGCAAATGAAAACTGTTAATTGGGGAGTCAGATAATAATGTAATGGTGATGAACAAAACTACAGTTTTAGATTTCCCCAGGTCTCCAGATTGTCTTCCCAAAGAGAGAAATCTTTTTTAATTTACGCAACAACAATTAACTACAGAAATTTATCATGAGACTGCAGTTTTTAAAAAGAAATAAAGTTTTGGAGAACCGGGGTATCGATCCCCGTACCTCTCGCATGCTAAGCGAGCGCTCTACCATGTGAGCTAGTTCCCCGTCCGTGGCGTTTGTCAGGCAACAAACGTATTTCTTTACAAAGAAACAAACAAAGATGAAATCATATCAACGAAATGTCTTGATCTTTATCTGCATTACCAATATATATATATATATATATATATATATATATATATATGTCATACCTGCCACCAATTGACTAAGCGCAAAGGGTCTATGAATTACGCACAGCGATGCATTCCGCGTACATATGATACACACAGGCCTACATCAAAAAGACCAAGGAACGAGTTAACTATTTGCTATTAAATGACGGCACTTGAGTGACTGCCAGAGGTGTAACAGGGTTTTGAAAAGTGGGGTGCATAATTTCCCAAATATTGCCGCCATCCCCCACTTTTTGAATTTTGCCCACCAGAAATTTGAAAAATGGGGGCACAAATTATCTTAACAAAAGTCATCTTAAAAAGCCACTGGCGAAACATAAAAAAGAACAGATTTGGTGGCACATGGGGGCACTGAGGACTAAAACTAGGGGGCTTTGTCCCCCCCCAGTTAGAAACTGGGGTCCGGTGCCCCCTGCCCCTTCGCTTGTTACACCCTTGGTGACTGCATATAAACGGGAAGTACTAAGTAATAAAAGTAAAAAACGTTTATTCTTAGGAGGGTTTGTCCTACTTGGGGAGTGGGGTTGTCCGGAGAGGGATATTGTCCGGGGGTTTGTCATAGGGTTTTTTGTCCGCTACCCCCGCCACCCCAGTTCAAATTTGACAGTTAAAATCCTGGGTGCACCATGCAGTTGACCCCGAGTGTGATTGACCACAAGCTAGCGATTTGTATTGCCCCATTCCAAAACTGGCGATTTTCTAGTCTCTTCACGCAATAAACCCTTAATTCTGTTCAATAAATATTCATAGTAAGTCAACATACGTCAAACAACCGAAACACAGTGTCATAGGGTAAAAGAATACGATTTTAGCGTATTTTATTAACTCGTGTGCTTGCGGTATATTTTAGCGTATTTCATTATTTCCTTCATTATATCATGTAAGCCTATTGTAAGTAGAACTGGATTGATTATAATTATTACGCTTAAATGGAAGCTGGATCAATGATAAGGATTGTGAAAGTGTGTTTTAAAGTAGGCCCCTATTTAATCAAAGTAAATAGGGCCTATTATCTTCTATCGTGACGCCATTTGTCATCAATCGAACTTCTAATTTTACCGAGTGATTCAATTAATCCTAACCGTTTAGTAAGCTGCACCTCCTGCTTCGTTTCACAAATCATCTGAAAAGTCAGGCTACTGAAATTAGAATCGGGCACCCGTCTTAAGAAGTTTGCTTTATGAAATCGAATTAACGACAAGGTTTATGATTTGTAAGTATCCTTGTGATGTCAATATTTCATATGCCCGGCTAGCTCAATCGGTAGAGCATGAGACTCCTAATATCAGGGTCGTGGGTTCGAGCCCCAGATAAATTGTTTGCTCAATCAACCGAGCTGATGTGTTCATCCAGAAGTGTGTTTTGGCCACTGGTAGAATACAATATTCTATTTAAAAGTTGCTCAACAGGTGTAATTATTAACCAACTACTTCTAGGATGCTTTACACACAAATGCTTGGAGTTAGGCTATATATGAAGTAGGGTGTACGCTTAAAAGTTGGTTTTCCGGTAAAGATTTTCGGAAACCTCAATAAGAGATAATGTTCGTTTATTGGTAGAACACTAGGTGGGCACTACGCCAGAGGTGTAACAAGCGGGGGTGGGGGCACCGGTTCCCAGTTTTAAAATGGGGGGGGGGGCAAAGCCCCTAGTTTTAGTGCTCAGGCCCCATGTTCCCCCATATCGGTTCTATTTTTTATGTTTCTCGAATAGCTTGAAATTGCTGACTTTTTTGCAAGTGCATTTTCCTGTCCACAATAACATGCTTATAAATAGTTTAGTCAGAACGCCATAAATCGATAACGAAAGAGTAGGGCATAGGCATCTGGTGTCTCTAAAATCGAAAATATTGAAAAAATTGCTCTGATAAGGCAAATGACCAAGAACGCTAATTTAAGACGGAGACCAATCCCAAGATCGTTCCTGTCAGGCACAGACCAAGACCGACGCATTCGAGATCAAGACCGAGACCAAGGGTCCGAGACAAAGACCGAGACCAAGACCGATGCATTTGAGACCAAGATCAAGACCTCCGTTTTCCGGTTTCAAGACTTCTCGAGATCAAGACCTGAATGCAGGTAACAGATTGAGAAGTTACACATTTTTTACTTCGAGATTCTGTATTGGGGGGTCCTAAGTCTCCTAAATAAGATGCTTTTATCACCGCTAGTAGATGCTGGAAGTTTTGTGGCCTGTGTCCATCATTTAGTGGTGGAAAGACTGTTTCAGGCAACTCGACCAGCCACCAGAGAAGCCTATACCTGATCTGGCATCGCAAATAAAGTTCCCATATCTCAGGAACCTCAAACGAGTGAATATAGGCCTATATGATAATTACACACAATGACATGTTAAAAGTTTAAATTAGTTTAACTATTGCTTATTCTCTACTATATTTAAGAATTCACATGGAAATACCATGTTGTAATTAGGCTAATAATATTATTGCTTTGTCCACTTGGACACCAATTGGCCGGTAAGTTACATTGACGCGTAAGCTCATTCTGAGTCAGTGGCGCCGATTTTGTGTTTAGGTTGTAACGTGGTCGAGTTATCTAAATCGTAATAAATGTAAACGCTTTTATGTGGCCTCCCACCTACTCACTTTTTCAGAGAGAGTCTAATCGGGCGAGGTCCTTCACCACGGCTCGTCCGCCACGCCATTTAAGGTCCCCGTGCAAGGCGCGTACTAACAGGAGATTTAAATCTCTGAAATGTACCACTGAATAGCAGTTACTGGATAGAGCTGATTAATTATCATATGAGTCGAGTAATACAGCGTTGTGGAAAGACAGCAAAGCCGACATTCCAGCAATCGATTTCGGCTCAGGATAAAGCATCACAATGCCTGTGATGTGTATCGTTATTGATAGGTCTCTATAAAGAAACAGACCGATATCGTGAACAACGCTCTTTCGCCATACGCACCAATGATAAAAGAACTTGATTCAATATTTACACCACGCGTGAGGACGAGATTGAGATTAAGTCTGTTTCGATGAATTGGAGCCTAATCGATTGATTTTTTCAATATAGTAGGCCTATGTCATCCTCAATGGCTAGTGAAAGTCTCATCCTCTATGTCTCGTCTTCTATACTTGACCCGCTAAAAGAGCGCCCGACAAAAGAGCGCCCGACAAAAGGGCGCACTTGTATTGATGAAAACAATTCTTCCTAATATGGGAGTAAGATTGATGCAAAGTTTCATGTTTAATTGGAAGCTGGATTAATGAAAAGGAGTTTGCTTAACCAGAAGCTATATTGGAAAAATTATCAGCTTTAATTATTGAGCATCATTAGAAAAGTGCTTCAGCGGAAGCTGGTGCGACGAGAAGACTTACGCAAAATTTGAAGCCGGATTGATGAAAGTAGTATGCACCAGTGGAAGCGGGAATGATGAAAACTTTTTGTTTAAAAACTAGAAGCTGGACTAGTGAAAATAATTCTAACTAAAGCTGCCTGATTGTCAGTGTCAGTGATTGATGAAAAGAATGCCGTTCAAATGGAAGCGGGATTGATGAAAAGAATCCGATTTAACTAGATGCTGGATTGTACTATTCCTTTCATCAAACCAGCTTCCATTTGAGCATTATTCTTTTCATATCAATCCAGCGCCCCTTCTAACGGAATTCTGTTAATCGATCCAGCATATAGTT
This sequence comes from Bimastos eiseni, assembly GCA_959347315.1. Taxonomy (NCBI): domain Eukaryota; kingdom Metazoa; phylum Annelida; class Clitellata; order Crassiclitellata; family Lumbricidae; genus Bimastos; species Bimastos eiseni. The sequence continues at coordinate 65,207,088 of OY365806.1, read as the reverse complement.
TAACAGTATTTATTCCATTGATCCAGTCTCTAATTTAACTAGATTTTATTCACTAATCCAGCTTCCATTTAGCTAGAATTCTTTTCCTTAGTCCAGCTTCTACTTCAAATTGTCCGTGCTCTAGCTTGTCGGGCGCTCTTTGGTTTACGCTGTTTTGTCGGGCGTTCAAATCCCCAACGGGAGATGACAATTTTACAAGTAGATTATCGCCACAAGTTAGTGTCCGCAAACAGTCATAATATCTTTCAGAACTTTTTACCCATTTGTCATCAGTTTAATCAAAATCACAGCTGATTGTCATAAATAATTGGTTTGGAAGAATGATGGCATAGCGACCGTCACTTTTTGTCATTCCAGCGTTTAATGACGCCTTATACTATATGGGCTATTGGAGTCGTTAATGTTTTGACATATTATTCATTTCCTTTAATGTTCTTCATCAGTTTGCTTTCTTTCTTTTACGCTTGTTGTGTTGCTGAGATCATCAATACTATTTAACTTATAATTAGGCCTTTATATCACCACATTGGCCTACATATATTGCATCCATTGTAATATATATATATATATTCATTGTTATATATATATTTATGTATATATATTTATACATTCGCGTCTTTATCCATTCGGTGATTTGTCTCATTTCTCTTTGCTTTTGGCCCGAAGCTCTTTCTTTGAACGTAGCGGTTCCTTTGTATATCCACTTTCTTAATTATTTATTGCCCCGCGGAGGTTCTTATACTGGCCACAATGAGCTCTTTCTTCTGGCCTTATGAACGTTTTTTGAATAAGAATATTCTCCTCTCAGTATTATTATGTGTAGCGTTTACAGAGCGTTACATCTATCCATCTACACCAACATCTAACTGTATGTCATATATGTATCCACAGGCAATAGACCTATTGTCATCGGACGACGATATATCCAAGTTACACCCGCGTTACAGGCCGACCGCTCTGACCAATCGGCCACCGTGCTGCGCAAAGTGTTCAGACCTTCGAGTCCTAGGCAAGACGCCACGCACTTAATGCAGATTAAATCAATCCTATACTAATGCGCAGATTCGCTCTTTGTGTGGAGCTGAAAAATTAGGAGATTTCGGCCTTTATCTACATCATATTTACATTACATTTAGGCTATAATACAGTTGCATCGCATTTATAATACATTCAGCACATTTACATCACATTTACAACAGGCCTACATTTACAACACATTTACATCACATTTCCATTTAGCTTGCATTAGCAGTACATTTGTACTGTATCTACGTTAAATTTACATTGCATGGAATAAGCTGCGCCATTGGAAAACAAAACGTGGTTTAACTGTTTCGATGCCATTTATAAGATGATTGGAAAATGGACAAGTCTACGATCGCATCATTTACTTCAGTCGTCGCCGATGAACAGGTTTGTGACGTGTACGATCCCTTTATCCTCATCTTTTCTCTACAACCATGGTATAATCTGGTATAACGATCGATATATCACGTCAGCACATCACACTAAAGGCCTATATGCACAGCGAATCACTACCGATTCTGACGAATAGTCCTAGATCCAACGTTTCTGAGGTTCAAGTTATCGTAACATACCAGTTGGGCCCTAAATGAAATTGTAAGTCATCTATAATTATAGAAGTCCAAGGAGTAGGCTTATAAGGTCATACATATTTGAAATCGCGAGTCTATATAGCTAGGCCTACTCTTTGAACTTTTGTCGACCGTCATAGGACCTTATCCTTCGAGAGTTCTCGCCGATGATCAGTTATATCGGGTGAGTTTGTCGTCCCTAAAATTAGGTTTCAAGCGAAGGTGGCTTAGAATAAGAGATTTGATGCTTTCAAATGGGCAATGATTGTAAAGACTCTTCCGTATCAACGATATATGTTTACACCTAGCAGCGTTGTGACCCTACAGCCGTTATATACTTCGAATAAATTTAAAACAATTATATTTACTATTCTGGAACTTTTGTCAACAATTATGTACGGATTAGTTTATTTCATACCACAAGTGATATTTCTTGCTGTGTTCATCAGACTTAAGCGGTAAAGTGCTTCGAAGTTTGTTTCCACCCATCCGCTGCAGTCAGGGTCACGCAGTGAATGAATTGTCGGGGGTTTGGGGGCTGGAAGGTGTTAACCCCCCCCAGCTCATTTTTCAATCCCCCAGTTAATTCTCAAAAATTACCTTATGGGTTAAATAAACCTCTCAGATCAGCTTCCAGTGGCTAATGTATCTTAGCACAGCTAAGAATCAAGTTCGCGCACTGAAAGCAAAAACGCACCTCTACAATATATGAATACACCCATACGATTGTTTCAGGTTCGTAAACATTCTGGTCAGGACATCTGAAACTTTGTCAACTTCCACAGTTCAAATTTGACAATTCAAACATTGGGTCATGTGAAAAAGAATCTGAGCTGGTTTAATCTGGTCCAACCCAATCTATAACTGTAGGAATTCCTGTGCTTGATCTGATACAGCGCCATGATATTATTAATAATACAAAGCTAATCAAGGTGATAGATCCGGACAATTATGTTTAGGATTTTAGAATATTTAACAAACAAAAGCAGATGTAAGTTGAGCTCGTTGAATAATATCCCAGCATTAAGAACTCGTAGGCCTAGGCGTGCTTGAGAAGGTGATAGCAGTTGGAGAAAGATGGGAGACTTTGTTAAGCGCTTTTGTTAACAAGTCTCAGTTTTACTGGAATTAGTTAGACCTAACTGCATGTGGGCCTTCCCGACCGCAGTTAATGGAATTTATTAGTTGACATAATACAAGTATAGCCTACATGACATAATAGTTTATGGCAATATCACATGGATTTCAGACCATTTTATAACCTGCTGTAAGAAGTTCACCATTTCTGGAATGATTTAACCACATATTGCATCCTTTCTGCTAGCGTCTAATGCGTTCTGATAGCTTTCTCTTGGAATTTATCCTTAATGACGATCCAATTATTACAGTTATAGTGGATCATCGATCGGAAATATATCAAATGAAGCGCAAGATTTCGGACAGCGCAATCTGGTTCGAAGGTCCCTCGAGTCAAAATCATCTTCTTGGCCTAAACGATTAAATATTTGATGGATAAGCTTAAGATTTACGGTAAATATGGTGATAGCAGCATTAATACGTCAACAACACTCACGAGGACCGTGAGGACGTTGCCAAGTCGGCAGATTTCATGAAACGATTACACGTGTTATTGGCAACTGTGGGATAACATTGCATGGGTGGAGATGATAATAGTGAAAAGCAAAGCAATCCTAATGTGGCCATAAAACCTCTAAAGACACAAGTACGGATACATATTGTCTGGAAATAGGGCCTAAATATAAACGCGTCAACTGATGGCCATAGGACTGTGAAACAAAAGTTTGTTTAGCGTTTTCAAACTGAAATACTTCGGTCAGAATTATTCCGATATCTTAAATATTTTTCAAACGCATACAGGACTCAAATATTAAATAACCCTGAAAATTTTAAGTCGAACATGCATTAAATGACGTGACAGTGTAAGGTGCATTTCTGGCTCGTTCCTGGATGTGATGTAACCATTATTCACATCGCTTAATTGGATAGAATGAACACGTACTGGACTGTGGAAGACTGGTCTAATCTTTTGTTTGCCGATGAGTCGCCATGCAACATGCTTTATGTACCGATTGTACAAAACGCTGCAGTTTGGTGTTCACAGGAGGAGAACGTTCCGTCTGCTCCACAGATTAAGCTTAATTTGTCAGTGATGACGTGGGGTGGGGTGACAGCCAGGGGCCTTCATTTTCTGCCAAATGGTACAAGACTGAACTTGCAGTCCTGCATTACAAATGTTATCGAGCAATATGCGATGCTAGCGCTCGAGAGACAACAGCAGTGTTATGCAAAGAAAGTTATTTTTTGATCTTGGGAGTATTTCAGTAGGATGGTGCAAGCATAACGGCTATGACAACAAAGTGGCTGGACTACAAACTTACGTCGCACGGAAAGCAACAGGATTTGCCACCAAAACTCTCTGGATCTCTCTCCTATTGAGAACTTGCAGTTATTTTGTCTCTCAGTATTTATAAAGATCCTGAGTCACTAAACGTTGATCAACTGAAACGCTGCCTCCAACGAGTGTGGAGATCGATAGAAGTTGGGACACTTCAGTCGCTGATTCAGTTTATGCAGCATGCAGTCAGCGCTTTCGTTAAGCAGAACGAAAATACTGCACGCTAATAGCCAACGTCTGTAAGACCTAGGAAACAATATTTGCGACAGAAATTAATAACTCTGACGTCTAACATAGGTAAACTATAGTGCTTATGTGTTTTAGTATTTCGATGCAAGTAATCTTACATTTTCGACGGCTAGATGGGTACCCATCATCTAATAATGTTGGCGGTTACTTGGATAGCATTTTAAAATACTTTCACAGCCTTGCAGTCGCAAATAACTCGCATACAGGTAATCGGAATTAGTAAAATGAATGCTCTGAATCACAACGGGATCAATCACAACGCGCTCAAAGTTTTGTTAGTTTCATATGAATATAATTAGGAATAACTGCAATTATGCGTCGAGATTCTGTAATGACCGACAGTCATCTAAGCTGCGAGCATGACATCGAAAAACAGTTAAAAGCTTAAATTGAAAGGCGCTTTCAGTCGCAGTTGAAACTTTTAGCTGGAGTTATTATTGTGGTTCATTATAAGCATGCCACGCACGTGCGCTGACAAATGGGGAAGAGGTCGTCGAATGGCAGAGTATGTGCTTCGCATGATTAACGAACCACATTCGGAAGAAAAGGGCATTTATAATCGTGGAAGTGGGCATCCGGATATCCGGTCATCCATTCGATGACATCTTCCCCGAATACCCTTTTTCCCGAATGCCCTCTTCGTATACGATTGTCCATTTCCCCGAGCACCCTCTTTCCGCAAATGCTCTCTTATCCGGATACCCTCTTCTCCGATCATTGCCCTCTTCTCCCGAATGCCCTTTTCCTCTGATGACCTTCTTTCCTCTGATTACCTTCTTTCCTCTGATTACCTTCTTTCCTCTGATTACCTTCTTTCCTCTACCGTCTTCTTTCCTGGATGTCGTTTGTCCCAGTGCCATCTTCCCCAACTTCCAAGCCACAACGGGATGTAGGCCCTACTGCGATATTTACGACCTTTTGTAATGAAGTGTTATCATTCCGATTAACCGCGCGACCCTGTTCCCGTATTCGGACCGTGCTAACCCAAGATTCTGCTCTCGTGAATAAGCTGGTGCCCTCCGCTTGGCTTTCGAGTGGCGCTTTAGAAGATTGGAGATTACGGATGCGAATACGGAGATTCAATCCATTAAATATGCCCCAATCGGGAAGCAAACTGCGATCCGCATGCTCCCTGGCGCAGAAGTAAGCCTACATGGGGCGACAGGGACATTCGCACCAGTACTTGTCAAGGTACTGAGGCGAATCTAATATTCTCGCCCAAGTACCTTTTCAGACATTCGACATAAACATAAAATAGAGACATAAAATTTGTCTCCATTGCAAAATAGTAACATGTCTGGGAGAGAACGTGAAAGAATTCCTTCTCCGCAAACTGTTCTTCTTCTGGAACCAACACGCCGTGGTACAAATGTAGAGGAACGTAATATCTTCGGGAGAGGAAATGGTGTGAGCCAGGACACTGTCCACTCTCACGGCTCCTGTCCCTCTCTCGGCTCCTGCGGCTTAGGAACTGAAAGGGGGGCAGAAGCAGAGACGGAAGTCTTTGTTAGTTTGAAAATATATAAAAGCATTGTCTATGTACGACTTTAAGATCTTTTTATCGTTTTATTCTTTTTTTAAAGATAAAATTCCTTGATAGGCCCCTACTAAATGATCTCATCCTCCCTCACCTCCCTTACTCGCAATTATTAGGAGTTTAAAACAATGGAACCTTACGATAGATATTTTAAAAGCTTAGAATGTAATGACGACTCAGAATAAATTGTGTTATAAAGTAGTATTTTACAAATTCGTCAAGGCTATGAAATCACATCCAAACGGTCCATGTAATACACTGCGAGAACATTTTTGTCAAGGCATTTGTTTATTTGAGAGCAGACCAAGGATACCGGACAAAGTGTGTCAGAAGAACGCATTGGAGGCCAGGGAGGGTGAAAGTATCGGAGGTAAGGAAGGATGAGGCTATTGGAGGTAAAGGAGGGTGAGAGTATTGGAGGTAAAAGAGGGTGAGAGAATTGGAGGAAAGGGAGGTTGATGGTACTTGGAGGTAAGGGAGGGTGAGAATATTGGAGATAAAGGAGGGCGAGGGCATTGGACGTTAGGGAGGTTGAGGGTATAATAAGTAAGGAAGGGTGAGAGCATTGGATGCAGGAAAGGGTGAGGGTATTGGAGGTAATGGAGGGTGAGAACATAGGAGGAGAGGGAGGGTAAGAGCATTGGAGGCAAGGAAGGGTGAGGGTATTGGAGGTAAAAAAGGGTGAGTGTACTGTAGATAAAAGAGAGGGAGAGCATTGGAGGTGAAGGAGGGTGAAAGTATTGGAGGTAAAGGAGGGTGAGAGTATTGGAGGTAAGGGAGGGTGAGAGTATTGGAGGTAAGGGAGGTTGAGAGTATTGGAGGTAAGGAAGGATGAGAGTATTGGAGGGTAAAGGAGGGTGAGAGTATTGGAGATAAAGGAGGGTGAGAGTATTGGAGGTAAAGGAGGGTGAGAGTATTGGAGGTAAGGGAGGGTGAGAGTATTGGAGGTAAGGAAGGGTGAGAGTATTGGAGGTAAAGGAGGGTGAGAGTATTGGAGGTAAAGGAGGGTGAGAGTATTGGAGGTAAAGGAGGGTGAGAGTATTGGAGGTAAAGGAGGGTGAGAGTATTGGAGGTAAAGGAGGGTGAGAGTATTGGAGGTAAGGGAGGGTGAGAGTATTGGATGTAAGGGGGGTGAGAGTAGGGGAGGTAAAGGAGGGTGAGAGTATTGGAGGTAAAGGAGGGAGAGAGTATTGGAGGTAAGGGAGGGAGAGAGTATTGGAGGTAAAAGAGAGTGAGAGTATTGGAGGTAAGGGAGGGTGAGGGTATTGGAGGTAAGGGAGGTTGAGGGTATTGGAGGTAAGGGAGGGGGAGGGTATTGGAGGTATGGGAGGGTGAGAGTATTGGAGGTAAGGGAGGGTGAGAGTATTGGAGGTAGGGGAGGGTGAGAGCATTGGAAGGTAGAGGAGGGTGAGAGTATTGGAGGTAAAGGATGGTGAGGGTATTGGAGGTAAGGTAGGGTGAGAGTATTGGAGATAAGGGCGGTTGAGGCTATTGGAGGTAAGAGAGGGGGAGGGTATTGGAGGTAAGGAAGGCTGAGAGTATAGGAGGTAAAGTAGGGTGAGAGTTTTGGAGGTAAGGGAGGGTGTGAGCATTGGAGGTAAAGGAGGGTGAGGGTATTGGAGGTAAAGGAGGGTGAGGGTATTGGAGTTAAGGAAGGTTGAGGGTATTGGAGGTGAGGGAGGGTGAGAGTATTGGAGGTAAGGGAGGGTGTGAGCATTGGAGGTAAGGGAGGGTGAATGTATTGGAGGTAAGGAAGGGTGAGAGTGTTGGAGGTAAAGGAGGGTGAGAGTATTGGAGGTAAGGGAGGGTGAGGGTATTGGAGGTAAAGGAGGGTGAGTGTATTGGAGGTAAGGGAGGGTGATTGTATCGGGGTAAAGGAGGGTGAGGGTATTGGAGGTAAGGAAGGTTGAGGGTATTGGAGGTAAAGGAGAGTGAGAGAATTGGAGGTAAGGGAGGGTGAATGTATTGGAGGTAAGGGAGGGTGAGGGTATTGGAGGTATGGAAGGGTGAGAGTATTTGAGGTAGAGGAGGGTGAGGGTATTGGAGGTAAAGGAGGGTGAGGGTATTGGAGGTGATGGAGGGTGAGAGTATTGGAGGTAAGGGAGGTTGAGAGTGTTGGAGGTAAAGGAGGGTGAGAGTATTGGAGGTAAAGGAGGGTGAGAGTGTTGGAGGTAAAGAAGGGTGAGGGTATTGGAGGTAAGGAAGGGTGAGAGTATTGGAGGCAAGGGAGGGTGAGGATATTGGAGGTAAGGGAGGGTGGGAGTATTGGAGGTAGAGGAGGGTGAGGGTATTGGAGGTAAGGAAGGGTGAGGGTATTGGAGGTAAAGGAGGGTGAGAGTATTGGAGGCAATGGAGGGTGAGAGTTTTGCTCTCACCCTCCTTTGCCTCCAATGCTCTCACCCTTCCTTAGCTCCAATACCCTAAACCTCTCTTACCTCCAATACTCTCACCCTCCGAGAGGTTCCCTTGGGTCACGGCCACCACCGACGCTGTCCGAGACATATTGTATATGAGGGCAAGCTCACAGAAACTGCTACGACCGTTCTATACAGTTTTACTGGAAGGTGTCTGTGATTAAACGTTATGAGACGTTAAAATAAAAGGGGATAAGCAGAAATATCTGCTTCATTTACTCTTAATCTTTCGCTCACTTTAACCGTAGCCTACCTCTCACTCTTAAATACAGCCTCAGCCACTACCATATTCTTTCAGTTTTGATCCTAACATCAGTCTCTTGTTCGTCTTATTTTTTTAGCAATCAAACGGCCTTTTTGCTTCACTACACTAATTTCTTTATGTATATTCCTATTTAACAATTATAATAAGCTTCACGTATCTACCAAGCAATCGAATCTTTTTTCTCTCTGACATATCTATCTATCTGTCTGTCTGTCTGTCTGCGTGTCTGTCTGTCTGTCTGTCTGTCTGTCTGTCTGTCTGTCTATGCAATCTGTCTTTAAATATCTGCCTTTTCTATCTATCTCTTTATCTATATGTCTGTCTATCTATCTATCTATCTATCTATCTATCTATCCATCTATATATTTCCATTTGTCATCTACGTCTGTCTGTCTGTCTGTCTGTCTGTCTGTCTGTCTGTCTCTCTCTCTCTTTCTCTCTCACCTGCTGCTGTTACCCTATTGTTAACCTTGTTTTACAAACTCCGTGTCTCTGTTTCACTTTATCGATATCGTTGTCATGTCTGCTTTCGCACTCTCCTCCGTTTTATCTCTCTTTAAATTTTACTCTCATAGACTTTGTTGTCGTTCACTCATTCGCTGTCTTTGATTTATAGGCCTATGTTTGTGTAGTACATGTATTTCATTTCCGAACTTTCTCTGGCTATTTCTACGCACAATCTATTGTTTTGCAGAACATGCAGTGTGCACTGTGAACGTCGCATTTAATCGGAGGGACAGTTGCACTAAGCACGCGAATAATCACCGTTCACAAGCGCAAAGCACAGAATGTAGAAAGTGGAGAGGCGAAATCCGAGAAAATTAAATAATTGCAACCTGCTCTTTCAGCTGTGTTTCCAAAGCAGACGTCGCAGCAACAGCACCCCTCCCGCCATTATCGGCATGAATGGTCGTTGATTGTACTCAGTTATTGACTTATTTATTGCGTTAGCCACTTCGACCGCAAATACGACGGAAATTCTATGTTTTTTGCCGCGAATCGGCCAGCGAGTTTTCAATTTTCGACCGCGAAAAATTTACAGCAATAATCCTTGGGCAGGACAACGGAGAGAAGCCCGTTGGGGAAATGGAAAACATTCTGGTACAGATCGAGAGCCCAAAGGTACGCCGGAGCAGAGTCAACAAGACAATTTCGCATCAGAGTAAGAACTTTAAAGTGTATGCGTTGAGGTGCAGGAAGCCAATGAAGAGATCACGGATGAAAGATGAGATGTGTGAAAAATTAGGGATGCCACCAATTAGTCGACGAGATGACGATTAATTACGATTACCATCCTGTTCAACCTAATCATCCTTCTGTGAAGTTCTGTCTAAGTCTTTTTCGAGCCCGCGGTTACTACCTAAGTCCTCCTACAGAGCCATGGCCTATCTAGCCACGCCTTTGCAACGATCCACCCTATGAATTCCGCAAATTTAGGATACATCCTTGATGATTAGGCTATCATTCAATCCCCAACGATCATATATGCGCGCGGCACACCGGTTGAGGACCACTGATTTGGCATGTAGGCCTGCGTAGGCCTATCATGTTGTCCAGTGTACTTTAATGAAACCAAGTGTAGGCTATGCCTAAAACATTGTTCCTGCTTGAAATAATATTTATTTAATTTATCATTTTAATTTCAACTAACATTTCAAAGAATAAGTTTTAAACTTAGCCTACTTAGAATGTGAAAAGTTTGTCAAACGCACAGAAGCACACCTACAGCACACAGTGCTGTTCAAATATTTAGAAGTTCCAATAACAATGAAGACTGCGAAAAATGCGTGAAGCGCATAATTTTCGCATGTGTCCTCTTTTTCTGAGTGTCCCTCATCTGCAGAGTGCTGTGCTCGAAATTGCAGCTCGGGGCAAGCAGAGCTAAGAAGGCACATCATATGTAGACCTACAAGAAGAAATTCTGCGGCTAGTCGTGCAAGTAGAAGCCTCGCGGGGAACCGCGAGTCACGATATTGCAACTACACACAAAGTGAATAGATTTCTGGAAAACGGGAAGAGTAACTATGACCACGTTAGGTAGCCAAGTATAGATATTTACGGAAAACCGTAAAGAGAAAAGAATATGCGGAGACGCCCGCAAGTGATCAGTTTTTCGGCACCAGTGAGGACCCTTCTTAGTATTTATCAACGCACCAATGGTGTCACCTTCCCCGTATTTATCGAACGTATTTATGTTTCCCAGTATGTGTCAACGGTTCCTCCGGAAGCTCTGTCGGTCTGAATTCAACTGCTCCAACGGGGTGGCCCGAGTCAAAATCACGTTGATTATCCTGGTGCCATATATGTAGTATCTATCTACAATTCTGATAATTTTCATACAAGAAGTTTTCCTTTTTCTGTTCTGAGTGCGGCGCGGCAAAGACCTCGAAGGGACCTGAAAACAACAACAAAGAAGCAGTTTGCTACAGAAATATCAGCCTCTGAAACAACAGGAAAACCACCAACAGATGCGGCAGAAGGGAGATAGACGGCCTGTGCACAACATCAGCAGTGGCGTTGGTACCATTGATGCGCAGCATAGACGCTCCTTTGGGTTTTTGTATATTTTTTATTGAAATATTTTTCCATCCGGGCTACCTGGCATTGACAATTGTAGGCCTACCACAGCGACTGCTGACAGCTTACGATAATAATCATTCTGCGGCGGAAGGAGTTTCTCTCGTGATATTCGTTGCATAAACTTGCATAAAATAGCTTACAAGATCGAAGTGTTCCCAAACTTATTGGTCTTAGGACTCAATCTATAAAATCTTGGAATTCCCATAACCTACCTCACAATGGCTAACGATCGATACGCTTATTGAGTAAAAAATGTAAGTAGCATTCTAACGAAAATTTAAAATTCATGCATTGAATATTCTCAACATAATGAATAGACTATAGAGGAGAATTTGTTAAGTAGAGTATACTACATATTTAATAACTTTACAATAAAAAAGGTCAAGTGAGCAGTTCAATTTTGCTTCTCTGAATTTAATGGAAACAACTTGAAACAGAGTTCAGCATGACAAGACGCCGCGATTGACCCACCTTTGGGTTGCAACCATTATTGCACTGGCATACAAAGATAAAGACATTATTCTAATTAGCTACAACCAACTCATTTAATATAATTGAACAAGCATGCAAAATACATTCAATTTGGACTCTTGATGTTCATAGGGTTTTTTTACGGCTAAAAACCTAGTTTTTTATATCGAACTCTAGGCGTACAGCCCTGAGCCAGCCAGGCCCACCCTCGCATCCCAATCTTAGGCACGCTTGTCGTCTCTCTTCGGGCCGATGAACAGCCCCTCTGAAAACGGATTTACATCCACGGCAAGGAATTTACATAGGTCCACGGTGAACTATGAGGACTGCCACTAGTAGTACTACTGTAAGTACAGCAGAAGACTTTTTGCCTAGATCAGCATTAAGTGGTTAAAACCCAAATGGTTAAAACAATCAACTAATATCAATTCGCCCAATTAATTTCAGCTTTAACTTGCTGCAAGATTCGTGTCATGTGAAGTGGTATTTAGTGAAGATAATTAGCGTCGCCCTCATCCTTTCTGCAGACATAGGACTGGCACTACAAGGTACGCAAACAGTGGTAGCGTAACCAACGAGGGCGTAAAGAAGATTTAAACTGAAGACTCATAGTCGTTGGTTAATTTATAGTTCGGTGATTCTGTCGAAGGTTTTATGTTGTTATTATCGCTCACGCGAAGTGCTGTGTCGTTTAAAAAATTCTCAAATAGAAACAGGTAAAGTGTATGTATTTTATCTCGAACACATTAAAACGAACTCAAGTTACTTTTATACATATGACTTACCGAGGGTTCACTTTTCTATAAATCGGACGCTTTAAACCGTAATTTTCTAATGACGACACTAACCTACATAATAATTATACATTATACCATTGCATTATTACTGAGCCCCTAAAGGGACATGGAAGAAGAATATTTTAACTCGTGCGCACGAGATACAAACTCGTTCCCACGACTTACTAAGTCGTGCGCACGAGTTATTAACTCGTTCCCTCGACTTAATAAGTCGTGTGCACGAGATAATAACTCGTTCCCTCGACTTAATAAGTCGTGCGCACAACTTATTTGACCAATAGCAGGCTGACTTTCTGTGACGTAAGCAAACTTCTATTTCGGGGATATAATGGCGTCACTGCAACAATTGGCAATGAGGTTGAAATGGGACAACGGCGATTTGTCGTTTTAGCGTCCCAAATTCCACAACACAACTCATACGATAAATCGCCGGGATAACTCTATCTGATATTGTCAGCATTTTAGCTCTGTCAGTCTGAACATCATTTTCATTTTCGCTTTCATATTCGCCTGCAGAGTGATATCTCCAGTATGGCACACGCTCAGCGTACAAACGCATCACAAATAACATTGTAGCTTTAAATGCCTTCCTTATAGGCATAACGAGTTGTTAACTCGTGCGCACGAGAAGAACGTGCGCACGACTTGTTAAGTCGAGGGGACGAGTTAACAACTCGTGCGCACGACTTGTTAAGTTGAGGGAACGAGTTGTTATCTCGTGCGCACGACTTGTTAAGTCGTGGGAACGAGTTAACAACTCGTGCGCACGACTTGTGAAGTCGAGGGAATGAGTTGTTATCTCGTGCGCATGACTTAGTAAGTCGAGGGAACGAGTTGTTATCTCGTGCGCACGAGATAAAATATTCTTCTTTCATGTCCCTTTAGGGGCTCCATACATTATACATGTAGTTGACGACAAATGATTCACGGACAAAATGTTATATTTTGCCCTTGTATTCAATTATATAGAGATTGGATAGATGATTATACTATTAATTACAGTTCTATTTCAGCAAGAATTATTTTAATTAATTCACCCTCTATTTCAGGAAGCAGTATTTTCATCTATATGGCATCTATTTACGAAGAATTTCTTTCATCAATCAACCTTCTAATTAAGCAAGCATTATCATCATCACTTTCAATTTCACTGTCCTTACCAGTGGAAAGTGTGTGTGCTGATCATTCCATCCTGAGTATGTTATGTGTACTCAATCACTGATGAAGACTTAATCATTTTTCCATCTGATCTCTGTCATTGTGTATTCTTGCTCTTCTAATTTCTTTTATAACTTCCAAGCTCTTTATATTGTTCAAATCTTCAGTGCTCCTATCCTCAAGGATGATATTATTTGTGGATTGCGATAGGTAGGGTTGAACCGAGTTTTGAATTTCTTGCCGAGTCTGAGTACCGCGTTTTATGAGTTGAAATTTGCCGAGGCGAAGTCCGAATTTCTAATATTTAAAAAGTCTCGTTCTCTTAATTTTTAGATTGGCAGTTTGTGCAACTTTTATGAATTTTTTAGCTATGCCTTAGTTTTTTTTATAGGAAGTAGTAACTTGCATGCACTAATATTAGCAGTGTTTCCGCTTTTAGTTAGGTCAATTTTCGATTTGTAGGTAAAAAATAATAGTATTTGTGTTTTTACTTAGGTTGAATGTCGTTTTATAAATAAAAAGAGTCCGATTTTCGTTTCGCAACAGAAAATCAAAACGATTAAAACTAGGCCCCATTGTTTGTACCGAGTCCGAGTTTTGCTGAGTATTACAGAACTCGAGCGAGTCTCGGTTCATCCGTAGACTGCGGAATGGAGTTTTCTCTGGTTGACAAGTGAAGAGCACCTATTCCGTATGCTACTGAACATGACTCTCCTCTGGGTAGTCTTTGTATCCTCATTCCTGATAACGTGTTTAATTTTAGTCCTTTTTTTCATGCCCATCGTTCTTGGGATTGTCAGGAAGGAGTTTTCGTGTATTCTTACTCCTGGTATTTCCCAAGCATCGGTGTTCTCCATTGTCGTTCCTTGTGTCTCTTTATACCGGGAGAATGGGATCAATCACCTCTTTAAACCTGTTATGTTCAAAATTCCAAAGTAGTCATCATGAGCAAGCAATGTGCACAGTGTGCTTCCAAGTTATGCAAGTAATCAGTATGAAAGATCAGGGCGGACGATGCAACTAATCGTAAGCATATATTAAACAATAACATATAAGACTTCTCCTTAATTCCTTTTATCTTTTGCATGTGATACTTTTGCAAACTACTATTAAGATATGAATAAGTACGACTTTGAATTGGTATTATTTTATTTTCGTGGAATGATGTGCAAGGGCTGCATTAATTTTAGTTTCAAGTGTTTGGCTAGGTAGTCTGTTTTTAGCCAGATGATAAACTAAAACAATATTTTTGATAAAAACCATTTAAGGAATTCTTGGCACTTTGATGCAGAACAGTCATTGTAATGTGATGAGTAGCTACATAATCATATTTTATATTTTGAAGTATGTTAAATATTTAGGTATTTCTTTTCTTTTAGCAACCTATGAAAAAGAAGAGCACCATTCATCAGCTAATGTACAAAGGTTGCTCTGCTTCAGTATGTTTCATCACAAATTTTGTTCTTTACTAAAAAAATGACTACTACTGATAGTTGAAATATGAACCCTTCTTGTAAGCATCTGAAACGCAAACTGATATGAAAGAGTTGATAATGGGATATACTGGACACACTGCTGTTGGAAAGGCTATGACAACATCGATTACAGAAAAGTGCATACCAAATCTTGTGCTTAGAAAACGCCATGCAACTTCGTGCAGGTGATCTGACAATTTGGGTTGAACAATTGATACCTTATAAAAAGAGAAATTATGAAAATGTTCAATAAGTAAATGTATCCTTATGGTGACTATGAGAACCGATATGAAAGAAAAACAGTACAGGTGTCATATGTGTTGGAAAATCATTTATTCAGTGTGATCACCTGAAGGCTGAAAGTGCACATTAGGACCCATACTAGTGAAACCGTACAAGTGTCAGCTATGTCAGAAACCGTTTAGAAGATTAGATACTCTAAATGCTCCTATGATGACCCATAGAGGAGGAAAATCATACATACATGTATGTGATGTTTGTAAAAAAGAATTTGCTAGGCTTGGAGATCTTAAGAGACACAGAAGAGCTCATACAGGAGAAAAACCAGTCGTTTGTCCTGTGTGTAATAAAGAATTTGCAGAACCTGGAATTCTAGAGCTACACGGAAGAATTCATACAGGAGAAAAACCATACAAATGTCCTATTTGTAATAAAGCCAATAAAGGATTCACAAAACTTGAAAACCTAAAGATTCACATAAGAACTCACACAGGAGAAAAACCATACGTATGTCCTGTTTGTAATAAAGGATTTGCAGAACCTGGAAGTTTAAAGAAACACAGAAGAATTCACACAGGGGAAAAACCATACATTTGTCGTGTTTGTAATAAAGGATTTGCACAAGATGTACATCTAATGATACACAGAAGAATTCATACAGGAGAAAAACCATACATATGTCATAGTTGCAATAAAGGATTCACAGGACTTGGTTATCTTAAGATACACAGAAGAATTCATACAGGAGAAAAACCATACATATGTGAGATTTGTAATAAAAGATTTACCCGACTTGAAAATCTAAAGAAACACAGAAGAGCTCACACAGGAGAAAAACCATACATTTGTTATTTCTGTAATAAAGGATTTACAAGACTTGATACTCTAAAGATACACAGAAGAACTCATACAGGAGAAAAACCATACATATGTCCTGTTTGTAATAAAGGATTCGCAGAACTTGGAAATTTAAAGAAACACAGAAGAATTCATACAGGAGATAAACCATACATTTGTCATGTTTGTAATAAAGGATTCTCAGATCTTGGAAATCTAAAGATACACAGAACAACTCACACTGGTGAAAAACCATACATATGTGACATTTGTTGTAAAGGATTCACGCTAATTGAAAGTCTAAAGAAACACAGAATAACTCAACATATCAAGAGCAGTGATTCTGTAAGGCAGTTTACACTTCATTCAGGAACTGAGCCAGAAAATCCTAAGATAAGGAGTAATGTGATTGATAATCTGTCACATCATTTCTTCACATTTAGTAGTGCAGACGCTATCAATAAACCAATTGAACGTTTGTCAAGGAAACACAGGAGATGGAACAAAATAAATTCTAGTGGATTTTCAGGTTCTTTACAAAAAGTTAAAAATGGAGAATATCATGTGGATGAACAAGTGTCTTGGTTAAAATCTTTTGGATGTGGCATATGTGATGAATTACTTTATATAGAGGAAGAATTTCTAGACCATTGTTCTTGCCATCGATTTTCTCCGCCTGACGAATTATTTGCTGACCTTTGAAGAATTACGATTCCACATAACGGTTGAGATAAAGACACTATGTTGGTGAAGTGCTATTTACATCAATGATTATTTTCTTCCATTTTCTTTATGTTATGCTCAGACAGTAGGTATTCTGATGTAGACAATCCGGAGGATTGTCGATAAATGCGGCACACTAATATAGAATTTGGATTGATGAAAGAAATTCTTCGTAAATGGACGACATCTGAATGAAAATAATATTTCCTTGGGTAGAATTTGGATTATTGACAAGAATTCTTGCTTTAAATAAAAGTTGGATTGATTACAATTATTCTTTGCTTAATTAGAACCTGGATTAGCAAGCATTTTTATTATCAATCCAACTTCTACTTCACCAAATACAGTAGGCATATAATAACTTTTTGGTTGTGGATCTTTTGTCTATAAACCATTCCTCGTCAACTCTTTGTCAGTGAACTATTTGCCTTATCACATATCTAAGGTGTTGCCTTCTTATTACAAAATTGGAAGACTATGTGCTGATTGTCATCAAAATGAAATGTATGCTATAGTTACTAGATATGCATTGAAGTCTTTTGTTTTGTGTTCCAGTACTTAACTAGGTTGTTAGTGGAGAGGTTTGCTGTACAGGTAATTTTGTGATTCTATCTTGGATTGTCGATAATGCCTATTATCTTTGCATTCACGATGTAGTAAGCATAAAATTAAGCATATTATTCCACTTAGAATTAGTGTTGGCACATTATATTTGGCTATGCAATGAGTACTCTGGAAGGAGGTAGCGTTTAAAGGTTGCATTGTTGTCGCAGCACATTGCTCTTGAAACTATTCTCCTGTTTTTAAGGACGAGGCGGCACATGAACTTTCCTGATGGTTAATTAGGCCATGGATTTGGATTTCTTTTCATATTTGGTGAAATCCTTGTCATAGGCCTTAACATTTGTGTTTAGAAACACGACCTATCCGCTGAGGCTAACTATAGTTACATAGCTATAGCTAACTATAGGGACACCAAAGATCGTGCTAACTCTGTGCTAAATTCTCTTTTGAGCCTTTTTGATTTTTTTATGTTGATGAGTTGCCCAGATTTTCGTAATTTTCCCTGCTATAAAAAGTTTTGTAGTCACACAAGTCACGAGTATCAAGCTAATAATGCCTTGACAAAGAATAGATTTCGAGACTAGGTGTATTTGAACCCCGCCTAGAAATTCTTGGTACCATATACTCCAAGTGGACATTGGCTGCACCATGTGCACCAATCAGTTCACAAGGCCAAAAGAGAAAAAGGTGAAATGATGGCCAACACTATCTTGGAAATGAAATCCCATTGAACATTAATGAAACCCAGTTTCAAATCCCTAGAGCAAATGATAATGGGAGATCACAACAGAGTTTCTCACGACTTGTACGAGATGCTGGTATTGCCATTATTCACAAAGTTCCATTACATATTATTTACATGTAAGGCATAAGAAGGCCATTACAATTTCACTTCCCTCCCATACCAGTTCCCTTCTGCCGCTTCGTTTTACGGCTTCCCTTGGATTGCCCCATCCTTTCTTGTTGGTTGATGAAAGGTAAATATTGAATGCCCAAATTATTTAGAGTTTATTTCAGAGGTTGTCGTGTGCAACTGCAGTCGTCTGTGGTATTATCCCAGATACGATAGTGCTCATGATATAATGCATGGTCACTGAATGTCAGATTCGGTTCTTTCCCAGAGCATTTCTGATTGAGTGAATTGTTCAGGGTGGCTGGAAGATATGTGCTTGACTGCGTTCATCTTTTGTAACACTTGGTTTTGTACTGTCGAGAAAATCACTCTATACTAAATATCAAAATATGTAAGTCATTAAAAGTACATGTGCTTAAAAATAAGCAAATTGTTACCTTTGCTAAAAGTATTTCCACTTTTCTTTTTATTTAAGTACAGTAATATGATTACCATACAACACTGGCATCAAAAATATTTACTTCTCTCTCTAAGCTCTCCTTTAATGTGGTAACAGAAGAAAGTACATGAAAATAGATTACACAAATGTTAAAAAATTCAATAAAGTTTCAGCTGAAACAAACTACTTTACTGCAAAACTGAAAGCTAAAAAAACACTCTAATATTGCAAACCTATGAACCTTTCAGCCATTTCTCATCATCGGCTACTGCTTGCAAATTCTTGGATTACCTAGAGCTGCAATTTCCTAGAAATGCTAATTCCTAGATTGCATAGTGCACTCCATGTGACATGCATGCTATTATCTCTACAGGCAAACTCTTTTAGAAATCCGTTACCACCAGAAGTGGCTCAGTCTGAGACTTTATAACTCCAAAATCCTACTAGGGCCGTACCGAGCTATAATTGCACCCTGTGCCTAGCATCAATCTGGCGCCCTAAATTTTGAAAATAGTGCATTTAATTGAATAATAAGTTATTTCATCCTGAAATTTGCGCCATTTCCACATTTGCGACCTGGGCCATGTTTTGCCTCGGTGCGGCCCTGAATCCTACCATTCTACTTTCCGCATTCAACACATTCTGACCACAACGTTTGCAGAAGTCTCATCTACGTTCATTATATTTAAATAAATCAACAATATAACAACAACTTTGGATAAGTTAAATAACAACTGTCAGATTACAGCAAACTACTAACGAAACAGGTTTCAAGAACAAGGATAAAATTAGAAAGCTTTGCAATGAACTGCCAGGATTTCAAGGTGCCATTTGCTTCACCTTTGGCCCGGTGTCATGCAGTGGTGTGAAGCTGCTTCCACATGGTGTTATTAGCACTTGCGCTCTTTCTTGCTGCTGTAGCACAGCTTGTAGTTGTAGCGTCGTTGTCTTTTGCTCTTGGACTGATGCTGACACACCTTGTTCGAATGTTCCAGTGCCTTGCTGGTCAGCTTACGGCCATGTAGCCATCGGTCCTTTGGAGGATGGGCCACAGGAAAACGGTTTGTGGTTTGGAGTGGTACTGGACCATGGTGAGCAGTTGACGGATCACCGATCAAGCGAGATCCTCGACGAATGATGGACGGTCTTTCGAAGACGAGATGTACCTCTACCTCGTTCTCTGCCCCGGGGCTGGTCGTTTCTTCAGGCACTAGAGTCGACTCTGAAATTTCAAATACTAATGACATTATTTTACATGCACACACAGGAACTGCTGTGTTTACAGACAGAAATCTGTTAAGAAAGTTTCACAGCAGAAGCAAAAACATTGCTAGCAATGATGACGGTAAAGAGACACAGCTCAAGTTTCCAGTAATATTGAAATGTCATTTTATTAAAGATAATGATTTACTGACTACATTAACACCCATGAAGCTGCAGTTGTTTTGTCCCATACCACTACCTTGAGCTGGTTCAAACAAGGATGAGAAAAGTCGAAGATTATACAAACTATCCAAAAAGGATTACTCATTTACACATAATTTCAAAACAAATGTGTCATGATTCATCCAAACACGGTCTATTCTAACTCCTTACAACAATCCTCTCAGAGCTGGTTACCTGATCGCTCCACGAGAAACCATTCGTCTTCTTCAGCTGGTCGAACAATGAGTTCCTCTTCTTCAAAGTTTTCTACTTCCTCAAAGTTATCAAGGATGTCCTGCAAATTATCCTCTTCAGCCAAAGCAGGTCCAAAAAAAAGGCTTGCAATTCCATTCCACATTCTACAAAGAAATGCAATGAACGATCATTGCCATAGTGTCATTGCTGTCCATTGACTTTAATAAAATGCTGACACCCAGTGCCAATCACTTAAAAGATCACTTCAATGGAAAATTACAGGATACCATGTACAATGCATTACAGTAATCCTGCATTTTTAAGTGCTCAAATTAATTTTGAAGCATATTATTCTCATCAGTATGCTTCCATTAAACCTACATTCTCGTTTCATCAGTCCCGCTTCCATTGAAACAGGTTTTTCACATCAATCCACG
The DNA here is from genome assembly GCA_959347315.1 of Bimastos eiseni. Lineage (NCBI taxonomy): Eukaryota > Metazoa > Annelida > Clitellata > Crassiclitellata > Lumbricidae > Bimastos > Bimastos eiseni. The sequence continues at coordinate 65,186,418 of OY365806.1, read as the reverse complement.
CTTCTATTTAAGTATTATTCTTTTCATGGATTTGTATTCCATTTATTAGAATATTTTTCTCATTAGTACAGCTTCTATTTAAGTATGACTTTTACTTAAATATAAGCAAATTGTTTTCATCAATCCCGCTTTTACTTTTATAAACCTTTTAGCCATTTAAACATTTCCAATGACAGTCAACATTGTACAGTAATCAAAATTCAATTGAACAAAACAAAATTATTATGCATTACTCTACAGAAGACACCCACGCATATATCACACACCATTCACGACTGCATTGCGTGATCATTTGCTCGTCCTCGCATTCCGACCCCATTTATGACGGACACGGCGGGTGGTAGCGGGCGTTTGTCTAGGCCTGCACAGATGTCGACACCACCGTCAGCTGCTGCCTACTGGGCAGTCTCATGCGCAGATCTGATCAGAATTTACCATCGCGCTTTTAACACACCTTCTGCACCATAAAACAATAATATTGCGCTTAAAAGTCTATTAAGCTCAGACGATTACGAAGGCTAACTCTAGCCAAGGCCCGCAGCGATTTAAGGCACGCGCAGAAATAAATATTGCGATGCTCTGTGGTGGCCTTACAAGGCCGAACCGAGAGGTCTCTCGTCAAATAAACATTAGAATTACCACTGATCTAGAGCACTGAGGGTTGTGAAATTTTAACCCTTGAGTTTAGTTGCTTACGGCAAACGTTTCCTTTCTTACCTCAGTTTGACGCGAAATGTTGATGTTGCAAAAATTTAGTCAGATAGTTTCGAAAGAAATTCCTTCACTGCTGATCCGCTGACCTCTGCTAGCCACGCCTCTGTTGAGATGCTAATGTTTGGCGTCAGCAGCCAGCATCCTGATTTGTCTAAATCACTACACGTGACCTGCTTGTGACTGCTTGCAATACTATTTGTGGAAACAATGACGTCAGAATCAGCTGGGTTGTAAGCAGATGATTGGTTAATATCTTTGGTAAACAGAATAAGCCGAACAATGATTGGCTAGCATTGTAATACGATTCGGCACAAAGACTCATAGGTTCAGCCACTGATTAGAATATTTTATTAGACGCTCTAACAGAGATATAACTCCTACATTGCTCGCACTCTGACAGTGCCAGTCCCAAGCCTCGATAAGATAGGAGGGCGACACGAATGATCTATGTTATCACCACAGAATATATAAAGCGTGGCACTTTAACGATAAGCTGTGTTGGTTTCCCAGTAGCTTTTAGTAGTAGTACACTCATCACCAATGTGTTGAGGAACAAATGCTTCTGAAATTCTGACTTTATCAGAAAATCTGCATGAATGTATATATATATATATATATGTATATATATATATGTACGATAACAAATTTCTTGCCTTACATGTCTGGCCTGTAATATTTGATATCAGATCCGTCTTACGAACTCACAAACACCTCACCTCTTGCTGTCTCCCCACAGGTCTTTCACTCACAACTGAAAACACTGCTCTTTCGCAAATTCTATCCTGATTCCTCCCTCACCATTTCAACTTCACACACCATCCACCTTAGCCGTCTGCCTGCGTCACTCTCTGGATTCTGGCCTGTTTCGATCAAGCACCTGTGAATAAGCTGGCTACGATACCTTCATTGTCAATGTGGCAAGCTGATCAATTAAATTTGGTTGCAATACCACTACCAATTATATATATATATATATATATATGTGTGTGTGTGTGTGTGTGTGTGTGTGTGTGTGTGTGTGTGTGTGTGTGTGTGTGTGTGTGTGAGGAATACGTTTTGCTTTAGAATTTCAATATGGAAGCATCTTTTATCAACCAGGTGTTTATTTCTAACCTCATCTGGCTCGTATGAACAAAACTGAACTTGAGTTGTGAGATGAATAAATTTTATTCTTATTGTAGGTACACACTTCAACACAATATAGCAATTGAGGAATTTAAATAACTACTCATTTGTTTGCTAAAAGATAAAACCCGAATTCTTAATGACATTTAACATTACGTCGGCTAGCACAAAGCATCCCCTGATTAGTTTACTCTTCTAGTAATGCTACACAAATGTTTATACATTACATAAACCCTAACCGAAAAATACATTACAATTTCAACAAAGTGACAGCCATTACACTCTTACAGCAATAAAACCACACAAAAATGCGCAAAACTGCAGTCGTAACTTATGCAGCAATAACTTAGCATCTTACACGAAACTGGAAATTCGATAAATTTCTATTTACAGATAATCGTGAAAGCCAAGAATCAAAAACAATCACATATGGGAATAGCAAATTAAACCGAAAGACTGAAGAAACACAGCAGTAAGAGGCTGATTACATATTATTATAATGAAATACAAACCCAATATCACAGGAAAAATAACTTTTATTCTACAGCAAAAGTAGAGTATGTACACCTCAGAATACAGGTCTAAATAGATTGTATATTATCAGCAAACTTCTATCGCAGGAATTCATAATTAACAATTATAGTTATTCAAGAGCAGTGCAAGTGTTCAGAAATATTATAATTAGATCATATCTTAATTGCAAGCTTTTATCACAGGAAATTAATAACCAGTAGTTAGCAAAAAACCAACAGCGTGGAAAAGAAATAGGTAAACGAAATAATATTTCGGGAGTGTCAAGCAGGATGTCAAATTCCACAATGAAATAACAAGAACAAAGGCACAATAGACAAAAAAGAACTCGAGATCAAAAAGGTATCTAGGATAAAAGAAAACTGTTGTATGACAACATTAAATTCTGATTAGGTTCTTTCGACAAGTTACTAAACAGACGTACAACTGCAACTAAATTCGAATAAAAGCATGCATGCACCCAGACATTTTTATAGAGTCTTTTTGAACTTCATTCTAAATGTAACTGCTATTTGTATAGCAACTAAATAAACATAATCCATGAACATGTGCTAAAAATTTCCTCCATCAGCTCTAATGCAGATTTTATAGTTCAGACAAAAATTTAGATCTGAACTGTTTCGAAGTTAAAGTTCATGATGATAGAATAAGATCTATTTATCAGTTCAATAATTTCACATGACTATTTTATGAAATAATTGACATCGCTCACCACGCTGTCATTTTTAATGGGGACATCTTAAATGAGGACCATATAACATTTAAAAACTTGCTAACCTTTACAGTCAAGATACAAACCATTTTAATTTAACTACTTATGATTATTCAGAAAAATAAGTTACAGGAATCACTTTTTCCACTCAGTAGAGATTTTGAAAAGGTGATCTGTAGACCAATAAAGTTTGTTTCTTATCCCTATATTTAAAAATCTTTATTCAACTCTTTCTGGCAATGAACTTAAAATCCAGTGTCATGGTCAAGTGTCAGCTAATTTGCTTACATGTGGTTTTGCAAAGTGGATTAGTGATGTTAGCATGTCTAATATAATGCAAAAATGGTGTTCATAGTCTTCCTATATGATGCACTAAATAAAATAATTCAGCACTACACTTTCTCTAGCATCAAACTTACCTCTTCCTATTTGTTAAAGAGATTACAGAAAATCTACCGTAAAAAATACAATCAGAGGCAGCTCTGGCAATAAAATGTTTGCTGCCTAACAAATTTTCTAACAACCGCATCCATAAAATCTAATAGAATAATCTACAATAACCATCCTGCAGTCATGTTTGGTATAACATCAATAAACCATATAACAATTTCATAAATCACTGTCGTATTGCTATAAACAATATCACATTAGAAACCGCTAAAAGCAAGACTATAATATTTAATAAATAATGAATGCACTGCTATCAACAAATCGATATCACACGAAAACCTACAAGGCAACAGCTACAAAATATTTTCTAAATTCAGCAGTCAATCTGCATGAATCCTGATTAGATAAGATACCTTAATATATACATATATATATATTTTTACACAATATACATACATAATGTATACATAAATGTATCTATATACTATATATATAAACAAAAGTCATTCATAAAAGACATCTACAAACAAACTTATGCTGTGAAAGCCTAGGAACTGGTTTTGACTAAAATATATACATATTGATTGGACTGACCCTTTGACTTTTAATCTGACAATTTTTTAATCATTTGAGGACAATCCACTGTGACTTAAGTCCATAATCTGTCGATTGATGAGGAGGAATTTTTCATAGACAGTTTATCTTTGTCATCACCTATCATAACCTATGACCTGAAGTTGCAACGAGTTAGCTTGAGAGAAGCTCACGTTTTCCTCGGATACCGAACAAAGCTTTCGCATTGGATGGTATTTTAAAAGGTTCTTCCAGAGGCACTTTTCTCAAAACATTCATATTTTGACGCTGATGGGACTGACTTTTAACCTGAGATACAGTCGCTGGGAAGGCGTTTAGGTCTGAGCGAGGTGATGACAAACCACTTCCCAGCGCTGCGTTCTGTCTCTCTTCATACCGTTGCCCAATGTCAGTTTTTCTCATCTTGTTCTTCTTACGCATTTTCCTTAACTTCTCCAACGTAGTTGCGCTCTTGGCTTTCTTCAGGGCTCTGTTGCCCGATGGTATGCTGACAGGGGCACGAGGGCGCCTCATCTCGTAACTATGATCGAGTCTGACCACTGACAGTAAATGAAGAGCAGAAGCCTCGGCAGAGCAGCTTGGCTTAGATGTCGGAGGATACTCACCACTGAGCTGCATCCTGTCAAAAACAGTCACATGCTGATGGGCATTGGCAAGGTCTGTGACAGAATTGTTACGATGTACATTAGATGGTTCAGTGTATCTGGGACCTGGATCATGATCAAAAGAATTGAGAGAGGACACGAGACCGAACGACTGAGCCAGTTCTAGAAGAGCCATGGCACACTCAGCCTCAGGGAAGTCGGATTTCGAATCGTCTGTTCCATCCGATTCCATGTCATCGGCATAATTTGGAGCATGGTCGGAGCTGTCAAAGATGGCGAGCTCACTACTTTCGAAATATTCTGCTAATTCACACATCTTGATTGTACCTAAAGAAACAAAGATGTTCATCATCACATCATTTCCTGACACCAGCCATTTGGTAGTGATGGATACGAAAAAATGATCTACATTGTGCAATGGATGAACTGCCAGTGGGTAGCATTTAAAAAGCCACTTTAGTCTACTTTGAGAAGTGTGCTCTTTAGCCCACGGAAAGAAGGCATAACAAAGAATGGGCAGATCAGAATCTTGCTTCTCTTTCACACAAGAATATAATGTGGTAGAATCAAAATAGACAGTCTTAGAACAACAAAACCTCATATATTGTCCATTCACCTTTCAGATGCTAGTGATGAACTGCTATGACAATTCGCTAACAGCAGAGCTGCACTACATGTGAGTATAATCTGTAGGGCATCAATGGTATGTAGCGAATATTTGTCCGAAATAAATTCAAAAGTTACGTTATATATTGTTTCACGTCTTCAAATGTGTAAAATGTGTCTCAATACAACCAATAACTATATAAAGATGTAAGTTATATCGTCATATCGGACGCCATTTTATTCTATGCCACGCACCCATTTAATCAATCAATCTCCAAAATACGTAAACTGACTTTAAAACGTAGGCTATGATCGTTTAATGTTCACACACTCAAAGTCCCCATAAAGAATATAGGTTATTCTCTGTATCATAAAAGCAAGATCTTACTCATAAGGTTAACCTTCTATAACCAAAACATCTTCAAGCACGACAGACAATTTCCCATGTTTACACAACACCAGAACCCGCGTAGCTTCGCAGCAAATGATAATCTTTACCACATATCTACGGATTCATCACTGGAGTAATCAAAGTAAGTAGGCGACGTAATTCGTGATAGTTGTAGCGCTTTAATACACCAAAACAGTTCATTACAGCTTTAGGCCACACCGTCATTCTGCAAATGATAAATAGTGCACAAGCGATCAGAAGAGCATAGGCGGCGCTGAGCATTTCTGCGCGAATTGCTAATTAGTGATCATTATAAGCTATTATGGAAGGGAGTGCCTTATTGCCGCCTCAGTGATACTCGAACCAGTAGTCTCAGCGGAACAAGTCGAATGCTTTAACCGCACAAAATTTGGCTGGCGTGCCAATTTACTTTTGTTAGGCCTATATATAATTTATGCTACATAATTGGTGGAGAAAGGTAAGGGACCAGACTCTGAAGATTCACGTCATCGGTCAGCTGTCGACGAGAATCCGTTGGTTGGTCCTACGCTTTTAAGTGGTGATTCTTTTCATCTTGCTGTGCATAGTTTTGCCGACTGATTTATTATATTCGTTCATAACGACATTTTGACCAGCACATAGAGCGCCTCTGAGCAGATTTCTGACATAGGAGCTATATCAAGTTTCATTGATTGAACATAAATAAAGTTCAATATATTCCTAGTGGTATCAGCATGAAGAATCGTGTGCTAGTTAAGCCTTGTTGAGAGCAGTATATTTTTTAGCTCCTCAACTTACATATAAAAAAAGGAAATTTTTTTGCCAGACTCAGCTCAAGTAACATTTGCAGGAAATCTTAAGAATTCCTAATCGCTTATATCTGTTTGATGGCCATTTTGAATGACCTTGTGAGACTGTGAAAAGGAGTTTTATAAAGATGTAGACAAAACAGTGTGGTAGCATGCCAACAAAAGGTACATTTTTTAAAGAATCTGCAGCTGCCTTAGAAAAGAAACCAGAAGTGACACATCACAAAAGGAGCAATATAAATATAGGTCAGATAAATATAGGTGAGATAGCTTATAGATTAGCATGCTGGACAGCCAGGTCGGGAGTGCATGGTAGAAATGTTTTGAGATTTATTCTCCCCTGTCAACTATGCCATGACACGGACTGACTATCAGTGACTATACACCATCGATAACAGTACTTTTATTATAGAAAAATACTTGCCAGAACATATCTGTACTTTGTAGGCCTAGTGTCAAAAAAATGACACTAAAATTAGCCACCAAACAAACTAAATTTTATGGAACACAAGCCTTACTTTTAAATTTGAGAATGTAAAAAAAATTTAAATTGTAAAGTTTTATATCAAATTCCAGACTTTTTGCAATACTACAATTTATTTTTTTTGGTTATTGGACGAAAAAAGGGTTCCAGCGCATTCTGCCAGAAAAAAGCACTGATCGACAGCAAGGGAGAGGATTGAAGGATTGACCAACACCTCTCACATACAAACTGCTGCCTCATAGGTTAGCTTAAACTCTCTTCTCAATAATACATACACGCTATTAAACAAACACTCACACCAACCAACACCTACATACACCAACACAAAAATATATATAAATTATATATATATATATATACATATATACATTTTTAGTGCATTCTCAGTTGCAGGACCCACAGAATGGAAGTCTCCCAATTACAGTCCGTCAAGTTACAACCGTTGCACTTTTCAAGACAAAACTGAAGACCTACATATTCTCTCTGATCTATGACTAAGTATGCAGCACAGCACGCTTTTGTGCAAGATGTGTCTTGTCAAAGCGTGCTGTAATTGCCTAATTGTTTTGTATTGCATGCAGGTTTACATTGAGCAAGATGAACACATATGCCTACAATAACAACTGCCTGATTTCAAAATGATCCAACAAATCATGGACTCAGAAATTGCATCTATACAGTCAGTCTGTAACATATTATTCCAATCTAAGCATTGTCACTGTATCTTCAAATTCCATTTCTTCTTCATCAAAAGAGCCTTCTTCATCTTCATCATCATCATCATCATCACTGGTATCCTCATCCTCATCACTAGCATCCTCATCACTATCTTCATTTTCAGAAGTGTCATCTTCATTTTTGTCTCCTTCAAGTTCGTCTTCACCGTCATCTTTAGCCGTCTGCGATCGTTTCGCTTTCAGTTTTGAAGTTCTGACTTCTGCTTCAACCTGCAATTAGAATGTTTCTAATCAGTTAAAACTTTATTGAAAATGGTGATTCAAAAAATACTGAGTACAATCAGAAACATTTGATTGAACAAATGTCGGATTCTTGAACGCTTTCAAAGCGATGTAGAAGATAACTCAGTATCTATCAGTACTAAGTGATTATATAAGATGATACAAGCATACTTGAAAATCTTGCTACTGCATCTCAATAACAATAATAGTCACTGCATAATGCACATATAAATATATACATACATACCTACGTACATCGTGGGCCCTTCTATGTGGAATGATCAACCCCCAGTATCCGTAGCAAGCTTTTAATCAGGCTTCGACCATCTTCCCCTAGATGTCTGAAGAATTTCTTATTTCCTCGGGGCTATCACGCCGAGAGCGCTTTTGAATAGCTAGTACTGTACGAAGCGCTATATAAATAACCAGATACGATACATACATACATACATACATATATATATATATATATATATATATATACACATATATATATATATGCATGCTATTGATGGGTCCACATGATCAAATGTTGTTCAATTATGCTACTTTACATTTAAACATACGAACATACCTGCCAACATAAATCTATACATAATATCAATAAAGTACAGACATATCTGCATGTATGTATACAGCTACATGTATACATAAAAACATACACAAATGAATGCATAACTATGCCATTATAGGTCTGTTATAATCAATGTCATTCAACACCATAAACATACGTATATCAGCTAGTAGCAAGTGTATCGCTGTTTGTATGTATATATACTTCATAATTCCACTGACTTTTATTGGGCCTAGGGCTGGCATGTGCTGGTACTAAATGGTCCCATTGTAAAAATGTCTATGAATATCTTGTAAGAAATCGAGACGATTTCTGGAATATATCCTACTAGCTTATCTAAACATGGTGTATCTAACATCGAAATCCAGGTGACTGGCTGCCTGATCAAAATTATCATTGTAAATTTGGACATTTACTGAGTGCCTCTTGAAGGGCAAAACAAATCCGAGATGCGCTCATCGGTGGTAAACATCATTAAACACTGCACTGCTGCACCAGTTAGGGAAGCAAAGCGCAGTAAACTAACAGATTCACTTGTGGGAACCCATACAATGCACAGACGTGGAGCCAAACTATGGGCATCATGGGTTCCAGTCACTCATAACAGACCTGTCACTCATAACAGACTTGTCACTCATAACAGACCTGTCACTCATAACAGACCCGTCACCCATAACAGACCCGTCACCCATAACAGACTTCGGGAGCCCTACATGTAAGTTCTGCTCTAGCTTGCACATGTATCTCCTTAGAATATTATAATCTGACTAGCAACCTGTGACTTGAGTTGCTTGGTCTTTATGTCATTCACTCATTCATTCATTCATTCATTCATTCATTCATAGTGCCCCCCAATAGGTGCTCCCAATCCAGCTCTTGTGATTTAAGATGGTTGCAATGAGTGTGTGCAGTCCCTGGTTAAAGAACACTTGCAAGCACTGAAAACCATTTCATTCGATAACGGTGCATTTCTCTTCAAGTGGTGCAATATAAATTTCCAATTACAGTTACAGCCCCTCGTGATGTAGCATAATTCTGGTCGCTGTCGCCAGATTTAAGTTTTACAGAACGACAAGAGTGCCAACCATTTCTTCAGACGAGGCAACCAATTCATTCCTTTCCAGCTGTTTCTTTTTCGACGCCTCAAATAAAGCGGCTAGTGCATTCTTCTCCATTCTAAAGTTTTGCTCCCATGATAGCTAAAAAAATTTAACAGTTAATCAATCATTATTTGTAAAACGACAACTTGTAATGTAATCACATTTATGTAAAGCTAGCGGTAAGAGAAAATCATTAGAGGCACGCTTGACTGAATGACAAAAACATTTTCAAGTAATGGATTGGAGGTAGATAAAGACCAAGAAGTTCATGTCATTAGATGCTATGAAACCAAAATCGAGAAGGTTGGACCGACCAGAGCCGTACCAAGCTATAATTGCACCCTGTGTCTAGTATCAATCTGGCGCCCCCACATTTTGAAAGTAGTGCATTTAATGGAGTAATAAGTTATTCTATCCTGAAATTTGCGACCATCTCACATTTGCACCCTTTGCCACGGCCTGCCGGCCCGTCCCTCGGTACGGCCCTGGGACCGACCTGTGCTGCACTGTGGATGTTCTGAACGGGGAAACAACCAGATCACTCAAACCAAAAGAGTAAAGAAATCTATGACCAGGAATGAGACTGGGACACAAAACTCCCTACGAACACAGACCTAAATGTGTTTACGCATCTGCAACCAATGCAATTCCTCCAATGAATGAGGCTCGATATATACAGCACGGTGGCCGATTGGTTAGAGCGGTCAGCATGTAACATGGAGATGTTTGTGTGCATAGAGTTAATGACCTACGAATAACAGATTTGATTTAACAAATATGATTAGAATAGTTCCACCACACGCAGAGAAATTCGTTACCAATGCAGATTCATCATGCAAATCAAGTTTGGCAGCAGCCCTCTTTTTCTTCACCAGGTTCGCATGCTCTTCCAGTTTCTGAAGCAGAGTCTTCATTTTACTCGCGTAAGCCGGCACAGGGCAGTTTTTAACAAATTTCTTTATCTGCAAACGAAGATCAGTTCAAATTTCAATGGAACTAATTATATAAACATCTGTTGTGCCAGTCATCTAATGACTAATTATTTTTGGAGTTACATTTCGATGTGACCTCACATTCGTCACAAATTTTATTTCTAAAACTAATTTTTAAATCATTATTATCACATAAATGGATCAGATTTAACTTTTACAATTAATAAATCAGTGAAAGCTGTAATGTACCAATTAACATTCATATTTTCCACTTAAATTATGCACCTCTTGGCTGAACTTGACCCTGTGCTTTGGAACAATATTCCCTTACGAGGCACTTCTGATTCTGTTAGTACTCTCCAGACCTTTCTTTCCTAGGGGCTTTGGAAGCACTGGAAGTACCTCTGATTATGCTGTATTGCAAAAGGCGCTTTAGAAATGTGTATATAAAAAAAAATGCATTTTAAGTTCACAAATGTCTTTTATGCACTAACTAAACAAATACAAAATACTAATAAATTCTTTGATGTCCAAAAAATTCAGACAGTCGGCAAACCCATAGATCCAGAAGGCACACAAGACCTTACATTTTGTAAGAGTGCGGCTCAATTCGCAATTTCTGCTCACCAAATGCATCATAAGATGCCTAAAACATAATTGTCTAATGGGAATACTTACAACTTGGATCGTTGTTTGGACCAACTCAGGGAATGCAACCGAATGGCTGAAGCAAATGCAATATTCAAGCGTCAGCTCAAAACAGATGTCAACCAGTTCGTCCTACATTGTGAAACAAACACACAATAAAAATCAAAGATGGCAGAAGTCAACAAAATCAGTTCTTATGAATAGTCACAAATGTCTGACGAAGCCAAGTCTGGCACAGAGATGCAAGAGGTCAAGGGTTCAAATCTCCACCAGGACAAGAGGTCAAGGGTTCAAATCCTCACCAGAACAAGAGGTCAAGGGTTCAAATTCCACCAGGACAAGAGGTCAAGGGTTCAAATCCTCACCAGAACAAGAGGTCAATGGTTCAAATCCCCACCAGGACAAGAGGTCAAGGGTTCAAATCCTCACCAGAACAAGAGGTCAATGGTTCAAATCCCCACCAGGACAAGAGGTCAAGGGTTCAAATTCCACCAGGACAAGAGGTCAAGGGTTCAAATTCCACCAGGACAAGAGGTCAAGGGTTCAAATCCCCACCCGGGACATGTATATGACATACTTTTTGTTGTTGAGAATTATGCCTCACACGTGTTTCTAAACAACTCAGTTATAATGAGCACAATGAACATACAATGTGAGAAGGATGACAGACGTCTCACGTCAACAGTCCTCGACTCATTTCCTCCGTAGACTGTCTCCACGTCATCTCATGACAGGACTCAATGTAGAATTTGGTCTACGAAACGATCATACAACTCAAGGCGAACTTATTGTTCCATTTGCACACACTTCAAAGACGCAATATTGTGTCTTTTCAGTGATTTCAGATCTACGCTTTCAATTAGCTGTATACGCACTCTGCATACACCTCTTACTAGCAGCTCAAAGCTGTTTCGTATCACCAGAGTTGAACTGGAACAGTCTCTAAGCAGGAGGAACACTTTTTAAGTCCTCTGAATGTTTGAATGATCAATAGTGACCACGGACTGATGCTTCAACCATTAGAACATTGGCAATATACAAGTCATTAGATTAGATCATTGGTGTCAAAGAGTCGACCCATGGGCTAAATCTGGCCCGCCAAGGACGTTTTTATGGCCCGCAGAGCCTTGGCTAAAGACAGCACAATTTAATAATTCTAATATAATTGAAGCCTTCATCGAAAGAACCGCGGAAGTACATTTTCGGCCTATTGATAATTTTTAAGTTTACAGATATTATATCTATATACTTTACAAAAATTTTGGGGGGATATATCAATAAACCGAAAATGGACTTCCGCGTTTCTTCCGATGAAGGCTTCGATTTCTATGGCTTAATTAGCTTTATGACATGTTTGTGACTGTTAATGAAGATTGAAATAAAGATTTTCAAGCCTAATTTGATTATCTGTATGCTAGAAAATGCAGATTTAGTTTTGCATAAATTTTCTCGGCATGCGTTGTCCGAGCCTTCTCCCAGACCTTCCCCTACTTTGCTCAGGTGTGTTCGGCATCCTTGTCTGCCACTTTCCTTGCCAATGGTCCATCATTAATAAAAGATTTGACACCCCTGGATTAGATGAAGGTATAATTACATTAATGCAAAGCTTACCGAGAAGGCTTTCTCATGGACTTCATTCTTCAACACCTTCAGAGTAGATTTAAAGTTAAATTGAAGCTTTGAATTCTGAGACGCCTTTGTTTGCAATGCAGGACAGTCAATAACCTAATGACAAAACCAATTAATGAAACAAAAACTAATTTCACAGCTCCTTCCAGCACCTCAAAAAAGATTTTTTTAAATAGACAACAAATACTAGAAATAAAATATCAGATGACAAAATTAGCAAATCTTTACAGGTATGTTATAAATTAAATTAAATTTATAAACACATTATAAGTTTTGCTAACACTTGTTATGCCTGTCAAACAATGAATATTTATGCCCGCTTTTCTGGCTTGAGCTCTATTTCACGAACCATGGCCAGCTCAGACTGCAAAAAAAAAGCATTCAAAATCAGAAATTCTTCTTCACAAAGAGAAGGCCAAAGTATTTTAACACTACAGAATAATTCAAACTCCACCTAATATCGTTCTCACATCACAATTGGTGGAGAAATAATTTTAATAAAAATGAATAGTACATAGGGATAGACAGAATTCAGGTGAGTGACAACTGGCCATAATATCAAAGTGAAAACAACATAAATCATCTTTAGAAACTTTCACAAGCTCTAAGCAATGTATTAGTAGCAGTAGTAATTTCAGCTTGATGACAAAAGCATCACCCTCCCTCTTTATCCAGGCATGAAACTGGCACTGTCAGAGTGAAAACAGTGGCAGAGTAATGTAATCACACATTTATATAGCACTCTTCAAGATATCTACTCAGACCAGTGGTATGCATAGCAGCATGTGTGCATAAGTATGTGAAGATGCATATGTGGACACTTAACATACTTCATTAAGTACTTGAAAAAAGCAGTGCATGAGAAATAAGCCATTAAGTTGATGCGTTTTCAACTTACTTCTACGAGAAATGGAAGAACAGGGACAAACTGTTTAGTCGCCCTACACAACTCGATCAACATTCGAAGGCAGTTGAACCTCAGAGGGTAGTATTGTATGGATGAATTCCCCCTAAACAGAACAGTATCCATCAAATTGTGCTCATCTCTCATAAAATACAGGCAAAATTAGACTGGAAAGTCCAATTAAAACCACTACATGTGTAATTGCATAGTTGTGAGCAAACAGTGAAAATTATACACACACATCGCCAAGAAAACTGTTCAGAGGTGCCTTATATAAGAAACTACTCAGATTGTAACATGGTAATGAGACAGGTTATGTAAGCCTAGTGCACATGTACAGCTTGTCCACAGTCATCACGCAGGGTCCTCTTGGCAGGCCAGACCACAAAATCATTGGAATGATCCTAGGTGCTACCCAAAAACCCTTGTACACTGTACATCACCCATGAAGCACACCTCACAGTTCTTGATGTGTACCAAAGAGAAAAGCTCCACTTGAAACATCCGTCCATCACCCGGCTGTAGATGTCTCCGTTCCGCAACACATGACGACTTAGTTGTTCCACCGGACCCAACTTCCACAGTCCCGCACAGAAGTTTTCCTCTGATCGGTTCATCCTCCTGGAACAATCTGCCTAACAACCTGCAACACGAGCGTCCCAGCCTCGCCTTGTCATAAATGCCTGAAGACCGACCATTCCGTTCGATTGCAGTTTTATCGTCTCAGGTCAGAAGTAGACCTCACGAGTTTCCTGAAGGGGCATATAAATTTGTAATTACTATTACCAATTACATTACCACTATTATAGCCTTAACATAAACTCGAGCATGGACATTGCCGTCGATACCTGACTGTATCGTTTATGATTTCAACGACGTGATGTGCAAGTGTCTGCATCTTAGCGTCCGATTTCAGTCGACAGATGAGTGCGATCCAGAACGACATCACGTTCAGATGTTGCCAGTTGCAGATAGGAGCAATGTGCCCCTGACAGAAACAGAATCATTCAACCAAAGCAATATATCACACAAATCAGCTATGACAAATACACCGGCCATACAATGCGGCAGGAAAGATGAGACAGCTGAGGCCAAGAAAGTGAAGTCGCTGACACATCATGCCAATGGATGTCTCCCAGGCTAGCTTAATTGACTGACCTATTTCCTATTCTTATTAATAATATTATGAGAAAAACCCTGTAGTACTACAGTTGGCCATTGACCATAATTGCAATTTTCCACTGCTATGGCCCAAACAAGGAGTTTGCTCATGTGGGTCCTTCTACTTGGAACAGTCTCCCTCTCCCCTTAGGGTGGAGCTGCTAGTTCTTTCTCCTGGTCAGTTTGGACATTCATATTTACAGGTGACCAACTTTGGTCAGGAGTGCCACTGATTTAGCTTTAAAAATGTTCAGTTACAATTCTTCAATACTACAGCAAGAATATTTCAATCAATCGACTCTGACTAACATCCTTTTCTCCCTTCTTTTCTGCGACCTTTTGCTTCTTAGTTTTGCCTGTCTTTTCATCACGATATCCGTCGGACACAGTTCTTAGTTTCTTTGCCATTCCTTTTATAGAAGCAAATGCAGATTTGTACGCAATGTCGGACCTGATGGACATAATCTCCACCAGCGAATGCTTCATGTAGTTGATGACTGGCAACGATTTGGGGGTTGTAACTTTACAGGTCTTGTAGAACACTGCATACATGCGCTGAAAAATGTAAAACATAGCAAGCATTAATTCTAATTGTTAATTAATTTTCAGAACAGTGGAGACTTGTTTATGTGTCAGGTCACTTAATATAATAGCACAATTTAAAGCATTTCACAAAAGCGCTTTCTCTGATGATAAATGCCATTTGCAACTGGACTTTTACATCAGGTAGAAAAACAATGCACAGTTAACTATAAAAAAAAAAACAGATTTAAACTAACTCATTGCAATGATGTTCAGAGTCTCTGGATTGAGTTCAAGAGCAGTTTACATGAAGTGGTGTCATGTCCCTAAAGCTATTAAATTAATGCTTGGTCAGTGCTCTATACAACAACTGCAGCCTAACATTAGGCATAGAATTTTTCAGGAGAATTGCTTATAACAACCTGGTCTCTACTCCTTGTCACAAGTTATGTCCACTAATGAATTCGTGCTAACTATGGAGCCCCTAAAGGGATAATGAAAGAAGAATATTTTAACTCGTGCGCACGAGATAACAACTCGTTCCCTCGACTTAATCAGTCGTACGCACAACTTATTTGACCAATAGCAGGCCGACTTTTCTGTGATGTAAACACACTTCTATTTTGGTATTTATGGGGAAACAGTTCTATAAACGAAACAATGTCTAAGACATAGAGTGATTCGGGCATTCAATTCTAAACTTAAATCCCACCTTTTCAAGAACTCTCACCCATACTCATTACTTGACATCTGTCACTCCTCGAGGAAAGCGATGCCCTCCTTAACAGCTACTCTGCCTCCATGCTGACCTTCTGGAAACCGAACTCTGACCTCCCACGGACTATCATTTGGACAACCCTTTCGATTTGACGCAGTGCTCCTGAATAATTAAGCTGGCGCCCTGCTCATAGCTTTCAAGTGACGCTTTAGAAATCTGGAGATTATGATTACTACTACTATAGGGGTGTATAATATGTGGTGTGAAAGGCTTTGGCCTATAAGGAAGGCATTTAAAGTGACAATGTTATTTGTGATGCCGTTTGTATGCTGAGCATGTGCCAGACTGGGGATATCACTCTGCAGGCGAATATGAAAGCGAAAATGATGTTCAGATTGACAGAGCTAAAATACTGACAATATCAGATAGAGTTAACCCCGCAATTTATCGTATGAGTTGTTGGAATTTGGGACGCTAAAACGACAAATCGCCGTTGTCCCATTTCAAACTACTTCGTTGCCAATTGTTGCAGCAATGCCATTATATCTTCTACATATAGAAGTTTGCGACTTAGTAAGTCGTGGGAATGAGTTTGCATCTCATGTGCATGAATTAAAATATTCTTCATTCATGTCCCTTTAGGGGCTCCATAGCTAACAGTTCAATTCGTACTTCCAATGTGCAAAGGATGTGATCCAAAAAGAGATATGTTGAAGGTTCACAGAGGGAAAGAAAAAGGCATAACCCTTTGTGGCCTGTCGAAATTCACAACTCCACAGTTTGCTATTCTTATTTAATGTTGAGAACTCTGGTTGGGATTGTAATTAAAAATTTATATAGCACCACTTCGACAGACACTCGATTGAACAGAATGGTTTTCAAGTGTTTACCAAAAATGAAAGCTGCAGAGTTCTTATCACTGGTTTAAGTTAGAGAGAATGGGTGAACCGCAGCAAAGCTTTATGCCGGAAGGTAAGGAATTGTATATATTATTAGTATTATTTATTAAACGGACTTTTTCTAAAGCTCCATGATGCAGCAATGCCGCTACAAAGGCACTTTTATCATATATATATGATAGGGACAAAACTAACCAGAACATTCCAAGTGAGGCTTAGAACTCATCTTTTCAAAGAACCAAATAGCACCAAAATAATTTCTGTCCAGAAATTTTAATTGATGTCCTGTGATTTCAAAATCATTCTTGACATCACGGTTTAAATCAATAGGCATCGTGAAAACACGTTCGAATCAGCATTATACATCAAATTACTTCACTTTTGAGCAATTAACTTCTTACCATTAACGATTCCTCGAACTGCTTGGGCGGAATGTGACGTACGAGACGATTAATACAGCCTACAGCAATTACTTGATCAGCTTCTGAGCTCCAAAGACCAATCAGTTTCTACAGAATATTCAAGAACAATCACGCTTATCTTTTCAATCCAAAATTTATTTATTTTAAGCAATTGTACATGTGTGACATCACAAAATACAATAAATGGAAAATAGCAAGTCAGTCCATAAATACAACATATCATAATGTCACACAACAAGCAAAATCGATTATAAATAAATGTACGAATAAATGGTATATTGGTTTAGCCAGCTCTAAACATCCTTCAAAACATGCTTCTGCAAACCAAAGCATGATCTGTAGAAGAGAACCACAATGCATTGTCTGACCTCATCTTGCTGTTACAGGGTACTTTCTAAGTTTCTATGGTTCAAAAGGACAAAAAAATAGGTAGTTTCCAGTTTGCCATCTAGCCTAAAAAGTACTCTGGACACTTCTTTCTACAAAGCACGAAAACAAAAATTTTAAGTGAAGTGCAGCAATCCAAGAGTAGCTACTTCCAACATAAATGATTGACACTATACACAGCAGTGGACAAAGACAGATTATGTAAGTGTCACAGACGTTGCTCGTTACTCTCGTACCTCAACCTTCGTGATGAATAAAATTTCCTCGGCACCCTATTGAGGCTAGTATCCAATTGAAGCTACTCCTTTTGGTCTCTAGAGCTTACCACAGCCAGATTCCAAAGGACTTTTTTAGGAACTTCTATAAACCAGTCTCTGCTCTCTAACTGTCAGGTTCCTTTGCTCTCCTTTGATCTATTTGGGCAATCATTGCTCAATGCTAGACCTTTGCAATCGTGGCTTCCTCTACATAGAATAATCTTCTCCACAAATTTGGATTGAGTTGCTCACATTTGGAGCATCTCTGACTAGTAAATGTTGATAGATGTGCTTTATAAATGCTAGATACAATAGAGAGAAACAGACAGACAGAGAGTGAGACAGACAGACAGCAAACACAAAGACAGACGGCAATTCACTTACTTCCATCGCAACTTTGGACAACTTTGGAAAACATGAATAGTAGGCAATTATCTGATGCAAATGCTCAAAAATCAATGCCTTCAGATCCATGATAGAAAGGGCCTAAAAGATAAAAACCCACAAACAAAACAAAGTTTTTCCAAGATCTAAAATACTCAGAAATATCAGCAGCACAGTCTTTCACAAACTATACAAAACTGGCAAAGAAGATTTCGGGTATTAGAATGAAATCGCATGTGGTTGACTTGAGCGAATTTCTCAAAACTATATGCTACACAGTACTGCACACTTCAAACAAGAAAACACACTAGTTTAGGCCCTGGTTTTGTCTACCACTTGTTGAACATCCAAATTTACACCCCAAGTTGATCCTAACAGTCAAAAAACAGATGTAAAGTCAACAGAAAAGTAAGCATTTCAATTTCCACATTGCCATATTTATGTGCTTCAAACATTTCAAATATTAAACACATGTCCAATATTCAGTACTGTATGTGGTACATTAACCAGTAAAGCTTATTAATGATAATGATTTTGTGGACATAAATCAGATGCCCTAAGGACTGAATGTATGTGAGCATGCATGTATATATGTGTAAGTATGTGCATATTTGAATGTATGTATGTATGGATTTATGTATGTGCATAATTGTATGTACGTATGTATGTATGTGTGCATATATGTAGATGAGTGTATGCACAAGTATGTATGCATGTAATGAAGTTGCATGTAATAGAAATTCTTGCTGTAGTACTACAAGTGGTCATTGACCAACGTTATAATTATTCCCTACTACAGCAAGAATATTCCAATCGGCACATAGCAGTATATCGTAAGTTATAATAAGCTCACCTGGATTACAGTAACCAGGTATGTCTTGATGGTACCCTGGATGGCTTTCCACTTTTTATTCTTCAGTGATGGAAGAACGACTTTCGTTGAGTCCTTGGGTTCTGGCAAATTGAGAATACCCTGTAGCGTTGGCAAGAATTGCTTAACGCATACTCTGATTACGTCACACAATTCTACAACAGATATAAAACATTGTAAAGTAAGCAGTTGATTAAGTATCTAAATACCAATCATCAACTGAGGGTGCCGAGCAACTGTGAGCGATGGACCTGCTCGATGTCCGTGCTCAGGGAATGCTCCAACCATTTCTCCATGTTATAAGACAAGTGCTCAACCTAATCAGAAACTGAATGGGTGTCAAACCTTTTCAATGGTTTGCCAGTGGTGCCATTTTGCAACCAGGTGGTGGGTCACAGTGTATAAAACACCTAAATCCAACAGGGGTAGGAATCTGGGCAAGGGTTTGGTGGACCCATTTCCCAAATGCTTTTGCAAAACAAAATCTTATTTTGTGCATGTTTTGGCATCCAAACATTCAAATCACGGCAAAAACCATCTTAATGTTGATTTTTTAATATAAGTAATTCAGTCTTGAAAATTACAAAAACAGACTTCAATTCTTAAACTGTGCAGTGTGTATGCAAGGTTCCACAGGGACAGAAAAGCATAGTCGATTGGGCAGATATGACCCATGGACCGGCTTCATGACACCTCTGGGGGATTGTGTTGCAAGGTTTCTATAACGTTCAGCAAAGGTGTTCTGCTTCAGTTTTAATTATTTATTTTATTGATTTAAACTGTTTAATGAAGCACCACATGCCAGTCAGCCAAATCATGTCACAACAGTTTCACCCATAGCATTTCAAATTCTGGTGGCCAATTAAGGGCAGGCCAATTAAAAGAGGACAAAAGTCCCACAGCAGTCTGGATTACCCTCTCAGTTTAACACACCATAACATACAACTTCATGAATATTTTTAAAAATCATTTAGTAATGCAATTGGTTAGAGAGGTTGGCCCATAACGCTGAGCGAGCGAGTTCGACCCTCGTCCGAGGAATCACTGTGTAGCGACCATGAGCAAACCCTTCACTGCAATTGCAACGCCAAGGCATGTGTGCAATTCTGAGCAAAAAGTTTTGGAAGAAGGGCAATATCAAATTTCAGAATAAAATAAATTTTAAAAAAACTGGCATTCTCTCCACAAGTCCATTAAACTCTCAAAACCTCACCTGAAACATCTTTTGACTCCACATTTTCTACGCTGCTAATCTGCGACACGGATGTCTTAAATTTCTCAATTAGTTCCTGTAATTTCCCACCAGAATCAACCTGGACAGTTGCAAACATAATATTTACACCAACAAGAAATCCTGCATCCAACTTTAAAACTAAACTGTGAACTGCTATTAACAACATCTTGCTTTCTCTGTTGTTGGTTCCATCTCCCATTAACATCGCATCGCATCTGATGCCAAGGGTTCCTGATATACGTCTTTATTGCAGTCTTAAGATAATCCATTTAAGCTGGGTTGGGTCAGTAGATGCCTCTGTATAGTAACCCATAAGCAGTGGTTCCCAACCATTTTAGACTTAGGACCACTTTTATTTAGTTGGAGGACATGATGGGCCACAAAGATAAAAATAACTATTTTAAATTGTAACAGATTTTTATTTTAGATTAGAAGCAAATTACATATGGATAAATTCCGGTTCAATCACTTAAAATTAGTAAAAATATCAACAAAATATAATAATTAATAATAGAAATAATTATTCTGTCAAATATTCATTATTTGCATGTACATTTTTTATATCTCTGATAAGTAGATGGCTACTTTTTGAAGCCTGGTGGGCCACTTTTGG
Source organism: Bimastos eiseni (assembly GCA_959347315.1). NCBI lineage: Eukaryota > Metazoa > Annelida > Clitellata > Crassiclitellata > Lumbricidae > Bimastos > Bimastos eiseni. The sequence goes on along the minus strand of OY365806.1, from coordinate 65,165,243 downwards.
GAATCGCTGCTATAGGAAGTAAGCTATAAAAATCTCTGTAATGAATGAATACATGAACAAACTGGCTTCAGACATCAACACATGAATTAACTTAAACTGGTTCAAGCATCAACGCATGAATGAACTGAAACTGGTTTCAGACATCGACACATGAATGAACTGAAACGGGTTTCAGGAATCACAACTCGATTCTTCTGAGTAGATAGCATTTCAAGCATTTACAGGCAACTTGAAGTGTTGCTAGACAAAAAATTCTCAACCAGTGAACATCACGTCACAGACACACCAGGCACTCATTACAACTGGAATAGACAGTGGCCATTCTTTTCAAAAAATTATAGTGACATTTAGTTTACTTATATGAAATCTATTTTTGCTGAATCAATATGTTCACTAGCAGATGTAAGTCCACATACTGTGACAGCAGAAGTTTCCACTTCCATTTCTGCCTCAGACATTCTGAAAGCAAACAAACAATGTTAGAATTTTATTTAATACATTTAAAGAGACAAACTTTATAGCTAATGTAACACTATCATAATAACTACCACAAGCGCAAAATCATCACACTTCCTACAACCTACAATCAATGCTGATTCATTTGAAAAATATAAAAATAATTTATAGTGTTGTTAGCACATGAGTATAAATTCTCACTAGTCATGTTTAGTGAGTTGAACTAGTGCTTATCAAGTGTAAGAGAATAACATAGGCGTAGATCCTGGTGAGATACTGAGTGCTGTTAAGGTTGTTGGGGATGAATCTACAACGTTGGTACCTGCGAATTTGTTTTGTAAAAATAGTTGTTTCCCATGCTTATTTACTGAGTGCACTGCATCATGGAATGTGGTTGGATGGGTCAGCTCTCTATTTGGTGCATTTGGGGTGGCTGCATTGTTTGCTACAGTGGAACGCATTTTTTGCACTAACCAATGAGCTTCACAAATATGTAGTCATCTTCCTTTAGGCCAGCTTAGTAAGCATAAAACTGGACTGGCAAGCAGTGAATCCATACAATGTAGATGTTAATATGCTACATAGTTTAAACTGATATTATTATATATGCTTGGTGGTTCTGCATAAAAACTTCGGCCGCGCAACACCTGGATAAATAACTTCTGCGACCAAGGGCTTTCGCATATGCCTAAAATCAACACTAATCCTAACCTCACTCGAACCGACCCTCACGACTCAAGTTGAAAAGATCTAGGTGTTTTTAACAGTGCGCCTACGCTGAAGTTGCACGTGCCCAAAGATCTTCACCAAGGTAGTTTGTATGTGTTCCAGCCACAAAAACAAAATTATCATTTGAATTGTGGCAGAAGCTATGGCGCAGCAGATTTTTCCATTATTTATACCTCTTGCAACACATTATGCATTTACTGGTTGTCTAATAAAGACTATTCGGTAATCATATGTTTTATATGAAGGATATTGCTATAGATAGTTCGGTGTAGCTGCACACGTGGCAGGTTAATTATGCTTTGCCTACGGATGGTCCTCGCTGCAGTCGAGTAGACAATTTCCAATGAGCACTGAAAAAGAGTATTTGGATTAACTATTTGCCGGATCCGGGTATGAACCGAATAGTAGCGGCAAATCTGGCCAGCGACTGCAGCGAGGACCATCCGTAGGCAAAGCATAATTAACCTGCCACGTGTGCAGCTACACGAACTATCTATAGCAATATCCTTCATATAGCATATCGTCACACTTTGCACTTTACGGTTTAAAGCGTCCGATTTATAGAAAAGTGAACCCTCGGTAAGTCATATGTATAAAAGTAACTTGAGTTCGTTTTAATGTGTTCGAGATAAAATACATACACTTTACTTGTTTCTATTTGAGAATTTTTTAAACGACACAGCACTTCGCGTGAGCGATAATAACAACATCAAACCATCGACAGAAACACCGAACTATAAATTAACCAACGACTATGAGTCTTCAGTTTAAATCTTCTTTATTTATAGAAAAGTGAACCCTCGGTAAGTCATATGTATAAAAGTAACTTGAGTTCGTTTTAATGTGTTCGAGATAAAATACATACACTTTACTTGTTTCTATTTGAGAATTTTTTAAACGACACAGCACTTCGCGTGAGCGATAATAACAACATCAAACCATCGACAGAAACACCGAACTATAAATTAACCAACGACTATGAGTCTTCAGTTTAAATCTTCTTTACGCCCTCGTTGGTTACGCTACCACTGTTTGCGTACCTTGTAGTGCCAGTCCTATGTCTGCAGAAAGGATGAGGGCGACGCTAATTATCTTCACTAAATACCACTTCACACGACACGAATCTTGCAGCAAGTTAAAGCTGAAATTAATTGGGCGTCCAGCCAATTCGCTGTTGCAATGACCATGTTACAAGCCTCATGATGATGGAAAAGATTAATTTGCATGCAATAATTATACTGTATATTGTACAAAATAATAGGCCTACTTTATAGTGTATACTTTAAAAGCGTCCTGCATATATTATTTCTATGTGGTGAGTATAATAAGATGATTTTTGTTAAGATAATTTGTGCTCCCCATTTTTCAAATTTATGGGGGGAGATTAAAAAGGGGGAATTTTTGGTGTGCTTCACGCAATACTTTACAAATCATTCCCCCCACTTGCAAAACCTTGTTACACCTCTGCTCCATCCATCCATCAATATATCTGTTGATTTATTTCATGTTTCATCAAAATGTTTCTAATCAGTTAGTAACTTATTTAGATAAGAAGTAAGCACTGATTGTTGCCGCTCAGCAGTTGGGGTTCCGTAGACACTATTATACGGAGACTTCTTGTTCATCTCCCATCTTACTTCTATCTTGCGATAGACTGTGGTTGATTCGTTACCTTGACCTGGTCATCCGCTCTGTTGCTTGCCTCATTAGACGCATTCCAAAATTTACTCCTGTCTCTGGTTATATGCGCAGAGTCCGTCACGGACTTCTGATAGGGTCTATTAGCACAGTGGTTCTTAAAGTGGTGGTCCGCGGACCGGCGCCGGTCCGCGGAGCTCAAGTCACCGGTCCGTGAAACAATCACTAAAAATTAAACATTTATTCAACTTATTCCAGGAAACATACAAATAATTCTAAATATATTTTAAATTCAAAAACATTTATACATTGAAATTATTATTTAGCTTAATTTGCAAAAATCAATCTAGAATTTAGATCTAAAGTTCCCATTATCGCCACACCGTCATCGCTAGACATATGAACGACTTCGATCACCTAGCGATTGAAATTGCAACCCAACTGAACACAACCATTCTTATGCCAGCTGTTTGTTCTTTGTTGATAGAATTGAGCGATAATTAAAAAAACGCTATCGTATGAATATTTTTGTTTATTTGTAATGAGACAATTTTAAAAATGAAATAAATTTTATTTTTGAAAAGAGCGGATCGTTGGCTGCATTCTGGATCAATGTTCGTCAGGAGTATCCAGAACTCTGTCATTTAGCCATGATTTGCTTGACTCCATTTGCATCAACATACAGGTGTGAAAGTGGATTCTCCGCCATCACAACAATAAAAACCAAAAACAGGAATCGATTGAATGTCTGTAGTTCATTGAGGATTGCATTGACTGACATCAAACCGCGAATAGATTTGCTTGTCAAGAATAAACAAGCTCACGTTTCCCATTAATTGCTGTTAACTGTTTTGGCATTCTTGTGTTTATTTCTTCCTTTCCAAGACGGCTTTGTTTAATACTTTAGTTTAATGAAGTTTAATTTAATTAAACTTTAATAAGTTTAATTAATTAGACTTGTTGCTCTTCTTATTAGTCTTGTAAGCCTCCTCGTGTCATAAAATTACTCGTTATTATTTCTAAAAACTCGAACGCTTACTTTAAAACTGTCATAAATACATTTTAATATTTAATGTTATATTAACAATGAATAACATATGTAATTATGTAAATTCGTAAAAAAAACGTTTATTGATTTAGAGTCTAAATTTTAGACACTATTTCGCATTAGTTAGATTTTAGAATAACTTCAATAAAATATTAAGATATTATAGGCCCTATAGGAGCTTCTCCCTCTAATTTCCCATTATTTTGGATACGATTGTCAGATAAAATTTTGCATTTCTAATTGGTGGTCCGCCAACAACTTCATAAATATACAGCCGGTCCCTGTTTCTAAAAAGTTTAAGAACCACTGTATTAGCACATTTCCAATAGAGTTGCTGCACTTGCAAGGCGATGCCTTCTCGGTTATGCTCCATTACAACCTAGGCGACCTCTGTCGTCCTGTTTTCTGCGTGCTAAAATTCTCAATTTGAGCTAGGAGAGTTCCTTGTACCGCGAGTCCTCTCATCCAATGGTTATAACTGAGCTTTTTCGGTCGTGGGACTTTCCACTGGAGTTGTACTTGTTGCTTCGTAAGGATTATCCAACATTCTACAGGCTGCTTAAGTTATTACTTTTTACTGAGGTTTGCGCTGGGAGTGCCACCGAGTTAGTTTTGGCGCTATATATGCATTTTAGAATGAGTAAATTAATCTCACAAATGTATCTCTGCTCATCTCATCCAGCCAAATTTATTGAATCAAAATTTCAAATGGTTGCCTTTTCCATAGAGGAGTCATTATTGCCTTTTGCTGATTGTAGGCTGGTCACTCGTGATAAGGTTTGGAACTGTGATGTGTTTTTCATCAGAAAACAGATTTATGCCAGTTCATAAATCGACGTGGTACACCAATTGTGAAGGTGAGACAAGGCAGTGTCTTATAGCAATGCGAAATTGATTTTTTTTCCTTTTTAAATATCTTATTGCATCCAGGAACTATATGTTTTTATGCACTTGGCTGCATTTGATTGATTTGAAAATCTGCTGTGTGTATTTCAACAATTGTTTATATAATATTTGATTTCAGTCGTTAAGTCACTGTGTTAACATTGCGATTTATATGTAGTAATATTAAACGTTTAAATAGTGTGGCTTCAAAGAAGCTATATTTCAAGGTGATTAAAACAAATTTTGACGATTCATGAAATGGTTTGATATGGATATGATTTTTCTGTGACTCATTATCTGCAAATAAAGCACAGGTCTGGTTTATAGGTCTTTCCGTCGCACTTCAAACTTCACAAGCTTGGAATGGAAATCGCGGTTTCATCTGTTGAGTCAATATCTTTCACTATGGTTAAGATCATCAGTGAGTCGGAAACTGACCCTACGTGGCCAATGTTTGAACCAGTGAAGTAAGTATTCTATTCTGTCTCTGCCCTCTTAACAAAGCAGGTCTTGGCAAGGAAAATCTATCCCATCTCCAATCTTTCCTTGCAATGTAAGTATACATCCAGTCATAACTTGAACATGTTCAAAGGCTTTCACTTTCCCCAGGATTTTCGTGTTGAGAGCACCTCTTAATAGCTATTCTTCGGAAGGTGCTATATAAATCTAAGGATTTGATTCAATGTGTAAGTTAAACATGCTGGATAGCTTTTTAATTTTCAGTTATGATCGTTCTGCTCTTATAAACAGGTAAATAAGCATGACTTACTGAAAGTACCGAGGCTTCAGTTACGATTGCAAGTGAGATGGTTGCAAAGGAGAGTGCATGGATGCTAAGAAGGATAGCAGCCAAAAGTAGAATCATTGCTAAGGAGAATAGGACTTGCTAAGAAGATCAGTTGCTAAGAAGACTGGAGGAGAGTCGTTGCTAGGGAGAATAGTTGGCAAGGAAAGCAATGTTATCAAATGTGGGAAATATACCACTGTCACGCATTGCGCCAAGCCTTCTAGGTCGCCATTTTCCAAGCAGTTGATATACATGTATATTTTTGCATAAAATGGAAATCAAATTAGCCAGCAGTTAATCTTGTGCTTGTCTTTCTATTAGACATCCACAGGATCTTTACAAAACTAAGAACAACATTCGACAGGTGCTGGTAACTGTGGAAAGCAATATGATGACATCAGCCTATGTTGGCGTAACGGTCAGTTGGAGGGCATTATTTCTGGTTTTGTAATTATGCTGTGCATAATCTGAAAATAACATGAAGATGAACTGTGAAGGGAGGAAACTTTTTTGCAATGAAAGCAGTAGAATTTTTCGCCATCTTCAACTTTTCCATTTGTCAGTATACAGAGTATTTGTAACTGGACATTTCGACTTTCTACATGGTAGTGAAATTCGATTCTCTGACGTCATATCTCAGGACCTGTTTCAGTAAAAATTCATATCGACTTGGCTGTCGGCATCAAATCACTGGTAACACCAATACGTAAGGAAAATGGTGTTTTTTCTTTGAGTAACATAGGGAAACAATGAAAGGGCAAATTGTATTGTATTTCATTTACATATTTCTATAGAGCCTCCCTCTCATAGTACAGCCTAATCAGAAGTGCTGCCCCATGGGAAAAGAAAAGTGTTTAGAATATGGGCGGAAACAGAAGCACCACGGCTAAAATTAAAGTGAGTCAGAAAGGAGATGTCATTCCAAAGCAAAGGGCCAACCGAAGCATAAGAACAGTTTTTGACAAGTCTGAGTTACCAATAGTTTATGTCAGTCCTTAGTATTAAGAACGAAGAACACGACGACAGGCAGCCAAAAGCGGACGATGGATAAGGTCACATAGATAGCTTGGAGTCTAACTCCAAAACGTGTGGGTGATGCAGATGTGAAGATGACGATGAAGAGGAGGATGACAACGGCGTAGCGACTAGGTTCACACACACACATATATATGTATATATATGTATATTTACATTTATAATAAGTACGTAGGCTTTGTTGGCATTAAGGCTGTCAAAAAAAGTGTTGAATTCACTGCCCGGGTACACGTCAACCTGCAGACATTTTTTAAAGAAAATGTAGGGAGTTGCACATTTTTACGGAATGTCGGGCACCTGAGAACTGATTTAATTGCCTGGGCAGTCAGCTGATATGATCAACAGAACATTTTGTGGTATACGTCCAGGTCAAATCGCTCTTTTTTACGGAATTGCGGGTAACCGAGAACCAATTTCATTGCCCGGGCAGTCAGCCTCGAGCGGGTACCCAGGTACCCATTGACAGCCTTAGTTGGCATCTGCCAAGTGTATTATGCGTTAAGGTTTGAACAGCATAGTCGGTAAAATGCAGGGGTGTAACAAGCGGAGGGACACATGGATCCCCCCAGTTTTAAAACTGGAGGGGCAAAGCCCCCTAGTTTTAGTGCTCAATGCCCATCCGTGTGCCCCCAGATCGGTTTCATTTTTTTCTCCAAAAGCTTTTCATATTTAATGATTAATTAAGGTGTTGTGGGTCAATAAATATCTGACAGTTCAAAGTTTGTTTTTACAATTTGTTCTTACTTATTGCAGGTATAAAGGAGAATGTTTGGTTAATCTATTATGTATTACTTTGTTCCTACCCAAAATACAGCAAAATTCAAAAAGTGGGGACAGAAAATTTTTTTTTGCATTGTGCAATATTTCTTAAATTATGTCCCCCCCCCTTTTCTAGACCTTGTTACACGTCTGGTAAAATGCATTATTGTTAGCTAACTTGTCAGTCTTAGATTATATACCTGAGTGCCCGATAATCAATCGATAGTTTGTAAGTCGTTTATCATGTAACTTAGTTAACCAAGTCACTAAGTCAGTTATTAACTCTCCAAGTCAATTGTGAATTCCTTAGTGACTCCAGGACCACCTCTGAGTAAGCTGGTTCCAGAGATTTCGTTTTTAGAATGCCTGGAAAACGTAGATTATAGTTAACATATAACGGTGTGGTTTTGTCTGGCTTTACAGGTTGGTGAAGATGCTCGTCATCTTTGAAAGTGTCGGTGGTCTTGCAGGGTCCGTCCTTTGTCTGCTGAGAGACGTGTAGGATTTGGGAGCCTTGGAATTGTGGCAGGCACATGTGCTGCTAGCTTAAGAACTCTGGCATATCGTGTCCATGGGATTTTGCAACTGTTGGTCCCACATTTCCAGACAGTCGGTTTAAATGGATTTAATAGATTCTTGAACATCAGCTGTGTCATTTTTGGCTTTGTCATTGGTGGCATTTTTGGCCATCACTTGGCATTGCCTATTTATCTAATTTTTTACTAGTACTTTTATTCTATAATGTTTACTTGTTAAATTCACTGTTGACTGACAATGACTGTCAGTCTTACACACAAATTCCCCAATTCTATTACTGTTGAGTTTTAATCCAGACAAAAGCTTAATTCTTACAATCAGAATGATACGAATTCTTTCATGTAAAGTTATTTTCCTTGCTTAACATCTGTGTATAACTTTACATGCAAGAGAATTCTTATGACGTTGTCATCGATATTTGTGTTGTTATTAAATTAAATAATTGTTTGCATTTTCAAGTGTTCTGCATGTGTCATCCGGCCATCTAGGTCGATCGTATGGACTGCTGTCATTTTGAAGATTTCTTACATCTACTCAGTAGCTTTGAACATATTGGAGTTCTCTAATTTATTTATTACCGAAATTTGATACTGCCCTTCTTCCAACATCTTTTGCTCAGAAGTGCATACACATTACACATGCCTCGACGGCGCAATTGCAGTTGTACTGCAGAGCAATGGGGCGTGAAGGACTTGCTCAAGGTCCCTACACAGTGACGCCCCGGACGAGGCTTGAACCCACTTGCTAAGCAAACACTGAACGTTATGGGCTGACCACTCCAACTGATCGGCTACTGTGCCACACCACTAATGCTAGGTTTGCGTACCGGAATTAGTCGTCATCCTTGACTAGGATTTCGTACGTTTAAGAGGCACTTTATCACAAGTTGCCTAGATCTTTGTCATTGGAATTTGTCATGATAATAGTACTGTATGTGTTAACATATCTTTGATGTTATGAGGTTTCTGTGTAGCACATGATGTAGTTTATAATAATCTATCACAATCACTAACTCATAAAATCGAAAATGCTACTTAGAGGCCAAATCATGTCAATAGGGATGTCCAGATAAAACCAAGTGAAGAACAATCCTATCAGTACAAGGCCAGGGACAGCAGAGGCCAGGAAAAGCAGAGGCCAGATAGAGGACTGACATAAAGGAGGTTTTCGTTTATGAGGAGAGCTTGGAAGGTGGAGGGGTGTGTAGATCAGGGAAGGAATTGAAGAGGTGAGACCTTAATTTAGAATTTTATTTGTTTATTTAAATGCTCTCACATTTATATATAAATACATACATACATTATATATATATATATATATATATATTGTGACGATCTGGGGGTACTATTAAGGTCGTAGGCTGTAGGATAGGGGCAATGTGAACTCGATTTACAACGGGGTGCTAACCATCCCTTCATTTCTCGATGGGATTGGCGGTAGGCGGTGGTGGTGGTCGGTGTATGTAGTCAGTTGAGTGTTAGGGTTTACAGCGGGCAGATGTTCGTTAGTAAGCTAGGCTCTGTCTCGCGTTTGTATTTCTATAGATAAGTTAGTGTTATTCTGCATTGGCGAAGTGGGCTCACGTGAAGTCTGTTTTTCGGCGACATTGCACCTATTGTTGAACGTTGTTCTGCCTGGTCGGTTGTCTGTCTTGTGGGGCGCCAGTGTGCCGCTTGTTGGTTGCCTGTATCGTTCCTTTTCGAGCTACACGTGTTGTACGGTATAATTCTACTCTATTCTCTAAATGATTAAATGAACCGTATATACTCCGAGACGGAAAACGAATCAATTTAGTGTTACTTGATTAACTGTTGCATCACGGGATGCAACAATATATATATATATATATATATATATATATATATATATAATCCATAATCAGGACTCTGATCCAGTGGGATGCAAAGACAGGGAGGTACCTGTGAACACCAAATCACTAATTGCAGCAATGATCATATTAAACTATTAAATAAAGTAATAATAGTAATAAAATAATAAGGTTTCATAAAACTTACATTTAGTACAAATAAATTAAATTACACAAACATCGACATTGATTCAAATAACCCAAAATAGCAGTTACACTGTCAAGCACAAAAGTTTTAAGGAAATATAAAATACTGGCATGACCTCATTGCTTTAATTTCAGTCTAAAAGTAATTTCAAACAACTGTAATTTCACTCAATATTCCGCATCTGTTAATAAAGATTACCAAATGAAATTTCCTAATTTTATTTAAGCACAATGCAAATTCATAAAATTGAAATTAAACTGCATTTAAGAATTTGAATCAGTTTCACGGATATTGTAAATGAACAGCAATTTAAAAGACAATGAAATATTCTTAAAAAAATCCTTTTTAAATAATTTAGTTCACATACTAAACTGGTCAGAGTTTCAAAGACACTATATCCAACAAAATTTACCTTTTCAATTGTCATATGAAAATCAGTTGTTACAAAAGTTAACTGTCAACTTTACATTGTTTAAATACTCAGTCAAAATTGACTTATACCATAGTAAAGTTAAATAAAATTATTTAATGATCATAACAAATCCTTGTTACCAAAGCTAAGTGGCCTCCAATAGCGATCTGAAAGCTTAACTTAATGCAAAAAAGACAATATAAGTTGATCCCAAGAAGGAAAGTGAAGTTACAGGGTACAGTGTAAGACACTGATCCACAGAATTCGCCGCAGCGTACAATAAAGACCACAGCCGATGCGACAACTCACAAGGAAAGCAAGGAAGGAGAGAGGGTGCTAAGCATTCCAGTCACTAAGACCAATATCATATCATATTAACTTCAGTGAACATATCACTTCTATAACAAACCAGTTCTGACAAATATAAGCCTGACTAAGGTTAGAGAGTTATAGCATATACAACGAACCATTATACTCTCTCACTTTCGTCTTTCATTTGCTGATGTTAATTGATATAAAATTCAACTCGGAAGTCTTTGAAAACCCAAACATTCGTTCTCGCCAAATTATGCCAGTAAAATTTGAAACTGAATCCTTGCACAGACAACCGTTTTCTTTAAAAAATCAGCCCAAAATAGTTGCAGCTCTGCTAATTCAAATACACACTTCAAATGCTTCTTTATCTGCCTCAAATCCATGCAAAACGGTGTAAATACCAAAATCACTCAGTGTACATACAGCAAAAGAAGTATAACATCGAGCCACCGCATTTCCTCGTGTGACACTCCAAATCAAAACACAATTTCAGCATAACCTCTTGACCTTTGTAGTTTGTTTCAAGTTCACTGCCGAGCCAGTGAGTTCCAGAACAACACCTCTAATACAGCCCGCACCCTCGAAGGTTATTTGCAATGATGACGTCAGTGACTGCATCAAACACAAACTGGATGTTGTTTGTGTCGGTGGCACATGTCTGATGACAGTAGATTTCCTTTGCTGTGCTCTTGTTCTTTGCCTCAAACTGGGCCTGGATGTAGGACGAAGCCTCCTCGTACGACTGCTTGCCTGACAAAAAACAAACAGCAATGAAGATCTACTGTACATTGATTGTGTTTCAGTTGTCAAAAAAGAGTCAAGGGTCATCAAGTTTAGAGATTACCAAAGTATACGAATGCAGGTCAGAATTTAATGTTGATTTTATATGCTGCACATGAAAGAACTGGCAACTATCCGGTAGTGTCTGGGAAACATACTTTGACATTCACTGTTTTTACTCGGTCTGCAACCTGGGTGTTATATGAAATCGCCTACTGATCATGTCAATCATATCTTTCGTATACACCTTTGGCATCTATGTCTACCCTGCAACATCTGTCATTTAGCTGCCTCGCCTCTTTCGCTCATGCGCTGATCGGAACTAGGGGTCAACCTTGGCAACTCTGGTCACACTAACCTCGAACTAAAATACTTCCCTCGAACTTCAATACTTCATGCTGTGTCAGCCTCAGAGATGTTCACATTTAGTTTGCCCACATACCTGCTTCGTTTGACACGATCTCCATTGACTTCCTGTCAAAATTTTAACTCTTATGGAAAACTGTCTCGTTAGCATATCTTCTTCATAACTCAATACCTCCTCTACATCAAACTCGTCAATGTCTGGTCACTCTACTCTCTGCTCGGTTGCCACAGGCCTACTGGTTGCTCCCCTTGTGAAGTTCCATTGCTCAATCTACAAGTTTTGCTCAAGTTTGTCCCCCAGTTGGAACTGTTTCCATAGGAATTGCTGCTTGAACTCCTCGGTCTTTCCCTAACTTTGTTCTAAATGCATCTGTAGTTCCTCTCATACGCTAGTGATGGCCATGACTTGCATTGGGAGCATCTCTGAATTGTTGAATGGTGCGTTTATAAATGTTCAATTGCAAACACAAAAACCATTCACCAATAGAAGTAATCACACATCTAAATAGCTGGATGCAAAAATAACATAATGCAGAACTCTTACACTTTAGTTTAAAAAAATATTTTTTACTATCTCGCAATCTAACTGATTGGTTACTTAGTCGAGTGGCTAGGGTATGAACATCCCAACCCTAATATTTTTTACTATCTCGCAATCTAACTGATTGGTTACTTAGTCGAGTGGCTAGGGTATGAACATCCCAACCCTAATATTTTTTACTATCTCGCAACCTAATACCTGTCACACAACTTAGTTATATGTAGTTCTAAGTAAAAGAATGTTGTCTCAGATCCAAAGATACAAGATGTAGGGACTGTGGTGAAGTGAAAAGTAAACAAGGTTCGCAAGATGAGAACAACTATTGTTCATAAAGGAGCATATCTCGTTCTGAGAACATGCTATCCTCACATTTTTTGGACACTTCACAGGTCCATGTACCTGTTTCCAGGGATTGGCCAGAAATTAGGATAAAATTGTTGTTCTTATCACGAAACCTGACCAAGAACGAACATTGTCCAATGACATCATTTGCAAATAACTATGAAAATGTGTGACCCTGGTTTTGGTCGAACATTGATTCTTTCAGAAGTTACTCATTGGTAGTAACATATGATTATGCTGAAAATGCAACAGAAATGTCATCATCACCACTCATCATTCGTTCACAATTATTTATAATTTCATACTGCGGATTGTCAATTTGAAATTAAACGAAAATTATTATTATGATGAATTATTATTATCATTACTATTATTATTATTGTTATTATTACTTTTATCATTACTATTATTATTATTATTATTACCGTGAATTGTTTAAACGTTTCAAAGCTTACCAGAGAATTCTGAAAAACAGACAGTTAAAGGCGATTTCTTAATCTTCTCTTCAAAGAGATCTTTCTTGTTAAGGAATAGAATAATAGAAGTTTCTGTAAACCATTTGTTGTTACAGATTGAGTCAAACAGCTTCAAGCTCTCCTGCATACGGTTCTGAAACACAAACCAATCAATTAGCAAACATTAGATTTGTTGGTGTTTTGGGGCGTTGATGATGACTGTGGTATACGGGCAAAAGCATTCTGCACTGTTTTCAGGCATTTCAATTGAGAACAGTCGACATTGTAGAAAAGGAAACTATGGTAGTCGAGATTGAAATGAACAACTGAGGTGGCTATCGGGCGAGCGGACACAGTCGATGTGACAGGGTTATGTCGGTCGCCATTGGACACTGGGTTATTAGGCCACGCCTACAACAACTCGTCCGAATCCCATCTATAGACACTGGACACTTAAGTCTAGCATCTCGCATTCGGTGTAGAGCAAACCTGAGAGTTGTCATTTAACCTAACCTGTAGCTGATAGTATTAAAGTATAGTAAAGTAGACATAGCAGTCGTTCCTTTATGATATACATATTGTCTTCCTTTACAGTCTACGAAGGTCAAGAATGTTCACATAGCAGGTGCAAGATAACTGGATGATGTGGCAAAGGTAACGCTTTTATCAAACATGATTCGAAGATTGCAGACATGGAGAAGCGCAGGGCACGAGAAAAGCGAGATCTGTTGGAAAAAGGTCAGAAGGATTGCTGCTTAGTCTAATTAATTGCATGCATAGACCAATTTTGAGGAATTATGTTTCTGAATGGTTAGTCACAAAGTCCTATCATCACCCTGATAGTAGTCTGGATGTAGGCCAACCTGCTAAGTCTAAACCCTTTGGAAACAGATTTCCTCATTATTGGCCTAGTGCATAATTTTTATGACAAAGAGACGACTAATTGAATTAAACGATCAGGACAGAGCAAGAGAGCAGCTATATTAGATGGAGCCAAGAAGTCGCTGAGAATGGAATTGCAGTAGTCAATTCAAGAACGTATAAAAGCATGGCCTAAAGTAATGAAAATGGAGGAGGAGACAGAATGACTAATGACCCTGAGACACCTCAAGTGAAAATAGGAGATGGAAGCCACTAAAACTACAATAGAAAGGGTAAAAAAATGACATATAAAAAATGACCTACAAGAAAAAATGACCTATATTCAAGAATGATCTATATTAAAAAATGACTATATTAAAAAATGACCTATATTCAAGAATGACCTATATAAAATGACCTATATTTAATAACTTATATTAATTGACCTAAATTTCGTGACCTACACACAATAACTAATACTCAATGACCTATAAATGATGACCCTGATTGACCTCCTACCGTTGTCTCATCTTCGTGAAGGACTTGATCATATTCACTCATGGCAACACAGAATATGATTGCGGTCACATCTTCAAAACAATGAATCCACTTCTTCCTCTCAGACCTCTGTCCTCCAACGTCAAACAACCTACAAGAACAACCAATATCATTAAACAAATTAAAAAAATCAATATTCAGCCCACAGAAAAAAGAATTTGTTTGTTCTCTGTATACCGGATAAAATAGTCATTTCAGTACGGCATCCATGTTATAGCCTCGTTGAAAAAGCTAAAGACAAGAACACAGATATGATCTGCCGACGACTTCGATTTCTTAGCCTTGGCACATGCTGAAAGGTGGAGGAGGCCTCTCTCCATCACCATCTGATTTGAGAATATACAGCCAGTTACAATGAAAACAAGGTGGAGCAAATCCTGACCATGACAATACTTTAAAAGACTTTTATTTCCCTGACAGCTACGTACATGGGTTCACATTGGGTCCATTCCAAGCCCAATGGAACAATGTGAACTGTTTGCAAGGTCCACAGGTGTTGGCCTATGAGCCTCTAATACGTACTCTCTGTATCTCCTCTCTTAGTTAAATTGTGTGGCATGGTGGCCGAGCGGTTAAAGCGCTCGGCACATACCACTCGGTGTGTGCCGAGTGAACGGGTGCGACCCTCATCCGAGGTGTCTCTGTCTAGGGACCTTGAGAAAGTCCTTTGCACACAATTGATCTGCATTACAACTGCAATTGCGCCTTCGAGGCATGTGTGTACTTCTGAACTTAACTGTAACCATAACCAAAGGTTTTATTGGCTACTGACCAACCAATTAAGCAAACATAATATTAAGATCAAGCAGCACAGAAAGGTTGACAGAGCACAAAAGGAGGAACCCTAAAGGGACCTAGGTCCTGCTAGCAGGGACACCCATTACAAAATTAGTAATAGCACGGTTATGCAAGTAAGTTCAGGACAATGAACAAAAAAAATTAATAACCTACTGTAACCTACATATAAATTATAAAACAAAAGTATTAAGACTGTACACAATAACAGCATAAAAACTAGTAAGCATAACTTTAATCTAGACAAGTAACTCAATAAATTATAATGTTAGTAGATATTCTTTAAGTTTATTTTTAAACTGAGAGATGGTGCTTGACTGGCGTAAACTTTATGGCAATTTATTCCACGCTTAAGGTCCAGAGACACTTAAGAAAGGTGATATCAAACAAAAACTGTATCGTATTGTATTACCAATCAGTTGCCATGTCGTAAACTTTAAGATCCCACAGAAGAGGTTGAATTTGCAGATATTGGAAATTGTTTTCAGCGATCATCATACTATCGCAATAGATATCGTTTCCAAGCTCGATGTCAAGACTGACTTATGTCGCATTGAGTAAATACTTGGTTGAAATGATGTCATGCCATAATTAATTCAGGATGATCATTAATTAGGTTTAATCAATGATTAATGAATTTTACAGCAATTTTTCTCAGATGTCAGCAGTAGAAAAGAACATTGGTGCTAACTTGAAATTGAGATTCTTGAAGTGAAAGTGAACTTCGACAATGCCAGTTGTCTTCACTCGCGTCCTCAGAATGTCCTGTTCCGTTGGCATGTAGTCCTTGGCCCCTAGACGGTCAAGGTCATCTAAGAAACTGAAACAAGACACAGCCTCTGCTTAGCTGCATTCAGCGAAACCTCTCCTCAAGTACCGCTTAAAACAAGTATTAGTATTTAGTATTAGTAGCAGTAGTAGTGGCTGCATTAGTACCATTGGTATAGTAGCAGCAGCAATTGCAGGACAGCAGAAGTAGTACTTGCTACAGTACCAGCAGTAGCAATAACATCCTGATACTAAAATTCTTACAGCCTGTAAAAGAGGTTACGAACTGAGTCAGACATATTAAAAATTCCTCCTAAATACACGCAAAGTTAATAGAAAATCCATGCAATCTCAGTAGTCCTTATGAAAAGTGGGGTCTTCAATATTTAAGTCTGCTCAGTAGTAATAATTCCATGTTCCCCGATTGTGCCTTAAGTGAAGTGCTCACTTTTGCTCCTCCTCAGCAATGGGTGAGTCTCAAGGTTCCAGACACAAGACCAGTGCATCATGGACTTGTCATTTCCTTCTCCGCTTATAAAAGTTCCAATAACACCGCTGGGTTATAGGAACAATGTCGTTGGACAGAGTCTAACCCACAGCTGCATGATCAGAGGCGGCGATCTCATTTGACAGGGGGAGGGACACCCAATGAGAGGGGCAGGAAATGTTGGGGACACACGTAAAACTTGTCCTCTTTCTGTAAAAGGTGGGGGACCTGTCCCCCTCGAATCCCCAGGATCGTTGCCCCTATGCATGGTCATCGATCAAGTATGTAAACAATGGACTACTGAGAGGTCAGACCACAACTCAGCATCGAATAATAATTAGCTGAAGCAAACAGCTGGCTCTGGTATAACACAGAAAATGAAAGTGAAAATGAAAATAAAAGTCGCTAATAAGCATTGCTAAGTAATGTTCTATATCAACAATGCTCTACAATTGCATTTGTAGAAATATTTTAGTTGAAATGGGATTTATTTCTCCATTCCAGATAGTAGCAAAGCGCCTTAAAACTACAACATCACCAGAAGACCTTGCATGACAACATACCTGAGAACTCAACATTGGATGGCTTGGATATTACCTGACTTGATGAGAATAAAATCAATTTAATATTGTCACATTTATTAAGGATTTGCATCTCTGATATGGAATGATGTCTCATGAAACATGCATCTTGAGATGAAAAATAGATCTTCTAATCTATAGTAATATCTTCTTTTGTAATATTAATGTACTGCATGTAAATATTTACATATTTGGTAATTAATGTAGAGGCTGTTAGCCATCGACATGTCATGTGGTAAAAGATGTAACATACAACTAAACAACATTTTACCCTTGCTTCTGGTAATATGACCCAAAAATATGGAGTCAGCAGTAGGAAATTTATTTTTATGCAATATTTCTCTAAAATTGTCAAAACCAATTGATAATTTATAGTCCATTTCAGTGCATATAGACTGGAAATAGAGCTATTCCTGCTTTGTATATATTTCAAGTGCAATAAACAATTAAAAAAATATTAAAATGTCATTTGACCATACATACATGACCAGACATTCTGAATCAATAGTAAATTAGCCAAGGGATGAGACGGTAATTCCTTCTGATTTAATAACATCTAAAAATAAAAGATGCATTTTTAGAAATGAATAAATCCAAAGAGGAAAAGTTTGAACATTTAGTAATATACATATATTTCATTTCTGAGCAAAAAATTTTGGAAGAAGGCCGGTATCAAATTTTGGTAATAAATTTGGTTTGTTAGATTAAAAACCGAAAACGGATATTGCATTTGCGTTGGTGATGTCGTAAAATTAATACTAAGACCATTAAGGCCATTTTTAGGATTATATGTTTCCAGTCTATTGGCAATATGTACAAGTAGGATAAATTCATATATTTTAGCCTGTAAATTACAATTAATTTTGGAATTTTCTTGTAAAATACGATCGGCTGAAAGTATTTATTTTAATAAAATATTCAGGGTTGGGACAAACTTTAGGGTCGTTGGGTTATCAGAAAAGAGGGCAGGCATATTTTTGTGCAGCTTAATATTCTAACAGCAACATTAATCTATATGCAATCAGCTTGGGATCACCTCTGACAAGTTTTGTTGAAGAGGCACTATATAAATAAGCACTTACAATAATTACAATTGGGTAAATCTTCTATATTCTTCAACTAGCAATGTACTAGCTGTGAGAAATTCAGTCTTCTAGGTCATTAAGTTGTATTTTAGGATTAACTACCCACACTTTGGTCCCAATGTTGCTGCCAGAAAGGCTAGGCCCTTCAACATCAGTCTTTGCTCCAACAGTTGTAACATAATGCCATGTAATATTTATTTAGCTCCATTACAAGAATACAAACTATTTGGCTGAGTCGTTAAGCTGATACTCGTTGGCTCGGCTGAAGCACTCTTGCACTCCGCAGTCAGTCCAGAGGCGTTTCATCGCACCCAGCAGCTCCTCTGAAAATGGTTCGGTGTCTTCCATTTTCGTTATGACATCCACGACCACCCTTGCATCCGCCTAAAATTATACAAGGCCAACCACGTACATACATACATGCATAGATTTAAAAGTACATGCATACATTATTCCAAGTATTATTAAGCATTTATTAAGTCCCATTCAGCTAATGACCAAACATTAATCGGTGCCAATGAGCAATAGTGGGTGAAAGACTTGTTCTCGGTGCCTACACAGTTACCGTCTCTGGAGCACATGGTGAGCGCTCTGACCAATCACTCAATGATCCAACAGTCGGCCATCATGTCCCCCAAGATCTTCAATGAGGTGTGGTGACTGTTCCTTCTCTATCGCAGGACCCGCTGCTTGGAACATTCTTCCCAGCCATGTGAGGAGCGTGCAATCTCGCGCAAATGGTCAATTGTGGGTTAGAGAGCAAACTGCATCCTCTAAGCTAGACTCTGGCCGACCTCCATCAATGTTACATGTTTTGTGAAATTGCTTCATTGTAGACATTTAAATCACAGCTTATTACCAACCTTTTTACACAATCATATGACTATTGCTTTTTACTCATGTACAATGTCCCTTCCTTTGGCTTCAACTGAGCTAAGGCACTATATATATGGTCTTAATATTAGTATTGTTATAATTATTATTAAATAACTCTGCTTGGTGACAGAAAAACGTGACCACTGATAAGAATATTGATAACGAGATGACTGACCTCTCTGGCGCCGTCACCAAACTCAATGCAAAGCGTCGACATGGCTCGGACAATGGCCACAAGAGACTGGACAGTGTTGCTATAAACGACTGGTTTAAACTGTTTGTTGTCCTCGCTCGTGAATCCACCCTCGTGAATAATTCTACAAAATAATTCACCCATTACCATATATGACACATCAAATGCATTATACTGTTTGGCAGTTGTAGTTTGCCGACAATAGCATCGCCCTTCTCCTTTATCCAGGCTTGGGACTGGCACTAGTGCATTAGTCATTGTTAAGCAAACAATTACAGCAAATAATTCCAACAACCATAGGTGCTTAAAATGTACTATACAGATGTTAGTTACTCTTAGCATTTGTGTTGACAGCTGCCAGTGCAAAGCACCATAGAAGTAGCTTGTCACTAAAGATGCTATATAAATTGTTGTAATAACAATTACAATGGATTATGATATTTACACTCATGTACATTACACCGCAAATGATCAATTGTGGGCTAGAGAGCAAATTGTATTCTCTAAGCTAGACTCTGGCCGACCCCCATCAACGTTACATGTATCGTGAAACTGCTTCATCCTGCTAAGGTTAAGCTGAATTTGAGGGACAGCCACAAGTACTAAATGCAACTTCCTCTGAGTGCCTTGACTCATTAGGCTGACCGACCAGTTCTTTAGGCCTACATAGCAGCTTGGATTACCAACTTACGGTGAGCCTATAAGCAATTTTATAACCAAGTTCACAAGGGTTCCAATGCATCAGAGATATTGAGATATCTTGTCGAGAATTGCACCCCTTACCTCTCAGCTGATAGTCAAGCATGGTAACTACTCAGCTACTGTGCACCTATCATCAATTGTCAGACAAAATATGCCATTTAAGAGCATTTTAATAAAGGCAATTATGACCATATTTCACATCCTTTACTTTTTTCTCTCACAGCTTTAACCAGTTTTAGCTACATCTCAAAATCCTCCATCAGAACTGTTCTACACTTACAAGAAATGTACAAAAGTCCCTCAGCCAGTCAGTCAGTCTCTAAAAATCCATCTTCAAGCATCAATTACCATACATTCCAGCAATTGTTCATGGTTTGTGTCTGGGAGGCTGCAACCCATTACTTGGCTGGAAACAACTAGTTAAAAAGATTTTCCTTGACACAGAAATTCTTACGGCCTGACTGAACACTTCAAAGCATTGGTGTATTTTTATTTTGTTATCTCAACTGTAACTGAAGGTGAAAAACTGTATGCCAGCAACTATCGTAAACTTTTAAAGTTTTAATATACTAATTAAATCAGTAACACTGCTAATCTTTATGGCAATGGTAAAAGTAACTACAAATTTATATAGCTCTGCTAGAAGAGAGTTCCATCAGACACAATAAAACCATAATCAAAAACATTATGGTCAACCATCGTCAACTTGTACTCAAGTGACTCAGGGGTGTAACAAGGTTTTGGAAAGTGAGGGGGTGCATAATTTAAAAAATATTGTGTGAATTTGCCCCCCCCACTTTTTGAATTTTGCGCCCCCAGAAATTTCAAAAATTGGGAGGCACAAATTATCTTACAAAAGTCATCTTAAAAGCCATTGGAGAAACATAAAAAAGAACCGATTTGTGGGGCACATGGGGGGCACTGAACACTAAAACTGGGGGGCTTTGCCCCCCAGTTTTGAAACTGGAGGGGTCGGTGCCCCTCTGTCTCCCGCTTGTTACACCCCTGCAGTGGCTGCCCAAATCAGAAATATTGCTAATCATTGCATTGTAGTTTAATTGCAATTATTGCTTGCCTCATCTGCTTTACGATGGTACTTTTTCCTGATTCACCAGCACCTAAAACCAAAAACAATACATGTAACAACAGAAGTGAAGAGACCATTAAATAATCAGTAATGTAACCTCCACAAAAGAAATGCAAGACAAGCCAACCACTGCACTATATGTAGGGTAATGTAAACTGCACAAATTTATCAGTGCCACCAAGGGCAGAACCTTTGGCCCAAAAAGTCATAGCGACCTATCCCCTCCCAGAAATGATACTGTCAACTGCAACAAGGTTGATGACATCACAAATTTACCCAACATCAAATAGTAAGCAGATAAACGTGAAGGCCTCTGTCGGCATCGTGATAGTTGAGCATATGCCTATCAGTGTGGCACGGCGGCTGATTGGTTAGAGCGGTCGGCCCGTAACACTCAATGTGCGCTGACTGAGCGGGTTCGACCCTCGTCTGAGGCGTCAGTTACTGTGTGGGGACCTTGAGCAAGTCCTTCGTGCACAATTGCTCTGCAGTACAACTGCAATTGTGCTGTCGAGGCGTGTGTACTTCTGAGCAAAAGATGTTGGAAGAAGGGCGATATCAAATTTCCGAATAAATAAATAAATAAAATAAATATGCAAGACTACACAGCCCATAATAGTCGTTGCTTCAACTTAGTTGAGACCAAAACAACCCTATCATGTCTGAGTATTTCCTTCCTGACTAAATTTTCTTTTATAATTGTCCTATGCTCACAGGACATCTGCAAAAGTTCCTTTAGCTTAACAGCCTCTAAAAAGCCATCTTAATAACATGATAGGGTCAACAACACATGAGACTGTCAACATCAAAACAAGATATGAACGCAGTGCGGAGAAAATTGAGACAACGATCATTGAGAAACCAAAGCGATGCCACAATGTCAGAAGATAAAAACAATGGAAGACAAAGCTGGTTAAATACCAGGCCATTTTTATTATATCATAAATGTGTTAACCTTTCCACATAGTCATGTCTCATGGTGCATGTATTCTGACCCTTTTACAATTGTTTTAAAAAATATCTAAACACGGTTCCTATTTGAATACAGAATCCACTTTTTTAACACAGTTAGTTCATTTCTGGATTAATGCTTCGATTGCATTTTCTGTTGCATGGCTCTTCAACGTTTTCCCTGTAATGTTCCAGTCAAATTGTATCAAGTCATTCAATTGTTGCTGTAGACATGTAGGCCTACCAAGCTACAAGTTATGTGGCTTCAGTCAGTGGGACTTTCCTTTGCTTGAGTCTGCTTTTTCCAACACAAGGCAGAGAAATTGTGTACATTGTCAGTATGATTGTAGAACAATAACAGAATGAATAAATAAATGAATGTATGTATAAACAATTAATTAATGCACAGGAACCTTCCCAGCAGCCATCTATTTACCGGTGAAAGAGTGATCCAGTTATCGGACATAGGTCCCTTGAGAGCCTAGTTCTTTACTCTCTGCTCTCCAACAATCATTGGATTAACTTTTGTCGATGTGTCTACCTTCTATGGCTGTTTGTGAATAATAAAATCTTGGTAATGGATATGTGTGCATACGCATGTTAGTGTATCAGTCATATCTGCTTCAGATATGACTGATATATCATATAATCATATATATCATATAAAGCCAGTGAACATCACAAATGATCCATGCTTATGGGTTGGTCACAGAAACACCAATAAAGGAAACCCCATCTAATCAGTGGATCAGCCATTGAAACGTCTGCCATCGCCTTTAGGCGGACTTGAAAAGACCGTATGTAAGTGACTGGACTTGTCTGGCCTAGAAGACTTACCAAGCAGAAGGAGCTTGATGTCTTTGGCTGCCTGTAGTCCATCTTCCTTCAGCGATTTTTCGATGATCTTATTCCTCTCCTGTGCCTGGCGTTCCTCCGCGCTCACAGAACAACCCATCTCATCGGCTGGCGGACTGACTGGCTAGCCAAGAATCGGGCGGGGGCCGGGATTCCTTCCCCAGGCTCGAAAGGCAGTGGGTCCTAGGACGGACGAGGGCACTATCGCTAAGCAACGAGGTCCAATCGGTCGGTCGGTCGTCTATGGTCAATTCCTGAGCCCCGCTTCACGTAAAATCTGCGAATTCGAGAAGTGGAAAATACTCGGCGGAACCTGCCACCAGTCCTGGCCGATGCCGTCTCGACAATTATTATGATAATTAAATTTCCCAGATGCATCACATCATTGCCGACGCCGCATCCTCTCACTGCCTCAGCCGACATGCCATGAACCACTTAATTGAACCTGGTCTGATAAGAAAAGGATCGCACACCATAATCGCACACACACACTAACTAACTTCAGTCTACCGCCCAGAAACAGTAATCGTATCCCACCTATTGCGAGTGTCTTATAGCCGAGCCGAGGAGCATTCCGTCAATCGGCATGCCGCCCTAGGCACGTGTTGGCTGTTTCGTTCAACCCCCGTACGCGGCGATTCAGTTCTGGAAAATGCCCCGATAGTATGCCAGAATTAAAGCCAAAGTTTCGAAACCGTAACCTAATTTGTGACAAAGCGATTTTTATTGCGATGTGTTTAAGTGAGCTCTAGGGTCATTCTCATTAAAACCTACAATAAACCTAACGATGAGAAACTTTATAATTTGACTTTTAATGTGGTTGATATTGGGCGAAATAACTGTATTTATTACGCAATCTGCTTCTGAGCCGATCTACATTTAGCGTCTTCGATTGAATGTTTATGTCGATAATATACAGTTTAATTTATTAATTTCGTGAAATTTGCTGCTTTAGACAAGTTTAAAGTTAGTGAAGCGCTAGATTTCGTATTATTGCTAGGAATTGCATTGATTTTATCGGCTAGCTTAACTTGGAACGTATGTAAGACCTTTATAATTACATTGAATTCAGGACCGGGAACTGCGACGAGTGCGGTGACGTCCAGGAAACCGTGCGCCACTTCCTGCTGGAGTGCCCGGCCCAGCTGGGCCTCCAGGACGAACTCATCCGGATGTGCGCACGGAAAAACTGGCCATACGAACTGAGCACCGCACTCAGTCAAACCAGCTGCTTGGACACCATCTACAAGTGGCTGGCAGTTTCTGGTCGGAAGATCTAGGACTACTGTAAATAGACAATGAACAACTTAGTGTGAACATTACTATACAATATTATAATATATTACATGCCATTGCCTAAAAAACATTAAAACTAGAAGAGAGACACTTAAAGACACTTATCATAAACGCAAATATGTACCTTGTATACTTGTACTTGTTTGACGCATATCATCGTTGTTATGGATGCGTCGTTAAATAAACTTATATCAAGCATCATTGAATTCAGCATAAATGGCCAGCCCTTTCGATAACTCAGAGCTGTGCAGGGATAATTATTTTCCGTTTTGTTACTGGTCCCGGGAATGATTTGAAGCTGACTGTCGTAAGACAAGCGAGAAGAAGAAAATCCCTCTTAGATGCTGGTATTCGGCGTGGCATTTGCTATGTTATCCGATACATCGGTTGCAATCCAGACATAGTTAGGGTGCATAAATCATGCAGAATGATTTATAATAGTGATCGAAAAGGCGAGTTGCATAGGCGTAAGTCAGGTAGCGTTGATGCTGATCAGTCAGGAAGTCAGGTTAAGGTTCTCCGTTCATCGAGTAAACTATTTGATTGGAAACGAGACTGCTTTTCTTGCACCAAGCCTGCTGCTATTGACACTTAGCACCCTAAGCAGAAGTATGAAAAAATACGTATTGCAGAAACTAATGCTTTGTTTGCGACAATTCAGAGCATCTGTGAGAGGGGCCAAGGATGAGTGAAGGTTTGAAAGTTGAGTTTGGAAGTGCTTGGACGTTTAAAAACTTGTGGTGATGCCATTGCTGTAGAAGTGCTATATCATACAAAATGTCACACATATTTCAGTAATGGTAGATCAAAGTCTTCAGTTGAGCAGGATGATGCAAAACAAGCAGATCGGGGTCGGCGACCGAATACAGACAAGTTGCAAATACTTCAGATAGCTGAAGTATTGCAACTTGACTGACACACTATGGAGGCAAACTTTGGTGAATTATACACAGTTGTTGAGGTTCAGGAAGAGATGAGAAACTTTGCAGATTGATCATGTGACATAATATTCTGTGAAGCAATTGAAGAAAATGATACAGATGCATAATGGTGGGAAGATATGGTTTTTGGATCACAAGGATGTGATGTGCCTCAGAAGTATATCATCACATATCATAAGTGACAAGTGTTACTGAGGGAGGCAGACTATTCGAAGGAGGATGAGTGGATAATTGAAGTTGCAGCAAAACTATTGCAAGGTAGCATACCATATATGTATTATGTAATGCACAGTTTGTCCATGAAAGTTACCCGCTGATTGCCACTATACGTGCCAGCAGTGTGAGATAGGTCAGTAATTGTTGATGTAGACTGTAGATTCTGGTGATTGAGTTCCACCATAGGACAAATCCATTGAAGTTAATTTGGACAAATCCAACTATGGTGCTTTTGGTTAGGTTCCAATTTAAACATTACCTAAGGTGAGTGTCGGGAACCTTGTGTTGGGTAGAAAAACACAGATTTTGTATTAAAAGCCTTAAAATATACCATTTGTTGAACTGCAGCACCCACATACATTGCCATTGTAACAGACCTCAATCCTGTTTGGCACTTCGGTTGGTTTTTTCATGAAGAATCTAGTCATGGCCAAAAGTTTCCACAGTTTTAATGGTTTTTGCATTTTTTCTTAACTGTTTTCTTAGTTATTGTTCGACTTATGCAATCAACATAATTTGACCAGAGAGCAGCTATATTAAATTGTTGGAAAATATATTTAAATTTAGTACTTTTATAATTTGTGCCTCTGTTTGCTGTCATTTCAAGCAATAATAGGCATAAAGGTTGTACAAAGGCTGATGCTCCAGTAACATACCGTCTGACGGATGTTATTGCAGTTTTTGAGTACTTAAACTACATAATTTGTGCTATTTGGATGATATTAGGTGGAGTTTGAATTATTCTGTGATGTTAAAATAGACCAGCCTTCTCTTTGTGAAGATGGATCCCTGATTTCAATTGCTTTTGTGTGCACTACTGAGCTGACCATAGTTTGTGAAAGAGAACTCGTACCGGTAAAACGGGCATAAATATTAATTCTGGACAAGCAGACGATGCACATTAGAAAGATTGCTAAGAAGATGATGGTGTGTTGCTGAACTGTTGTTGGTACAGTAAAAAGGGTTACTGAAGAACACAACAGCAATTCACAGCTATAATGTGGAAGACAAAAGGTGGTCACCAAGCTTGTTGAAATTTTGTAAAAGATACGGAGAGTGGGCTTCTGAAGTTCTGACCAGTAGGAGTCCGTAATGTTGTCAGATAAGAGCACTTTCACACAATTTTACAGTTTTTGCATACATGCGAGGAGGCCACCTAACCAGTGACATGATTCCAAATACGTCCTACCAGCAGTGAAACTTGCACTGAAGGTTATGGTGGGGGAAGCAATGTCATGTGCTGGACGGACTGGGCTGTGGATAATGCCAAAGAACACTACAATGAATGGAACTATGCATTTTAACATACTGACGGAGAAACTGCCAAACTTCATCCATGACATCAGCCACTTCCAACAGGACAGTGCACCATGATACAAGGGTTGTGAAATCCTGACTAAAGCAGAAGGGCATTCCACTGCTGGATCCTTGACCTGGTAGCAGTTCAGATTTAAACATCATTGAGCATGTGTGGACAGTAACGAAACAGTGAGTCTCTTTGCAGAGTCCAGCATCTGAGACAGACTTGATGAACTGGATCAATGCCGTTTATTTATGCCCACTTTACTGGCATGAGCTCTCTTTCGCGAACCATAGTTGGTTCAGCGGTGCACACAAAAGCAATTGAAATCAAGGATTATTCTTCACAACTATAGAAAGCTGATGGGTTTTAACATTACAGCAAACATTGGGTAGTATAAGTACTTAAAAATTTGCAATAAAATTGGTCAAACAGCATGTTACTAGAAAACCAACCTTTGTACATATGTCATGTCATGTCACATCGTCATTCTTCATCGACATCGGCTTCCTTCCACAATACCCAACATCACACTGTTCGCAATACTGTCTTTAGGCTGTCTCACGATGTGCCCGAAGTACCGCAGTTTTCTGGATTTGATGTGGCCCAACAGTTTGCAGTCAACTTTCGCCATTTGATGCACTTGTCCGGTGGTCACCATTGCTGTCCATGGAATTCTGAGCACTTTCCTCATGCACTTGTTCTCAAATGCTTGCATGCGTTTCTCTTCTTTCTTTATTATCCACGCATGTTGCTACTGGCCAAGCCAAGGCCTTCATAAAGTGCATTTTGGCCACAGTCATTACTAGTATGTCTTACAATGGTGGTCGTTGGACGATTTTCATAAGAATTTGGAAGGGATTCAGCTTGCTCATCGATGTCAATCTGTTGCACAATTTTTACTTCATCATTTTCAGTATTGGCAGCTGCTATGCAATCAACCTCGGACAAAACCTCACTGTTACTCGGTATTAGCTGTTCAAAATGACCGCAGGGCAATCGATTTTGACTGATCATTTGGTATTTTAACTTCTGCGATTGTTCTTGGCTTGCTGGAGCTTTTCCATTGTCCATCAGTTGATTCACGTGCCAGAATGATTCTTTTTATTTCTTCGCCCCTGATGCATTCAACAAAGTATTCGTTGATTCATGCATGCAATAATCCATTACCACACCCATCCATTCATGCATCCGTCCGCCCGCTAATTCATCCATAGATGCATTTTGTTCATCCTGTATCCAGCCATGCATTCATTCACACATCTATCCATTCATGCAGCATCCGTTTATTCATTCGTATACCAATTCGTTCATCTATTTATCTGACCAATCTGTCTGTGTGTTCGTCGTAGGTACTTTTATAATTAGTATGACAGTCAGTGGCGTAGCGAGGGGGCGAACCGCCCCAAGCGGCACTTGTCCTAGGGGCGGCATTTTCGGGAGAGAAATAAATAAAAAATTATTTTTGTATAACATGCACTCTTCAAGATTCTTGCTGCTCTTGTCAATACATGAAGCTTTTTTGCTATTTCTCGACTTACAACTAACATATACGATATCCCTCTCTCTGTCTGTCTCTCTCTCTCTCTGTCTCTCTATCATTGTGAGTGTGCCTCGCTCTTTCTCTTTCTCTCTCTTCGTCCCTCTCTCTCTCTACCTTTCTCTCTGTCTCTTTCACTAATTATCTCTGCCTGTCTGTCTCTCTATCGCTTTATTTTGTCTCTGTCTCTTTCACACACTCTCTATGTATATGTCTCTGTCTTTCTCAGTCACTCTTTCCGTCTGCGTCTCTCTCTCTCTCTCTCTCTCTCTCTCTCTCTCTCTCTCTCTCTCTCTCTCTCTCTCTCTCTCTCTCTCTCTCTCTCTCTGTCTCTTATTACTCACACACTCTCTCTCTCTCTCTTATTACTCACTCTCTCTGTCAGTATGTTTACTCCCTCCGTCTATTCCTTGTTTTTTCCTTTCCTTCATCCATCCTTTCGTCTCACCCTCCCTTGCTTCTCACATCCATCCGTCCGTCCGTCCATCCATCTATCCATCCTTTTGTATACGTCCATCTATCTCTCTCCCTCACTTCGTCTCCATCCAATCCTCTACCCCTTCCAAAGTCCACCATCCTTCCGTGCATCCTTGCCCTTCTCCCACGCATCCCTGGGTGCGTGATCTGCGATGGTGCCAAGACAGAGCACCTGTGGTCACGTGATGACCGGCGCAAATTCCAGTCCAAAGCCAATTAGGACGACGACGCTCCTAACGAAAATCTTCCGGCTGAAATTTTACGAAATTCCTGAGTCCTCGGGTCGCACGAACCGTCGGTAAATGGCTTAACCACGCTGCCTGCGATTCCTTCGTCCGTGTTGAATGCATGCGAATAAATGCCTCAGGTTGCAACCGCGATTAGAAGAGTGCAAGTTTCATTAACAATGAACAGATTGTCATAGTCCGTGTTGGTGTCAGTCTGGACTTAACTTACCGGAGCGGCGGTGACGTCATCTTAGGTCTACAGTCAGACCAACTTGCTTCTCTGTATCTTCAACGTTCAGCGCTTCTGAGTAGATATCTTGCAAGGCGCTATAGTAAACTAACATTGATTGATTAATCGACTGATTAGTTGATTGAAAATAACCTATTCGTGCTAAGTGGTGGAAACAATAATTGCGTGGCCCTGTGATCAAATCTATAGAGGCGGTACAACAACGAAATACTAGAACGCAGTGATTAGAAACAATGAATTTTACTAATTTTCTTCGTTGTATTGGCCAACAGAAGTTCAGGAAATATGTTAATGGCTGATTTTATGCTTGTCAACAAAATAATTTGAATGACATTATTAATAAAAACTGACTTAAAATGCATTAAGCCGATTTTTAGCTTATTGCAAGGTCATGCAAAAAATTATTTCCACCACTGTATACATTATTCAGAATGTTCCTTCGTTCTTAGGAGTCTCCAGGATACAACATACTATAATTAAAAACTGTATTTTATATTACCCTAATTCCTCGTTAACAAGTAACTGTTATTACACGACCATGTTACAGATTATGGATGTCTCTGACAAATTTTGATGAAGGAATTTTTCATGGTCTTTACACAGCGACCAACAGGATCGAACCCGTTCTCTTCATCATAGAGGACAAGTGCTCTGTCCATTCGAAAGGCAACACTGTAACGTTTCGTCTCGTGGTCTTTGCCTCTTCCCCGGTCGCTGCAGGGTTGGTAACGTCACATAGTGATGTCTACTTCAAAGAACGAGGTTCATTCCCTCACCGCACTGCTCCTTTACTTTACTTGTAACGCATTTACCACCGGCTTTCTCCTTTTCCGCCATTCTACATCTCCTCAATCAATCAGTCAATCAATTAATCCGTTTATTGCATCCAAACGATCATGGATTCACTGACAGTTCATATCTTTTAACATGATTTACAAAACGAAACATTAGTGTGGAGTAATAAGACCTTACTTACTCTGTAACTACCGCCGTCGATACGATGCCCCATATTAGTAACTTAAATGCACGTCTAATGAAACATTAGTGAAATCTGACTAAAAGCAATTTTTAGCAGTTTTAGTGGGACCTTAGTTAAAATTCTTAGCTATATTCACATCATTGCTACAAAATAAAAATATCGCAGATTAATATGACGTCATGACAAATTGTAATTCAAAAATCCAAGTTACGCCCTTTAAACATGTAAATGTTAAACATTGAAACCGAGAATCAATTAAAAATCATGGTCACAAACTTTGAAATTGTTTATTTTTGCCCTTAACAGTAGTTGTTAATAACAATGCTTCTTAGAATCAATGTTAAAGTTGAAGGTATGTATTCATTTAAGACCTACTTGTCTCTACTTTCTCAAAGGTTCCCTTCACAGAAAAACAAATCAGCACATGGAAGTGAGAGTTTCCTTCAAGAACATCCTATTACATGATCCTACTTGCACTTGTCGAACATCAAATATCATCAGGTCATGTATGCTTCCGACATCTATCATCCGTTTCAAAACTTCTCTATTCTTCTCCACCTGGCAACGCTCCTGGGAGATCAAACCTGATATTACAGTTCTACCATCTGAAATACGATATTTAGTAATCAAATATTGGCGTGTAGATGTTTCGTGCCTAACAATTTTCTCCATAGGCCTACCTTTTTTCCATTTACAAACTCCAGATTCTGAGTCAGACCATTCCTTGCTATAATGCACAGATTTGCAATCAGTGAATAAGCAACATGCTTGGCAGTAGGCCTACATCTTTTGATCTGTTGGTGAATAGATTAGCCAATTACTTCCATCTTTCACACTACCCCTTCCGATAATTTTTGTATATCAAGAAACAAGAAACTTGCGGCCAAATTCATCTGTTGGAAATGGAAAGATTTCACTGAGGCCTGTTTATATTAATCCATTACTAATGTAGAAGAAGAATAACGATCGAAGTGTTTGCGACTTCATTTTATTATAACCACAACATATTTGAAGGTCGTGTTGGGATTTAAGGAATCTTGATCGAATATTTCTGTTGCCTCTACATTTATCATCACGTGGTTTTAGTAAGGGTGACTATACTCATGAATAGGCTGGTGCCCTATGCTTGGCTTTCAAGTGGCACTTCAGAAGTTTGGACATTACGTTTTATTTGACATTTTCAGTAATTTACTTGATATAATTTTATAGTAACATAAAAATAAAAAAATCTCACGATGATAATAATACAAAATTACTAGGGTATGTTTGGTATGCCATGGTTACCTTCATCGGCTTAGCGCACGTCAGAGTGCCGTGGCGCGAGGAAGTCGAATCGGTTGTCATATCGAAACATGCAGTGTCGTCAATCCCCTCTGAGTGATGGAGGCAAAATCCCCGATCCCAAGTGTCAGGAAGTCTAGATATCCCCCTCAAGACTAAAAAAATATCCCCCCTACGTGAAATTAGAGGCATATGCCTCCGGACCCCCTCTCTGGATGCCCAAGGAAACATGGCATTCAAGAAGTTTGAATCTAAGGCTAGCAAAATTCGCACACAGAAACATTAACAAGCATTCAAACGGACAGCTGACAGATCTTACAAATAAATTAATTGAGAAAGTGTTATGATTACCATTGTGATTCACCGATTGCTAGGTGGCGTTAGTACTTTGAAAGATTAAGGCATGACGCAGCTGGACGGTGGAACACCTTTTACTATGTCGTCGGAGTTTGGCGTATACAAGGTTTGATTTGTTTTTTAAATAAATTTTGTTTACTTGGTAAGATTTACTGCGAATCCTAAGAGTAGGTATTACAGATAATTAGGATGAGCGACGCAGAGATGCATGACGACGATAGCGTAATCAATGGTGACGTTGATTTAAAAGGTTTACCTTTGGAGCACCCTTCTGTGGCCTTCATAACCCCATCGGAAAACGTCCTTTCTAAAGACCCAGGCGCTCTATAACAGCGAGTTTGTCGATGGATTCGGTTTTAAATCGGATGAGCAGAAAGCCAGAGGAGAGCGAATCGAGTCTGAACGTCAAGAATCGAAATTAGTGAGCGTGAAACGTGTTTCGGTTCGAGGTTCATTAAAACCCGCCGCACTGAAGTTCGATTATAGCGGTAGAATATAACCCTGCCGGAAAACAAAGGTCAATGTCAATACTTACATTTGAAATACGTGCCATCTGATGATTTTATCGCTCTCGCTAACTGAGCTCCAAAAGCTTTTGTTTGAAAGGAAAACTTTGGCTCTTTATACAGACTTGTAGTCATCCTGAGAAGAATCTTTATTGTATCTGTGTTGGCTCTACCTTATCACGTAGCATCATCATGTTTTCTTTAGCAAGGATGCCTTTGAAGTAACTAAATAGTGGGTGCACTAATCGCATATCACCATACTGATCTTTGCTTGTCACCTGCTGCATGATTAGCAATGGTGACAATGGCAAGTAATATTTAATAACTCTATATTACAATGCCGTTTTTGTAGCACGTATATTTGGTATCAATTGATTTTGATGACTGGTCAATTACTTAATTTTTAAAGTACCGCTCAAAATCAGTGGCACTCCTGGACCCATTGCAACTAGGTGGTAAATAGGAAGGTCTTCTAAATGGCCAGGAAAGAGAGCTATGAGCGTCATCCAAAGGGGGAGGAGGAGATTGTTCCAACTGCAGGGGTCTATATAAGTATTAAAGCTCATTGTTTGGGCTGTAGTGGTGCTCGTACAGGGACCAACAATAATCCACAACTATAATTAGTTGGTTTATGATGAGACTGCTCTTCTTCATTCAGTTAAATTTGAACTATACATGACTACGATCCTCAAGTTTTCCAGCCAATCTGTGCTTCATCTGGATTTGCACCTGGGTCTCATCATTCTTTGCATCTTGTATGTTTCAGTTTGACGTTGATTCGACCTCTGAGGAGACGCTTGAAGTGCTGCAGAGGCGCCATCCGATGGCGCACATACTGACGTCGATTGCTGCCCAGGTGTCGGCAATCCAGGCCAAGGCAGCCGATCTGACATCCAAGCCGATGGCCCTCGCCGGCCAGAGATACCCTCCTGCACCAAACGAACTCAGCGGTGCGTCCAACGTGACGGATGAATTGATTCGCGATGGCCGAAACGAGAGCTGCGCTGATCAAGTCCTTGATGACATGCAGGTGAGTTGAGTGGATTGATCTGGGAATGTTGTTGTGTAGATTGCTGGCTTTGTCTGCCTGGGGAACATACTGTATGTTGTGAATGTCAGAGCCTTTGCATTTAAAGATGCTTTTTCTGTGCCAATTCTTTTATATGATATTGTCATGAACACTGATCACGATGGCATACTCCAATCTTTTGATGTGCCAGTTGTAAGCTAAATGCAGGGCACCAGCTCTTTCATGAGTGCTGCGTCAAGTCAGAATGGTTGTCTAGAGATGGGAGATCTAAATCTTAGAGCGAAGGAGACACAGAGGAGATGTTGAAATGAGAAGGAAGGACTCATTTAGAGCCTGTAAAAATAACGGACAGGTGTCAATTTGTTGACTTTTATGAGTTGCCTGCATTTCCTACTTCAGGTAATTTAGGTACTTGGAGGAGTAAGTTTAAATGTGTCATATTGTTACTTTTTATCAATTACCTGTATTTCTTACTTCAGGTAATTTAGGGACTTGGAGGGATACATTTTTATGTGTCATAATGTTACCTATTATCAATTACCTGTATTTTCTACATCAGGTAATCCAGGACTTTGGGGAGAGGTCTTAATGTGTCACTGTTACCTTTTATCGGCTACCTGCATTTCCTCATTCAGGTAATTGAATACATGGACGAAGAACGTGAGACACCGATTGTCGAGGCATCCAGCTGCCTCGTCTGTGGTGATAAGGGCTCTGGATTTCACTACTCCATCTACAGCTGTGAGGGTTGCAAGGGCTTCTTCAAACGCACCGTCCAGAAGAATATGGCCTACGCATGCAAGGATTCTGGAACGTGTTTCATCAACAAATCGACCCGCAACAACTGCCAGGCATGTCGCTTCAAGAAGTGTATCGACGTCGGCATGAAGAAAGAAGGTAGCTGTGTGTATTGGTCGTCACTATGGTCGTAGGATGGGAATTCGTTGGATGGTTCTATGCGTGTGTGTGGGCCCACCACTGATGACTCTTTGCTTGCTGCGCACTGCTTTACTAACTGTTCTAACAGTTGTTGACGTGATATTTAACATCATGTAGACTAGCACAGAGCAGCTTTGAGTAAATATCTTGAAGAGGTGCTACATCAAGTTTCATTGATTAATTGAAGATGCTCTTAGACTGTGCTGTGTGATGTATCAGAAAGAACATTTGTAGATTATTATTGTTTTTGAATGACTTTTAGTCCTTGCAGTATAGTGGAAATGCTAATCCGAGGTGCGGTCAGTCGGTTGCCGGTGGATGATCGGTTGGGTTTACAGATGTTGAATGCTATCAAGTTTAAACCGCCACGTCGATTTAAATTTGTGTGTAACGAAATTGGGGCTGCACAATAGTCTGTTGTGACTCGCAGACATGCGATTTAAAATTGTCGACCCGATTACCCAAAAATCTACCATCTTAAGATGGGCAAAGATATGGTTAATATTGATAATAATAATAATTTATATGCCATGATCAATAGTTTTCCTCTGTTGACAAGACTAGCAGGATTTAAGTAATATATGAAAACAATATTTGCCATCATTCTTACCTATACAGGTATGGCATGTTATCATTCTTACCTATACAGGTATGGCATGTTATCATTCTTACCTATACAGGTATGGTATGCTATCATTCTTACCTATACAGGTATGGCATGCTATCATTCTTACCTATACAGGCATGGCATGCTATCATTCTCTTCTATCCAGGTCTATCCATTTTGCTCTTTGTTTAAGTTACCATGTGTGTAAAATTGGCTCTAGTTGTTCTAGAAGAAGGTTTTTTTCTGCTTTGCAGCGGTAAGAGAAGATCGAACCCCAGGGGGTAAGCACCGATTGAAACGGCCAAGAACCGAAGAGGCCGAAACCACTGTTGCCCTCAGTCCATCGGCTGCTTTTGAGGACTTGATTTTGCGGCTAGTCGAAGCAAGACCTGACACGATACCAACGATCAAAGGTATCTCAGTTATTGTTCAGAAGTAGCATCTGTCCCTGACCTGGCATGGGAGAATAAACCTCCTGCACTGGCTGAATTATATTTGTGAGACTTGGAAGTCACTCACAGCGGTTTATTATCGGGAATCAACAACCCCAGTTGATGTCAATAGTTTAACCATTTAACTAAAGTGTAAGGCATAATCAATAATGCTGGTCGTTAAAGGGTTATTAACAAACAATTCTGGCAACTGTGGGAGTTTGTAGAAGCCACTGTTTGCCTGTGTGGTGTTAAACTCAATTGCAAGCAAGCAGTCAGGTTAGAAATCTTGCAGCTGATAGTCTAAATATTACAGACATCTAGAACAAAACTGTGAAGGTCCATCATAAATGACAGTAAACTAGAGCTCTGTCACTCTGGAAATTATTCTATTGTTTAGACCAGCGTTTTTCGAATGGTGGTGCGTGTACCACTCAACATTCACCAAGTGGTTAAGCAAAAGCTGATTAAAAATACATTGTCGATTGACCCTAGTAGCCTGTCATCTATTGTCTCCGCTCTTTTGAGTCATTTTGTCATGACCAGAGGCTGGACCAATCACATTTTGTGTTTACTTTTGACCTTCTATTGATAATGCTTAATAATAATAATAGTTTTAGTTTAATTTCAAATTGACAAGTTGCAGTATCTTTACAAACATTGTATGAATGAATGATAATTAGTTATTACAGGAGTAGAATTTGACTGTCAGCAGCGATGCAAGGCGACCATTACTTATGCATCTGATAAATATAATTACACTGTTACCTGGAGTTCATTAGGCAGGTGCAATACCTCGAGGTAGAGGCATCAAACTAATCTTTCCATCTGGAAGTCATGGCCGCACACCAGATGTATACATGGCTAAGCATGCAATAAAGTGATCAATAGTATGGGATTATTTATTCGTACCCATACCTGCCAAATGACTGACATCAGGCGATGATGATGATGTTATTGTGATGCTACGTGTTTTGATGTCTCGGCTGAGACTCAATCTGATGTTTCTGTTTTGTAGAGCTGATGTTGAGCAGTGCGCCCGATAGCTTAGATTTGAATGACTTCATGCACTTTGGCTACATGGAGCTACGCTTCATCATCGACTGGGCGAAAAAGGTTCCAGGTGAGGGGACGTGTTCTAGACTGCCATTCCAGACACTGCTATAGATAGCGTCATCATAATGAACAAGACACAAGGTCAATGTATAGTTTCAAAGCACGCAATCTATACATATGATCGAGACAGATCAAAGCATAGGATTAGTACATAAGATCAAGACATTGATCGATGCATTCACTTGATGCATAAGATCAAGTCATATAAACTGAACAATGTAAGTTTAGGGAGATTCAGCACTTGGTGATTACTATAGACTGTGTGATAAGTAGCGGCCTTACTGGGCATATTCTATTTTTAGCAACTTTAGACTTGTAGTCCTGTACACCAGCATTTTCCAAACGGTGTTCCGCGGAACCCTAGGGTTCCGTGAGGTGATGACAAGGGTTCCGCAGAAGACTTTCAATGTCAACAATAAGCTTAACACAATTTAAAATAAATTATATGAATTTTTCATGAGGCCCTTTGCTTAACATCTGTGTATAACTTGATATCTAAGAGACCTGAAATGTCATCGATGTTTGTGTTGAAATTAAAATATAATCTAGGCTTAGCCCAATAATTGTCTGCGTTATCAAGCATTTGTACCTACAGTAGAACATGTCTAGTCATGGACGCGGTTCCGCCAAAAAATATTAGATCAAAAAGTTCCACGGCCATTAATGATTGGGTAACGCTGCTGTAGACTGTTAACATTGTGGCCAAATGAATCTCAACAATGTATCTCTTTGTGAGGCTAATAAATTTTGACCCTTCATACCCATAGCTGCCTCAGAGCTATTATAAGAGAGTGTTCTTGTTCAGTTTTTTTTCAGATGGAAATTACCCACTTGGTTAAACACAATTATAGCGAACAATGTCGTTGTATTTTTGTATTTGTGATGAGGCTTGTACAGGGCTGCTATGTGGTGGTTACTGGACATGTGAGCTTGGGTCATGACCTTGGTGGTTAGCAACCCGAACTGTCGATCGTATGGTCGGCAGTTATAATCCCCATCGTCATTGAATGCATGCCCTGAATAAATGAAGAATGAACTTGCATTTCTTTTAAATGACTTGACCTGACCTTGGCGTATCCTGTCCGAAGCTTGTCTCATGACCCAAAACCGCTTTGACATTCCTATGCTTTTATTTCCAGGGTTCGATGACTTGATGCTGGATGATCAAATGGCGCTTCTTAAATGCTCCTTCATGGAACTCAACTTACTTAGACTGGCTTTCAGGTAACTGATTTTCTGTGTGTTGAATTATTGATACAGAATGATTGATAATACTAAGCTTCGTTTAATTTCAAACTGACAAACCGCAGTATGATTACAAATACATTATGAGCGAATGATGACGAGTTATTACAGGAGTCAAATTTAACCGTCAGCAGCAACGCAAGACACCCATTATGTTATACATCTCATTTTTAACAAACGCCGCCACCTAGCTAAAGAAGTAAAGAAGTCAACCTTAGTCTGATGGTTAGCAGGGCTATCAATGGGCCAGGCTCAGAGAAGTTTGCTCTTGAAATGGTGCTGTTTGTTTTATCGGAGGCTATGGGTGGTCGCACCCTAGGCTCTGTTTGCCCACAGCTATGAAACACCGCGCATTTACTGCGGTATGTACTCTACGGTTTAGAATGACCTCCCTTGGGAGCTATGCTGTTCTATAGATCATGTGCAGATACGTTTTATGGCCACTTGTCTTTTTGTCTGGGCTTTAGTTGGGAGCTATTCAGAGTAGTTACTTTGTAGGAGTGCTATATAAATTTTGAAATGGCTGAGTGAATTAAAATTTCAGTTGTCAACAAAATTGCAATGAATGATGGATAATGAATGTATTTTTTCTTACTATGCTGACTCATGCATACATACATACATACACATTTATATACTTACATACATTAATACTGATGCCTATGCACATATGGCTTTCGTACAAGCGCATATGTACATACGTAGAAGTGCGTATGTACATAAGTACAAGTGCGTATGTAAATATATACAAACGCGTATGCACATAAGTACAAGTGCGTATGTACATAAGTACAAGTGCGTATGTACATAAGTACAAGTGCGTATGTACATAAGTACAAGTGCGTATGTAAATATATGCAAACGCGTATGCACATACATTTGTTTCATGCATTTTGTGCATGTATCAGATTTAACATACAAGCATGCAAAGCCAAGACATTTACAGTCTGTCTTCGGTTGTTTTTCTGCGTAGATCACGCGATTGTCCTGATAAGATTAAGTTTGCCAAAGAGATCATGCTCTCTGCCAACCAGTGCACTCACGTGAGCTGGGGTCACGACCTCCTCAACTGCATGCTCGACTTCGTCTCTCGACTGAAGTATGTCAGCATCGACAGCACCGAGTTCTGCATTCTAAATGCCATTGTTCTCACCTATCCAGGTATGCAGTCCTGCTCAGCTATTCAGGTATGTCAATGTATTCAGGTATGTTAAGACCATCATTCTTACCTATCCAGGTATGTACATGCTATCATTCTCACTTATCGAGGTATGTCTTCACTTATCCAGAATGTTAATACCTTCATGCATTGTTAAAAATGTATTCAGGCATGATAACCCATGTTAAGCCCTGATGATGGCTTTATGCTTAGGACTTGGATTTGACCTATGCTCTAATCTGAGACTTTTGTGACTATATTTTATTTATTTTTTTACATGAGGGGTGAATACAATATTTTTAAGTTATTTCATGATGTCCAGAGACGTATGAATCGTCTAGATCATTATAACTCGTAAAATTTCCATTTATATTATTCAACGAGATTGATGTGCTGAATGATAATTGTAAGATATTGGAGGAGGTAGCTAGTTTCTTTATGGTCTCCAGGGTTTTGAATTATGCAATGCTCTAAGTCCATGATGAAGTCCTGTCAATTGCGATTAAAGGTTCATGAATGATATTTGTTTAGATTAACTCTTTGGTGTTTACTGCAATTCATGTATAGTATATTCGAGTTTTTGAGGGCTGAGCAAAAGGACCTAAAGAACTTTCCCACAGGCGATGAACACGGTCTGTCGCAGGGCAACCTGAATGCTCTTAAAGAATCCGTCTGAAAATGGCAGATACCAAAATAACACCTCCTTAAATATTTCATTTGACAGTTACCTGGCACTTCATGGTAGATACCTTGAGAGTGTACTTAAGTGATTTCTCAATACAATTAATTGTTACTGTGTGGCTGGTAATTTATGAAGTAATGCAATTGGCATGCATTTTAATTGCCGTACTTTCATACATTTCTGCACTACATAATCAATGCATTGTTAAGATAAGTTTCATTCTTCGCTGCTCCAGATGCCGCCGGAATTGTCGACAAGCAGTCCGTGACCATTCTTCAGAATCAGATGATCGACTGTTTACAGCACTACAGCACTTGTCAGTATCCAGACGAGCGTCGGCGGTCTGGCCTCATTCTGCTCCGGCTTCCCACATTGAGGACGATAAGCGCCAAAGCGGCCGAACTGTTTCTAAGCCTGTCGTTGGAGGGAAACGTTAAAATGAACGCTCTTGTTCTAGAAATGATGAACTGATTGCGGGATGGGAATTGATTGTGCGGTTTTTATTGCGGGGGGTAGGTGCAGAAACAAATGTGTTTTGTTGTGGAAATGAACTGTTTTAGAGATTGGAATTAATTGCGTGTTTTGTCTCTGACTCTTGCTGTGAATTAAATGTTTAAATAAATGTTGCTATTTCTCAGCCTCTTGCTGGAGAGAAATGTTGAAATGATTGTGCTTTGGCCCAGAAA
This sequence comes from Bimastos eiseni, assembly GCA_959347315.1. Lineage (NCBI taxonomy): Eukaryota > Metazoa > Annelida > Clitellata > Crassiclitellata > Lumbricidae > Bimastos > Bimastos eiseni. The sequence goes on along the minus strand of OY365806.1, from coordinate 65,125,079 downwards.
CTTTGAACATCCATGCCATCTGTCAGCTGTTGATAGCAATCGGTTGGTTCCATGCTTGTGCGTGGACCAACCATTGTGGACTCTTTTAGCTTGCTGTGCTCTGTATTGCTGACTGTTTTAACAGTCGTTGAAATGACATTTATCATCATGTAGGCTGATGCAGAGAGCTCCTCTGAGTAAATTTCTTGAAGAGGTGCTGTATCATGTTTCATTCATTCATTCATTCATTCATTGTATCCTAGCCTCTCATTGAATTGAATGTGTTTGTTGTCTAAAATTATGATCCGATTGCGTGATTAGAGTTGATCGGGTATTTTATCCTAGGCTTGTGCGTTGGAAGGAGATGCGTTGAAGTGGATGTGCTTTAAATGTGAAATTAATGCACTTTTATGGAAACAAGCCACTGATCGCAAGATTCACATTGACTACAAATCGTTTCTCATGTCTTTCTAATATTCATTCTAAGCCAGTGTTTACCAATCTTTCTTGGCCGTAGAACCCTCACGATCATACATTTTTTGACGGAACTCTTGTTCAAGACTAAACATTCTGTTGTAGGTATTAACGCTTGAGAATACCGGCAATAATAGCTTTAGGCCTAGATTAGATTAATAATAACACAAATATCGATGACAATGACATTAATTCTCTTTCATATAAAGTTACACACATGAGTTTGGCAAAAAGCCTTCTCTAAAAAATTCGTATAATTTATTTTAAATTGTATGAAGCTTATTGTTTACACTGATAGTTTTCTGTGGAACCCTTGTCTTCACCTCACAGAACCTTATAGTTCCACGGAACACGATTTGGGCTCCACGGCTCTAAGCTGTGCGCATTTGTGTGCACGCATGGACTGCAGAACAAGCGCACACAAGAATAATATTTAGAGTGCACACACCAATTTAAAAACAAGGAGTAACGATTTTTTTTTAAATTGCGTATTTAGGTTATAGCAAGTATCCTAGCCGGCTGCCACAGCCGGCTAGGAGTAACGGCTTCCTAACTCCAGTAACTTTGGTTCTGTTACATCCCCTTTATTAGGCTAATAGAACTTGTTAGATAGACGTTTAGATATGATCTCTATTAACTTTCATCGTATTCAGCTTGGACTGGTGTGCAAAAGTGTTAACCATTTATAAAATCTTTAAAAAAAATTTCGTGTGCACACTATCTCCAAAAAGTTAGAGGGAATAATTATGTGCTCTTGTCAGATGAAAATGTTAAAACGAATGTATTTGCTGTAGTTGACATGATGGCTTGCTTGCATGATTGGTATAATTCTGAATCAACCAGTTTGTGTATCTAACGATTTCACATATTCATGAATACTGGCTTTTATTGTAATCTCCAAACTTCTAAAGCACCACTCGAAAGCCAAGCGCAGGGCACCAGCTTATTCATAGGCTCTGCATCGAGTCATAGAGGTTGTCCGAAGGAGGTCAGAGGAAGCAGAGTAGCTGTTAAGGCACATGTTGCTTAAGTCGAGAATTGGAAGGTGAATAACCAAATGACTGACTGATATAAGTTTATTTAACGACGCATCCATAACAACGATGATATGCGTCAATAACCAAATGAATCGGATTAAGGGTTTTTGAAGCAGTGAGACTTACATGTAGCAGATTTTCTGATATTAATTTCAGTCTCTTAATCCGCTGGCCTGGGTCGGCAATCTTCAACATGCGAATAATCACTATGAGGTCTTCAATACAGGACGTCCGCAATTGGCATTTGTTCGCGTTCGATTGACCCTTCCCCTTTGGGTACGTCCACATGTATCAGCCACCATTGCGCACACTGGTAGTAATTATTTTACTGCATCGCTTTTGAATACACGTCCATTAGCTAAGAATGAGATTGTTTACTAGCTATGTAAAAGACTTAAATTTGATGTTGCTTATTTGCATGTAAGCTTCATAAATAAGCATTCTCTCAAATGTAAAGTAGGCCTATCACCTAAAGCTAGTAATTTAAACAACTGAGCTTATGACGTAACTGCTATTAGACGTATTTTTTCAATAATTTAACAGGGTCACATGCGGACGTCCGCACAGTCCATGGCGCCTCCCAAATGTCCGCATTTGTCCGCATTTCCCCTACCCATCTCCCCCTCGTTGCGAACGTCCGTTGTGGATGACCCCTATCCATAAATTTATCTAAGAATGATATTTTATATATGTCCATTTTCTCATTGATCCGTGACTCCGTTGATCGAGGTCTGTTGATCTAGTGATCAACTAATCACTGTTCATAAACAAATCGATCTGATAATATTGGATGCTTCTAACGTCACGATCTCCTTAGAGAACTTTAATTTAGGCCCTATATACTTACAACTTTCAACCTATAATGTAATTATATTCGACATTTTCCTTCAGTCGCTAAGCAAAGAGCCTAAAGACAGCATCGAGAACAGTGTGATGTTGGGTATAGTGGAAGGAAGCCAAAGTCGTGGAAGACCCAGAATCTGCTGGTTGACAATGGCATGGCGTGGACTGGTTTAAAAGGTACTAGCTTAACGAACATCGTACGAGACAGAAAGCATTGGACATCACTTTGCCATTCATGTAGTCAACCGTCGCGACGATGACGACTTGACATGACATGACATGACATGACATGCTAACCGAACTCTCGACTCCGGTATTAGGCTATTCGTACTCTATTAGTCCTTGTCCCAGACATGGAGAAAGGATGAGAGCACGGAACTGACACTTCGACAATAAGAGTATGACTGCTACATACATGTATGTATAATCTGTGAAGCAGAGATGGAACTCTTGTCCGAACTCACGTTGTCTTTCCATTGTCCATCTCATGCTAGCAATATGATCTTGTGTTCCTCGCTATATTTCCTAAAACCCGCTTGGTTTGGGTGGCAATTCTTTAATTGTCCACAGTTTCTCTATTCTCTAATGCATGGATGATCTTGAGCACGATCTAACTTGTGTGTGATATCAATGCTTTTGTTCTATAATTTCCGCATTCTCATGCATCGCTTTTTTATAGATAGGGATGAACGTGGATTTCTTTCTGTCGTTTGGCCATTCACCATACCTGATTGCATAGTCGTGTTAGGCCTATCTCCTTGATCAGTCGGTCGCCTCCAGACTCCAGCTTTTATCATTTCAATGGATAGCTCGTCACTTCCTGGCTATTTGTTGTAGGCCCTGCTTATAAGTTGTTTATTTGCTGTACTTAAGTTGTTTAGCCTACACGTGATTGCCGTTTCAACTTCCATCTCTATCATCGGTTCTGTTTTCAAAACCTTGTACGATGACCTGTTCTTCTACCAGGCATACTCTCTGATCTCGGCTGTACAGCATCTCCGTATTCTTTCACCATCTGTAATTCACTCCTTCTTCGTCTCCAGTTGTATTCCCTTAAATTTCTTGTTCCTCGTTGAACCCATGTGTGGTGTGAACCTATCAATTATTGTCCGAATTTATGCAGACATTTCCCTGGGTCTCTCTTTTTTACATTCCTAGCTCTTCCATCTCTTTCCATTTTCATTCAGTCATGTGTTCTTCCTTAATTATTTCTTCGTGCTCGTTGTTGGAAAGCATTATTCGGTTCTCCGACCTATAGCCTTTGTTCCTTGTTTTCCTCGCCTCTCTCGATCCTTGGCTCTGCTATTCTGATCGCCCTTCTATATACAACTAAGCGTACTTATCATTTGTTAAGCAGATCATAGAGCAAAAAAGAAAAAGAAACAAACAAAGAATGGAAATAAAAAGGCAAGCGAATGGTGCCTATTGCAGTTAGGATATATTTTGCGACTTTTAGGCCTATAGACCCCTACTGTTTGGAAACAATCGCTTGATCTAACAGATCGAGGCCTACACGTATGCTAAGTAGAGCGACTAAACGTTCGATCGTTTGCTGAGACGACGATTCCTATAAATGGAATTGAAATGTTGACAGCTTATGTAGAATGACAACACTGCTTGCATTCTGGCAGTGCCAGTCCTAAACACGGATAAAGGGGAGGGCAACACTAATAAAAGATAACTAAGGGTCTTTATTATCGCACAGTGTGGTTATAGGCTACATTGAAAACTCAACTACAGCTGATGTCTTTACAGTTCGTATGCGTAATCTCAAAACTTCAGCTTATTCGCGAGCGCTGCGTCGAGTTAGAGGGGTTGTCCAGAGAGCGATGTTCAGTGGAGATTATTTAGGGCTTATAGAAGTGTTGCGTCAGATTAAAGGGGTACGTTGTGTCAAGATGATAATAAGTGTAGGATAAACAGACAGTGACGGAGAGAGACGCAGACAGACAGACAGACAGACAGACAGAGACAGACAGTCAGAGACAGACAGACAAACAGCCAGAGAGAGACACAGTGAGAGAGAGAGACAGAGAGACATACAGAGAAGCAGACAGAGACAGACAGACAGGAAGAGGGGCGCTCTTAAGGTAGGCTACGTAGGATGTGTTTTAGATGACAGACATTGGCTGGATAAGTTCTGGGCTCCAGCTACAACTGTAGTAATAATAAAATATTAATAATAATTTTTATTATTATGATCACTATTACTATTATTACTGCTATTATTATTACTATTGTTATTAATATAAATAATGATAATAATAATAAGCTTACTAACCTGAGACAGAGGGCGCTTTTCGACATATTATGGCCATTAACGCCGTTTATGTGATTTCTCTTGAGTTGCCATGCAACGTTATACCCGATAAATACTCCGCGCATCGCAAATGACGTCATCAACCCAGCATTGTTTTTGTTGCGCTATATTAGATATGGAGAGGAAGTTCGATTTCGCGTATTGTTTTATCGATCTTCCGTCGAGTTCGTCGTGCGATTTTGTGTCTGCGGAAGAAGCTGGCTGCGGAATATTGGCTTGAGGGAAGAGGGATGGCGATGAGGGAGTGCCGCTGGCGACGCCTATCGCCGCGGTCTAGTTTCAGCTGTAAGGAACAGCCTACGTAAAGGCCCGTGCGAAGACCTCGAGGTTCTTTCCATCGTGAATACGGACGACGATGACAGCAGCACAGACGAACAGGTCGAGGCTGGTATCGTTGTTGCGGCCGAACAGGAGGTCAAAGAGGTGGTGGAGACGGGAGCAAACCGTTCTCCATCCCCCGTTGGAGTCCAGCCTATCGCTACTGCTGGCTGCTCCGCCGAGGAAGGCATCCATGACCAGATGCCTCGCAGAAGGTTCCCGTTTGGCTGCATTCCAATGCCAAAGTCGCTTCAGAGGAAGAACCTCTTCTAGGTCATCACTCATCTTAGTCGTCGTCAGTGGGAGTTTGATGATCGTCGACGCCTTTGGAGTCCACGACGCATGCGTGCGTGGCATGCAACCTGTTATACAGGAAATGACAGTCGCGAATTTTAGCGAATTCTCGCTGTTTACAGTTTTTATAGTTTCGAGTTTTATATTTTCTTTTACATGGTAACGAAACTAAGCAAGAATTACACCAACCTAACAACAACTTAACTATTTCAGAAAGGGAGGATGAGTCGTTCTAGACTGCTGTGGAAAGTGTCTTCGAATGTTGAGGAGAAGATCAGAGAACACTCGGGCATTTGATTGTTGAGGAACAGAAGAACGAACACTTGTGCCTTTGATTGTTGAGAAGCAGAAGAACGAACACTTGTGCCTTTTGATTGTTGAGGAGGAGATGAAAGAACACTTGTGCCTTTTGATTGTTGAAGAGGAGATGAAAGAGCACTTGCGCCTTTGACTCTTGACAGGTCTTGGCCAGAGTCGAACGCTAAGAGATCAACATCCCCTCTCAACAACCACAGCCAATGACACGGATCATTACGCGCTCCGTCACATCCATAGAATTACAGACGACAGGATGGAACTCAACACAGCCATGAATTCTCATCAGATTCCTTGCAAAGACAGAGCAGGAAGAGTATCACCCACTGTAAAGACCAACGAGGAAATCAAGCACTTGACCTACTCACATTTGGGCGAGTAGAAGAGTCTACATCCACAACCAGCATCACTGAAGACGCAGGTAAAACGACATGACTCAACCACTGTCCTTGCTTACCTTTCTGTACCTTTAATCCTACTTTAACTTACCAGATTTTACCTTGCCTCACTTTATCCCATCACACGCTATCCACCCAAAAAGTGTCATGCTTCAATTTGACTAGCCATGATTCTCTCATTTTGGATTGACCCCTCAATCTATGAAACTAAATTTCAGACAATGACATCATCAACGAGAGACAGATTCAATAGCATCGAATTTGAGTTAGACCGCTGTGTGACTTGTCACTTGCAAAATTCAATGCACTGTACTGTAAAGAACGTATTCACTGTAACGTACTGTAGCTGAAAATTCTGTTAGGACCGAGGTCTTCTAAATATCTTGCAAAGGGCACCGGGCGCTACTTAGAGAACGATTATTTTACAATGTCGGAGGGATTTGAGCATAAACAATAGTGATATGAGTGACATCGGTATGGGTGATACTAACATAGGTAATGTTATCATGTGTAACGTTAAAATGGGTAATGTTAGCTTGGACTATGTAAGTAAGTATGGGCAACGTTGGTTTACGTAGAAGACATTTTTGCGTGAAGTAGGCCTACGTTAGCGTAATGTAACTACGATTATTATATGATAGACGAAGTGAAGTACATGTAGCATTGGTCAATGAAATACAAGGTAAAGAAAGGTGGTCTTAAATTCAACTAATATTTATGGACTATAGGCTGTTAGTTGACCCCTCCCCGGTCAGGGAATAATTCTATCTGCAATGGAAGGAAGAAGAAGACTGTATGTTGTTATAATAATTTTAGTGCAAGATAATAGAAAGTGAGGCTAAAATTAATAAATAAATTAGTTTGCGATGAAATGGAGTCTAGTAGGCCTATATAGGCCTAAGTAATCTAAGACATGGCAATGATAAGATATTCAAAAGTAGCCAGTAAGTAAGCAAGTTTTTTATATAACTCCACTAGCGGAATCACAATTGAATCGAAGCAAGTACTATTCAACACACATGTTAACAGAGTATTAAAAATAAAATTCATTTAAACTTTCTTATATACAGCTTCTCAGTTGCGCATACAAGAAGTAGAAGATGAGAGACGCCACGAGTTTAATAAAAACGAAAAAACAAGACTTAGGCCTATACTATTCGAGGCGAAAACTTTACCCAGCCAAAAATCATCCAACCATTAATTCTGGTCACGCTTAAAAACGAAAGCGAAGATGTCAACCACATGAATGACGGAGAGTCGCCCATGATGATGACAACATTTTTAAAGACTTTAATAGTCTGAAAAAGTCCATTCGAACCATTAATGACACGGTGCTTTTGAGTGCGAAGATAATGTAGGGTAATAGGATGACTTGAACCGAAAAGGACAACTGTAGCCTTTAGACCTAGTCAGCCGCTAGACTCGACTCAACTCGAATCAAATCCGCTCTTTCGAGCATAATTACGAAGATAACGAAGAATAAGACCTAAGTCGAACTCAAGCACCAAGACGACTACCTCCAGTCCCGTGTTAGATAGTAGAGTAGTAGAATGTACGGAGACAATTCCAATTGTTTAAAGAAAATGATAAGAATAGCAAGAGAATATGATGATTACAATCGTAGTAGACCTTTAGTAAATGAGCCTCTGGCTGACCTGGAGTCAAACTCAAGCACCAAGGTGACTATACCCAATAGCTTGATTCACAACAGAAATGCTGCCCCATTTGACTGCCACATTTGAACAAAAAATAATTTGAACGCTGTAGCCACGGTCAATCCCACCATTGTGCAGTTAGCAAGTCCGGGGTCGGCTGTCAATCATCCTTACTTCTACTCTCAGCCGGAAGCATACATCATCAACGTGAACGAATTCAAGTCAAGAGGTTCTAACGACACACAGAGTAGCAGTGTCACTGTAGTTAGTGGACCTGCTCAAGTAGTAGCAGTTCAGGACATCTTCTCCAACCAGTTGACCCCTTACACCACAACAGTCATGACTGGATTCAGCGTCAACAGCAGCGTCACGGTCGACCGCATGAATAGTGATCCATAACACGACAGTGGAAGCTCTTTGTCGCAAACGATCTACAGAACTCGCTACAAACCAATCCTGACTCTGAGGTTTTCAACTGTCCACCGGAAAGTCTTATGGCAGGAAAGTATGTCATCGAACTGACGGTATCGCTGCACAGTCAATCCTTTGACATAAACAACTTCACCGTGGTTAAATACGCCTACGTTACTCTGACGGACAACGTTGTCCTTGACTCACTAAAAGTCGATGCTTCACTGGAACCCTTTTACTGGAACATGAGCGTTACGTTCACCCTAAAGGTGGCACAGCTTTTAAATAGATCCTGATTTGAATGGAATACACGGGAGACAATTCTTCCCCGTGGTCTACCAATGAACAGCCTGTTCTGGACCAATCCTTTGCTGACAACCCTACATTTTGTGTTCAATGTCGTTTCACTCCTGATAATTGATCGGACATACGCCTACATCAACACCGGAACTTTTACTGCGATCGTTCGTGGATTCAATTACCCCAGCAACGATACCCTGTCGCTTGTAGTAACAATCCTAGAGTGGACCTGTGATGTACCAACGGTCTCTATTGATGAGGTCTATTTAAGAGAAGGAACTCAGTTCAACGTTTCGAGCAACTGATAATTGCTCCAAACACTAGTTTCAGCTGAAAGAAAATGGAGAGTGCCGTGTACCAGTGGGAAGTATTCACCCCGCAGGATTACTCGGTTGATCAGTTTTCTAGTCCACTCTTTGTGGTTCCGGATGTCGAACAGCTTGCCTTTCCGCTGAATCCACGTGGAAGGTACGCCGTTAGCTACAACGTCAGCATGCTCAGTCATTACTTCGACCTGAGGAACTACACCGTCATCAAGTACATCTTCTTGAACTTAACGGATGACGTAGTCTTGAAGTCATTGACGTGTGATACGTCACTCAGTCCAATCTATTGGAACACGACGGTGACGTTCTATCTCACGAAAGATCGGAAAGATTGGAAGTGGCGCCTGCTTTGACTGGGACATGGGTGATGATTCAAAAGACGTTATATATAAAGAGACAGTTTGCTCAGGAGTCATCACGGCCGACAGTCCCATCTATACGCCAACTGTTATTCCGGTATTTACAATCAACCACTCATATTGGTTTCCATACCCCGGCACATGGGAAGTAGAGGTGCGTGGTTTCAACTACGCCAGCAACAGCAGCCTAACGGTGAGCGTTACCATCTTGGATCTGCCCTGCGAGAAACCCATTGTAACAATTGACAACCAGTTTGAGAATGAAGTCGGTCCATATAACATCACGGTGAACGATGGGTTCACAATCAGGAGCAACATAAGCGTTAACTGTAGAAAGACTGAACTTATCATCATACTCTGGAAACTGTTTGACGCAATGGCATTATCCGTGGATCCTCTGACAACTGCCATGCAGACTGTTCCTAATTCGGACACATTTCTATCACGAGTGAACAGCCTCCTGGCCGGAAACTATGTCGTCAGACTCAACGTCAGTTACTACAACAGTTGCTTTGACCTCGGGAACTTCACGGTTCTTCGAACGGCGTACGTGACGCTCACAGATGACGTAATCCTGGACTATTTCACGTACAACACATCCTTGAACCCCATCTACTGGAACACGACCGTGGCGTTCTACCTGAACGTCTCAAGGTACGGGAATGGAACCTGCCTCAAGTCGGACATGGGAGACAATTCACGACACGTTGTATACCAACGCTCCATTCTGCTCGGGAAGTAAGGAAGCGAGTTATCCGCTGTTTTTGCCTGCATCGACTGAGACGTTCACGATGGAGAGACGTTACTAGTATGAAGATTTTGTCGTCTACACAGTTCGAGTTCGAGGCTTTAACTACGCCAGCACAACTAACCTCACGGTGAACATAACGATACTGGAATGGCCCTGTACGAAACCAAACGTTACAATCGAAGAGAAATACCTCAACGCGTCTGCTCCGAACACCATTCTCGTACCAATTGGGTTTACGATCAACAGCAACGTCAGCGTTGATTGCATGAAAGACGAAGGAGTGACACGCAAGTGGAAGATTTTCGACGTACGCCAGTTTACCACCAATCCGACGGCTGCTCCGTTTGACAAACTTCCCAACTCCAGCGTTTACGACTCTCCACCACGTGCTCTCCAGGCCGGACAGTACGTGATCCGTCTGAACGTGAGCATATACAATCACTACTTCGACATGTCTAACTACACCGTGATTGTCCTGGCGTATGTTACCATCAATCAGAGCCCACTGGAGGTTGCCTTCGAGGGTGGTCCGACCATTCTATCCGTCTTCAATTCGTCTCTCTACATCAGTGCACTGAACCTCACATTCGATCCAGACGTGCTGGATCCAACCGATAAGACTGGTCTCAACCTGGAAGTGACTATGTAAGCGTGAGGATGAGGAGAGTCGTCATCGATACTAGTCGCACCTTCTCAATCGCACCTGCGAGAATGGAGATGGTCCAGGAGTCGTGAATTTCAAGGAACTGACGCTTGACCTTGATTCCAGCTAATTCATGGCTCTGGTTAACTACACACTAGAACTTCGGGTGGTAAAAGTCGTCAGAAATGCTTCGGCCTGCAGCTTCTTCCTTTTCGTCATGAATGGAAAGCAGCCAATCCTCGAAATCAGGTCAGTTACTCAGAGTACCATGGTTGCTCGATTATACATTGGCCATTATTTATACTATGGTATATTAGCATAAAATTCTTAATTGCGGCCAATAATCTTTAAAATCACGGCTCCTACTAATTGAATTTCACATAGATTGGAAGTAGGCGTATACAGTCTACTCTGGAGAAAATAACTGTGGTCACTCTATCTACGATTGGACCATGACCTGCTTTTAACCGGCCTATAATTTTAAGAAATTCTACTAGGAACCTATGATATCATTGACTATAACAGACTACTGTTTTACTAGAATCGTTCTGTGATTGTTCTATAATCATCCCATATATTGTATCTTTTTCAGGATCGCCCGAGTTTCGAAGATCCTTACAAATTGAGAGGGGCTCTAAAACCCACTGATTGCGATTATTCCGACGCCGATGGCAGTGATTCGTAAGTGGAGGAACCGAAAATGGCAGTCCTGGAAAAACACTGATGCCGCAACAGACAGCCTCTCGAGAAAGAGAAGCAGAAGTAATTCTTTCTCAAAGACTCGTTCACATGTCGCTCGTTCAGATTGTTTTCAATCGAGAGATGTTATTTCCCCTCAGCAGAAACTTCATTAGCTTGATTAGCAATAATGCGCAGTCGATGGGTGGCATACTAGAATGCCTTAAGTCTTTTTCATAAATTAAATGACATTCAGAGTGATTAATAATCATCAGTTAAAGAACGGAGATAAATGACATTGAAAACAGCGCGGAGGTGCAAACCAGACATACAGGAGAAGAATGCCTAAAGATATATATATATATATATATATATACAAGTTTTATACACATATATATAATATATAATAAGATATAATTCAATTCAATATGTTTTTATTGATCCAACAGAAGAACACGTGATTAAAATGCACTCATTGACAATAAACTGGAATTGGAGCATTAGGAAAGAAAAAGTCCTATATATGGCCCAGTATATGATTTCTCTCTAAGTCAATGATATTTTAAAGTAACTCACAAAGCCCATGGTGTGAAAAACATTTAAACTTTCTTATGATTGTATACAGCCTCTTAGCTGGCCACACAAGAAGAAGAAAGAATTCACGCATTTTAAGAAAGACAAGACGGTTACTATTCGAACGGAAAACTTTACCCACACAAAAATCATTTGACCACAAAAACTGGTCACGCTTAAATTAGTGAAGATGACGACGACAACAGAAAGAACGAAGTGTCTCCCATGAAAATGGCAATTCGACGCACTCAAACTTTGTATCGATATAGACCAGGTCGTTGTATGAGACGTCGCAAGCAAAGGCGAACTGAGGTTATTCAAAAACAAGTATTATCTCTTAGGAAAACGCTCACTTTTTCTGAAATGTGAAGTTTACTAATATTCACACAGGCAGACGAAGAAGAAGAAAGTAATACATGTTGATAAAATGAAGAAACAATGAGAAAGTTCTCAGAAGGAATGCTTTACCCACCACAAGTTATTCAACGCTGAAACCTGGTCGCGATCAAAATCAAAAAGATTGCAACAAAATGCAAAATGAAGCGTCGTTACAAACGGTTAACACTCGTAAAACAAACATTCGAACGACGAAAAATTCCTGCTCTTAATTTTGAGTGTTTGACGATAGAAAAATGAGGTAAAACGTTAGCAAACATTCGAGCAACAATTAAGCGCCTCTCTCTCTCAACTGCGAAGAATGAAGAATTGTAAAATAGGTCTCTGTGAAAAGAGGTGAACCAGAAAATAAAGAAATGGTTAACTGGCGTAAAGACCAATTAAGAAGACTAATGAAACACCGTTATAGGCCACAAAAAACCTTATCGAACCAAAGACTCTGATTGCATCACAATAATAAGAACAAGGATGAGATTCCGTAAACAATGCCGTTAACCCGCAAACAGCGTGAGACAGATTCAGTCAAAAAACAGACCATAGCAGCTGCCTCGAGGATGACGAAAAATACCTTTATTGAAGTAGTAGCTTAGCACAGCTAGAAAAAAAGAATTAGACCACAAATACCAGCAGAGATACCGAGGAAACGCTTCAAAGATCTTATTAAACCGTAACGGCGGTGAAGAATATGAAGAGAACGACTTGTCGTGAAAATGAAATCGTACCGAGCGACAGAATAATAAGGTTTATTTAATCAATGACGACGATTCTAGGTTGCCAAAGCATAGAAAAAAGCACTTTGACTTCACACGATCAGCCAAAGACGTTATACAAGAGATACGATTTGTGTCTTGGCTTGAAACCTCTGATTGTGCCGGTTGAATGAATCGGATGAGGCAGACTATTCGAAGAAAAGATGCCAAGGTCATACACACTTAGGCTATAGATGGATCAAACCTCATATTCGATCGATCTCAGAGCAACCATTCCATCTACCGACGACGCCGTGTGCTCGTAGTAGGACCTGAGAGGGTGAGATGATAAAATCAAATTGCTTACTATAGTAGACAGTGAGAGATTGTGCTGAATGCGTTACTCGGACCCAAATGGGGAGTCATGAACATATCCACCTCGTATTAAATCTCGAGGTCCCCTGAGGCTACATCAACGCTTAACAGATGGTCCAAAATCTGTTTCAAACTGACCGCTTCTCCTGCCAGTGGCCCATCGCCAATAGGTTGTCTTGTCCGGATTCAGTAGCAGGTGATCGCATCTCAACCAATCAATCCGCTTGCATCTCTACTAACGACATAAATCGCTATTGTAACAGAAGCGCATTCAACGACGGACCAATCACATAAGAAGCAAGTCGTCTGAATAGAAATGAGAGGACAGTCTAACTCCGGGAGCAAACCCATCCAGATCGGGCGTATACTGCAGGATAGGCGGTGGTTCAGAGAGGATCTACCTACACCTCTATGAAAGCACGGGCTAAAGCAAGCAATGACGATCACACCCATTGAGGAAAACCAATTAGCACCCTATACTACTATCGTAAAGTCCGAGCAGTACGATTACAGATCCCACACTCGGTTCTTCACTACAAGGAACTACCACCTGATTGCAGGGTGTGCCCAGAATGAAGGTCGATTCCATACACCCAGCTCTTCACTCGCATAGCAACCACCTGATTGCAAGGTCCGAACTGTTGCTTACTCCACACTCTTTGAGATGAGGACACAGCCGTTGCCTCAGACGTCGAATTGTCACCTGTTGAAGAGAAGAAGTCTATACTTAGAGGGTGGCAGAGATGAGGTAAGAAGCGTTTGATAATATCCATGTCCTGCTTTTCGTTGATTTTATTTCAGCTCTTATCCAACCATATATACCTTATCTTATTATTTTCATCTGACCCTTTCTTTTCTTTATGACACATTACTTGAATTCTTAATTGCCTCAGTCTAACCTGATTATTCATCACCATATTTCAGTCGTTACTAACCGTATTTGACACTGAGTCACTTTTGCCAATTTAATCTCAACGCCAGGCAATCATAAGTGAAGTAAGATAAATAAATTAGGTTGGGGTGAGATGGAGATATTGTATATAAGTAACCTAAGGTTTGGTAACGATAAAAAAATTAAAAGGCAAGCAAGTAAGTAAGTATACTCCTTAAAACTCCACTTGCAGACTCGCAATGGTTACACATTTTTGGCTCATTTTGTACGTTTAAATCAATAATTGATGCCACTAGCGAAATGTAATGGATTGGCACTGAATAAGCACAAGTTTAATACAACGCACATTTAAATAAAGTAAGCCTATTAAAAATTATATTTTTTATAATTCATTTAAACTCTCTTGTTTACATCCTCTTAGTTCCGCGCAAAAGAAGAAGACAGATGTTACGAATTCTTAATTCGAATTCTTGAAACGGTTCGAACGGAAAACTATGCCCACCCTATAATCATTCAACCAGAAATCCTGGTCACGCTTATGGAGGCCTATATATACGACGATTTCGACAACATAAATAACGAGGAGTTGCCCAACGCGAGTGACAAACAGTCGGAGAAAAGCTCATTCAAGCCATGAATGACACTACGCTCCTAAGTGCGTAGATAATAGGATGACTTCCACTGAACAAGACAACTGTATAGACCCAATCAGCCGCAAAACTCGAATCAACTCAACTCAAATCTACTCTTTAGATCACAATAGGGAAGACAGCAAAGAATAAGGCCTGAAAAGTGATTGCACCCAGAGTCGAACTCAAGCACCAGGGCGACTATACCACAGTCCCGTGCTAGATAGTAGAGCACTCATGCACCAAAGTGACTACACGAAAGCCTTATTCATAGGCCTGTCATAAATGCTACCCTATTTGACTGCCACGTGCAACTGAACAAAAAGAATACTTTCCTTCACAAGCTTAAAACCGGGAAATGGTGTTCCTAGCCCATATATTTGAAGGTTACATCAGTAGTATGCCTACTGCGTAAAGTTGAGACCGTACTTGGTGCAGACAATTAAGAAGAAGACTTAAACTCTACTGACATCCTTTATAGGAAGGACAAAGAGTGAGTGGCAGACGATCTTAAATCCCTTCCTTTTCCATCAAATGATTAACTTTCTAATCATGGCAAAAGCGATGATGGGGATCAACCAACTCCACGATAAAAGGATAATGAAAGCGAATCGAATAATATCAGTGATAAAACTCACGGACTGCTGAGCAACAACATGGATGACGATGTTTTCTTACCCTATTAATGCCCACAGTCAGCTGAGCAATTGTTTATGAACCGAGAAGTATAGCTCACTTCACCTTCGCTTGCCTCAATTGAACTTGGGAAACGATTCGTGTCTTACTTAATTTTGGGTAATTTAACCCACTCAAACGTCGTAACGATATTTAGACCTTGCCCAGGCCATTGTATGAGATGTCAGTTGCTTAGGCAAACTGTGATCAATCAAAAAGACGTTTCATCTCTTAGGAACCCCTCACCTGTTCTGAATGTTGATGTTTATTAATTACAAATATTCATACAAGAGCACGAAGAAGGAGAAAGCAATGCGTGTTGACAAAATGAACATACATTGAGTAAGTTTTCAAAACAAACACTGAGAAAGTTTTCAAAAGGAAGGCTTTCTAAACCGACCATAAAATCATTCAACGCCAAAACCTGGTCGCAATCAAAGACAAAAGACTTCGAAAAAAGCAAAAAACAAGAGTCGCTCTAAATGGTTAACATAACACTCGAAACATTTGAACCACGAGTAAAATTTCGCTCTCAGTTTTGACGAGAGTGAAGGAGAGGGGTTAAACGTTTTCAAACATCCGAAGAACGATTAAAAGCCTCTCTCTCAACTGCGAATAATGAAGAGTTCTAAGAGAGATTACCCTGAAAAGAGGTGAAACGGAAAACAAGGAAATGATGAACTATCGTAAGAGACCAATTCAAGCGACGAGTGAGACGCCACTCTTTACTGAGCGGAAAATAAAAAGAATGGCCGTAGGCATATTATGAAAATAGTGTCGATGTAGGCCTATGGCCTACACAGACACAATATTCGATCAGCCCAAGGCAACATGACCTGAGGCATGGCATTAGGATGCAAGTGAAGAACTGGATGACCTGACCTGATTTAGACATTCGTGATAAGCCACCACAAAAAACCGATTGAACCAAAGGCTACGAAAGCATCTAAATGCGACAATAATGATTAAAAAAGGAACACATGCCGTTAACACGCAAACAGCATGAGAAACATTCAGTCTCAAAAACAGACCATAGAAGCTGCATCAAGGATGACGAAAAATACCTTTAATGAGGTAGAGACGTGACACAGCTACAAAAAGAATTAGACCACAAATAACAGCGGATATAAAGAGGAAAGTCTTCAAAGATATGTTTAATTAAAGCGTAAAGGCGCCCAGTCTCAAAAAGATTTCGACCTTACGATTTAACCCTCTATTATTTGGGAAGAATATGAAGAGAAAGAAAGACTTGTCGTGAAAGAGAAAACGTACAGAACGACAGAATAAGAAAACTGATATAAAGGATGAGGACAACTTCTAGGTTGACGCAACCTTGGCCAAGGGCACTTAGACATCACACGATCAGTCAACGAAGTTAGAAAAGAGATTCGATTTGAGTCTTGACTTGAAAGCCTCGATTGTCTCGGCTGAGTGAATCGGGTGAGACAAACTGTTCGAAAAAATGGTGCCAAGGCATTCCATCTACCGATGACGCCGTGTGCTCGAAGTGGGATCAGAGAGAATTAGATAATAAAATCCCATTGCATAGGCCTACGGGTAGAGACAGAGCTTACACTGAATGCGTCATTCAGTCCAACATGGGAGTCGCATTAAATCCCTAAGTCCCTCAAGGAACTTGAGGGACTTAGGGCTTCACAAGGGCTACACCTA
Organism: Bimastos eiseni; assembly: GCA_959347315.1. Taxonomy (NCBI): domain Eukaryota; kingdom Metazoa; phylum Annelida; class Clitellata; order Crassiclitellata; family Lumbricidae; genus Bimastos; species Bimastos eiseni. Next base: position 65,108,078 of record OY365806.1, on the reverse strand, counting down.
CGTCATTTCGTCATAATAATAATAATGGCACTATTAAAGTCACTCGCTTAGAATAGTTGAAAGCGTTGGTCAATGAATTTGTGCCAAGTCGACCGCTTCTCCTGGCAATGTCCCATCACCAAGAGGTTGTCTTGTCCAGATTTAGCAGCAGGCGATTGCAACTCAACTAATCAATCCGATTGCATCTCTACTAACGACATCAATCGCTGTTGTAACTGAAACTCAGTCAACGATGGACCAAATACATAGGAAGACGTCGTTTGAACAGAAATGAGGCGACAGTCTCACTCCTGGAGCATTACCATACAGATCGGTTGTATACAGTAGGATAGGCAATGGGCCAGAGAGGATCTACCAATGAGGTACAACACTGTTCAAGGCACAGTTTAAGGCACGCAACGACGATCGCACCAACCATGGAGGAACAGACCGGCACCCCTACTATCATTTTAGGGTCCAAGCAATGCGATTACAGATACCACACTCGGCTCATTCACACTAGCAAGTGCCACCGGATCGCAAGGTCCGATGAGAACGATTACTGTCTTCACACTCTTTGAGATGATGCCGCCTCAGAAGTGGATTTGTCACCTGTTGAAGAGAAGAATTTACTGAAAAGGTGGCAGAAATGAGGTAAGAATCGTTTCATAATATAATTGTCTTACGTTTCCTTGAGTTTCTTTTAGCACTTTTATATTTAAGACTTTTACTCACCGTATCTGAACTAGCGTCTCCCTATAGCCATCTCACCTTATCTGGCCCGTTCTTCGTGTCTCTCAATTTAGTTGAGACGATATTAACTATTCCAAGCGAGTGACTTCAATAGTGCCATTATTATTAATATTACAACGAAATGACGAAGTCTAACTAGGATTTGACTCATTTTGTACGTTTAAAGCAAAAATTTATATTATTCCGACAAAATAAAACTGGTAACTGAATAGAAACAGGTTTTATTCTAAACACATTTCAACAAAGTAATCATAATATTAAAGTTCGTTTAAACTGTCTTATGTGCAGCCTATTTACTGCGCGCACAAGAAGAAGAAGAAGGAAGTCACGCATTTTAAGACAATGAACAAACGAAAAGGCTGCTATTCCACCGGAAAACTTTACCCACACAAAAATTATCCAACCAGTAATCATGTCCACGCTTAAAACAGAAGCTGGCGACAGCAGGAAGAATGAAGTGGTAGTCGGTCAGAAAAGCCTCATTCGAACTAGGAATAAAACCGAGGTCTTAACTGCTGGGAAGATAATGAAATCCCATCCAGATGGGTCGTATATGCAGCAGCCAAAGAGAACCTACGTATGAAGTAGACCGCTGTTTAAAGCACGGGTTAAAGCTCGCACCAATGACGGTCGCACCCATTGAGGAGCATCGACTGGCACCCTACTCACCATCGGATGAATCACAGCGATCGAACCTGACGTCATTCTCAATAACAAAGAGCATGACGAAGTCTTACACAAACTCAGACATTTTAAATTCAACGGAAAGTCGTCCGAGAATGTCAGAGTCAGGCCCACGCTGAAAAAAGCGCAGCAACATTGGCTACTCCCGCCCCAGGAGCACGTCACGCGTGGGCTCACGGACACGTCACACATCGATGACCACGTTCAAATAAAACGCAACAAACTCGCGATAAAACATTCACTCATAATCCGATAGAAAACTACCATCTCCACGTATGTTTAAACTACATAACCGATAGCTAGTGATGAAACACTAGTTCTACAAGTTAGCTGCAACCAATGAGAAAGCGTATGTATAGTCCTACGGGTAGAGACAGAGCTTATACTGAATGCGTCATTCATTCCAACATGGGAGTCACATTTTATCCCGAGGTGCTTCAAGGCTACGCCTACGTTCAAAAGATGGTCAATGAATTTGTGCCAAGCCGACCGCTTCTCCTGCCAATGTCCCATCACCAACAGGTTGTCTTGTTCGGATTCAGCAACAGGCGATCACATCTCAACCAATCAATCCGCTTGCATCTCTATTGACGTCATCAATCGCTGTTGTAACCGAAGCGAAGTCGAGACGGACCAATCATATAAGAAGCTAATCATCTGAATAGAAATGAAAGGACAATCTCGGAAGTATGCAGCAGGATATTCAGTTAACCAGAGAGGATCTACCTATGAGGTTTTCACCGCTGTTCAAGGACGGGTTGAGGCACGCAACGACGATCGAACCCATTGAGGTCGCACCCTATACTATCGGGAGAATCAGAGCAGTACGATTACAGATGGTACAACCGGTTCTTCGCACGAATAACAACTGTCGTATAATCGCAGGGTGTGTCCAGAACGAATGCTGAATCCACACACTCAATACTTCACACGAGGAACTACCACCTCATCGCAAGATCCGATCAGAAACAGTACGCTACTGATCCCACACTCTTTGACATAACCCCGCAATTAAATGCGATGGACAATTATCCTTGTCCTTGAGATGACACCGCCTCAAAAGTGGATTTGTCACTTGTGGAAGAGAAGATTGTTGTATACTGAAAAGGTGACAGAGATGAGGTAAGAATCGTTTGATAATATCATTGTCTTAAGTTTCTTTTTGTACTGTTCTTACCATACCTCATTTTATTTCGTCTGACCTTTTCTGTTCTTTATGCTGCATTACTTGAGTTCTTACATGTAATTGTCTCAGTTAATCTGATTTTGCATCACCATAGTTCAGTCTTTTACTCACCGTATCTAAACTTGAGTCACTCTACCTATCTTCCATCGATTTTGATCAACACTTCACGAGACCATCCTACTATGTGCCAACTAATATAGCGCATTTTCTGTCGCCACCTCAAAATGTGGCTGCGCTTACCACTGTTTAACTCGTATTAATGTTTAAGTGCATCTTAAATATTTTGAAAGTGTTAGCTGAGCAGAATAAAACGCTAAAGCACGTAGTTAACAGCGGTCGTGTGTTTCAAGAGAAAGATCTGAGAAACGAAGTGACTATTATGGGCTCGATTTAATGGACGTAAGCATGGCAACTGCATAGCTTCACTTACATCCGAGGGCAGCGATCGCTGATCTGCTTAACTTAAGACTGGGACATAAAGTTCCATGATGTTTGTGTGTTCAGTAACAGCGAACACGGTCCACTTCAACACAGGAATCTTGCAGTTTATTCTTTTCTATTCGGAAATTTGATATCTATCATTTATAACGTGTTCTAATAATAATCTCCGTTTGTTGTTTTTATTCAGGTAACACGAGATTATGTTGAATGAGGCGAGAGGGGTGAATGAGGCGAGAGGGGTGAATGAGGCGAGAGGGGTAAATGAGGCGAGAGGGGTGAATGAGGCGAGAGGGAGTGAGGCGAGACGGGAATGGGGCGAGTGGGGGAATGAAGCGAAAGGGGACTGGGGCGAGTGGGGGTGAATGAGGCGAGAGGGGGTAGCGGAGAGGGTGCAGTGGGGGTAGCGGAGAGGGTGGTCAGACGGTGGGAGAGGCGGAGGTGGAGTGGAGAGATGGAGGTGTGACGGTGGGGCATGGGGCGAGAGGTGGAATGAGGCGAGAGGGGTGGGATGAGGCGAGATGGGGCTCTGTATTTTTTTATTATTATTTGTAGTGTGTGTTTCGTATTGCTGCTGGGCCTCTGGAGCGGTGTAAAAACCCGTAAGCCCATTGTTAAGGCAGTGGGGACACTGGAGCGGCGTCAAACCCCGTAAGCCCAATATTATTATCAGTTTGAATTTATCGTTTGTTCTTTATTGAGCCGGGGGAGGGTAATGGAGAGAGGGCGGTGTGACGGGGGGAGAGGTGGAGGGGGATGTGGAGAGGGACGGTGTGACGGAAGGGAGAGGCGGAGGAGATGGAGAGATGGAGGTGTGACGGTGGAAGATGCGAATGTGGACTCATGGAAGGGCAATCAAAGTCGAATCCGACAGAAATTCTGCACAGAAAGATGAAGATCACCCGATAGTGAGTTTCCACATTGTGTTGTAGGCTCTATTTATATTTTAGTTTATTTGATCAACAGTGGAGACACGACGCTGGTCATATATTAATATTATATAATCTACATTATACGTGTAACTCCTCCGCTGTTTGGACTTTGACAGTGCCAGTCCCAAGCCTGGAGAAAGAAGGAGGGCGACATCAAATCACATGGAACGGTGTATTTAAAAAAATCAACAACAGCAAAAGCAGCACATTATACGTGTTTAGGTTTAGCTATTTAAATTTAGACATAGAACACACAGATAGTTTTATGTACGCAAGACTTTGAGATAAGAAATGTTAAAAGGTCTACACTTATATGAACTTTGAGACAGACTCGTAAGAAATAATGCCTATCTGTCTGTCCGTCTGTCTGTCTGTCCGTCTGTCTGTCTGTCTGTCTGTCTGTCTGTGTGTCTGTAGCTCAAACTCAATCTCTATATCTCCTTCGGTAGAGGAGTGGGTGGAGAGGGAGAACAGGGAAGGAACAGAGGATTTCTAGAGAAGGAGCGTGCTTTTGCAACACTAGAGCGCAGAGGTGTTGCTGTAAGGAATTATTTTGCACCAAAGAGGATTAGCAATTCCACTAACTTATAAACTTTTTTGTTCTTCAGCAAAAACGAAGATAGTGAAGATCGAGAAACACAGCCAACCGAGATGTGAATAGCTTTTTGCTATCGAATCCCATTAATCTATATATCCATTTAGGAAAAATTAAGACAGCTTCTTGTAACGAACGCTAGAACTTCGGATTCACCCATGAAACGGATACAGAATTAAGAACGTTAAAACAATATATTACCAATCAACATTTTCCTCGTATGTGTGTCTGGTAACATTTTTTGATGGCTTTACGAAGAAAACTGAACTTTTATACTTTTTTTTGTTCATAAAATACTAGTTGGAGACCCAGGATCAGGAGCTAGGAAACAAGCTGTATGTTTAGATTTATATCGCGCCTCTCGCAGAATGACTACTCGGAGGCGCTCTTAGTAATGAAACCCAGGGAGAAAGAAACACCTTTAAAGAGCGAGCAGCCAGAGGGGAGTGGCTAGTCATTAGTTCAGTCCTTAGAAATTAATAGCCTAATAGGCAGGTCATTCCAGGTAGATGAGCCCACACTAGCAAACGCCCGGTGTGACTCCAAAGCAGTTTTAGTCCTAGGAACAAATAGATCAAGACGATCAACGACACCCATGCATACACGTGTACGTAGCCTACATTAGTTTAAAGCAGGCAATGTACCAAATTTTGACGGACATAACTGAAAAATTGATAAAAATATAACTGAAAATGACGAAAAACCTACCAAAAATGTTACCTCTTTTATTTTTTTCTTTCAACTCTTTTTCAGGTATGTTCCCGTCGAACTAGAGAGCTGAAATATTGCACACATTTCACGCTTGCATGACTATGCAATGTGTCCTATTATGACGGACATAACTGAAAAATTGATATAAATATCACTGAAAAACTGACAAAAACATACCAAAAATGTTAACATCTATGATTTCACTTGGCTTGCTTAAAGTTAGTATCAGTCGGACATCTTTTAATTCTTTTTCAGGTATGTTACCGTCGGCGTCAGGGCTTCGGGTATCTACCAGATAAAAGAGCGTCCCGAAAACCCCATGTTTACTTTAACTTGTCAATAACCAGCTGCTGAGCATAACACCCTATAATTCTTTAAGATTCTGGATGTATAGGCCTACATAGTCTTTGCCATGAATGGGGAACCGTAGAGTAATGATAACCCACTGTGCGCCTTGCATGGCGGCCGACATAATTTGCAGATATTGGCTGAGACCTATCCTCACATTACTTTTTCATCTGTTGTGAGTGATCTGGGTGTATTGCTTGATCAGGAGCTTAGTCTCTCGCAACTTGTAAACCAGATTACTCGTAACTGCTACTATCAGCAGCGTCAGCTTCGTGCAGTTATTCGCTCTCTTACCTTTGAGGCTTCAGTAGTCCTCGTTCATGCTTTTGTAACCAGCAGAAATGATCACTGCAGCGCTGTTCTGGCTGGTCTTCTCTGTGCCCTAGTAGTGCGTTTAGATCGCGTTCTTCGCTCTGCGGCCAGGCTTATTGGACATATATCCATGCAAATTTTCACTGGTTTCAGCTTATAAGCGCGATGTCCTTCACTAGCCGCTGGTTCAACAGCGCATTACTTTCCGCATTGCGAAACTAGTTTGGCGGCGTTTCCCTGGTTGTGCGCCATCCTACTTTACTGAAGTGTGTCGTCCGGTGCTAAAGGCGAGCTTCTGGTGTCCAAGGCCCGCTCGTCGCTAATGATGCTTTCTCAGTGGTTAGTCCATCCACCTGGAATGGGCTCCCGGTTGGCCTCCGTCTTCCCCCTTACAATGATCTACCTACCTTTTGTAAGCTGCTGAAGTCCTTTCTTTTTGGCCGTGGCTGGGCTGGGAGCATTTCTGAGTAGTTTCCCTTGAAGAGGCGCTAAATAAATTATCGAAATGAATGAATGAATGAATAATTCGTTCACACTATGTATACATAATGTATGCAGTCATACTGCATTGTTGTCATTTTGAAAACAAATGCAAATTATTATTATGCACAAATACATTTTTTATTGTTCATTTTGACTATGATTAATATATCGAAATAAAAATGGTCTTGATTTTATTTGATTTTTTATTTGATTTTTCTCGTGATCAACGTTCCCACTGGCTGAATAGGCAACAGACTTATGACTATATGGCTTATCACACGACTAGGCCATAGAGCATAGACTAAATATATATATATATATTTATATATACAGATATATATATATATATTTCTATTACTATAATCATATTACTTATACTCTGAGTAACAGTGAAATTTAAGTGTCTCTGGTGCTGCTGTTGATTGGTTCCGTTGAATGAATGTCGACAATAACTGGTTGAAGGGGACCAAATGAGCGGAGGCTTACAACTTGGTCCGAATTCAGCCAGCTGTGACCGACATTTTAAGTCTCCTTTGCAGCCAAGACAATATGACGCCATCTGCCTCTATGTGTGTGAGATTACATCATGCTCTCTTGGACGCATGCACTCGATGTAGGCCTAGGTGTGTACGAGTAAATGTAATTATGCAAGAATTCATACGCGAATGCATAGCCCCGTGAATGCAGGTGTGCACCTAGGTCTATAAACGTACACTTGCATAATGTTACATACATACATACATACATACATAAATACATACATACATACATACATACATTCATACATACATACATACATAAATACATACATACATACATACATACATACATACATACATACATACATACATACATACATACACATACATACATAAATACATACATACATACACACATACATACATGCATACATACATAAATACATACATACATACATACATACATACATGCATACATACATACACACATACATACATACATACATACATACATAAATACATACATACATACATACATACACACACACATACATACATGGATACATACATCCTTCTTTCGCAACATATAGTCCAATTCTTTGCCAAACGAGATGTTAGGAATCGCGATAGCTAACTTCGTTCGGCAAGAGTTTGGCCGCATTTGTATCACTGTATGCTGTTCTCAGAATGCGTCACCAAAGAACGTGACTGCCACGGATTTAACCTTGCCGGTCAAAGTGGGACGGTACGCGCCTCTGGGAAGTTTACTTTTCATGTAATGGTAGATGACCTCTGATAACCTTCTGCTGACGTATTTCATGCGGAAGAAATTCTGGCTATGGCTACTCTCAGGTGTCGGACATGGCTGCATTTCAATTGGAGTCAATGCGCGTTCGCCAGTCTTGTTCAATAGGCCTACTTACCTTGGAATGTTAAGGATTATTAGGACCTAAGCGCAGATAATTGTTCCGAAGCTGCGATAAGGTCCTAGTTTCTTTTCTCCCTTGGTTTGTCGATATCAGTCATATCACCGATTGGTCGTTCAGCTGAGTACTATCTTCCATCTATAGAAAATGATCGTCTCCGCTAGCTGAATTCTCAGGTAGCTGCTCGACTGTCAAACAGAGATTTGCTTTAATTGCACCAATTGATTGAAGCACTCCCATGAAGACCGACTCTTCTAATATTTCGACCACAGCGAGGTGAGACATCTAGGGAAAAAACAACAGACAATTGTCAAGTCTTGCGTGCAGTTTTTATCAATAATTTTGTGCGTGTTGTCATTCTAGCTAAAACGCTCAAGAAGATTGTCTTGTAGGCTACAGCTGTAGTTATAGGCCTAGACCCTATTTGTCAAATAACACCAATTTCTGTATGTTTCGTTAATTACTTAGCATTGGCCTATACATAACGATCAATAGTCGTAGCTCTATGATTCTGTTTTTACTTTTGATTCCAAATTGAATCGCGCATGCCGATTCTAGATTTAATTCGAAATTAAATTTATAATTCTTTGGTCCGTAACTGAAATATATTTATCAGCTGCAGAAATAAGCTTAACTAAAAACGTGCGTGGTTTAAAATCATAGCGGACCCGCTATTATCTTGAACTTAGGCCGCTGATTGTAAACTTTGGCCTATTTACTTAATATAGCGCCTTTCAGTCATTGTCTGCAAGTCAAAAGTCTGTATTATTAGATAGTAATTTAACCAGTTCGAGTTGGGAGCATCACTGATCAATAGTCTATTCTTGAAGTGGCGCTTCATCGATGTCAGATTACAATCGCAATATTATTGCAAACATCGAAACCAATGCTACTGGGTCACTGCTCACTGCTCAGGAAGTCACTTTCTCTAGAACCTCCTCCCACTCTCAAACCCTCTCAGCGCCATTGGCTGTGCGGTTCGATAACGAATGCATGTATATCAAATGTTACTCTATCTTCGTAACTGACTAACTGGCCAACAAATTAAAGGAGGTATATAATCAGCATCCCTCTATGCATACTCTACACGCGATCGCAATGCATAATCCAACTGGTCACGTGACGATGGCCACGTGAGTTACGATTCAGATCGCTAAGTGGACGAAAGCTTATAGTACTCCAACGCACGCGAACTGCCATGTCCAGTACAGAATGTGAGATGTCATTGGACGATAGGCATTTATATAGCGCCACTCTTACAGATATCCGGTCAGTTGCGATTTTGAATCGACCTTAGCTGTAGGCTAGAACGAGGCAATAGGCCTATGCAGCGAATGGAAAAGAGCGCCAAGGGCCTTTTATATATTATACACTAGCTGGGGTATCCGGCGTTGCCCGGGTTGAGAAAGGTATTTGGCCCTGGAGAGCAGGAGAGCCTGGAGAACTCCGACTGCGTGTATCAGGTGTTCCCGAGCCAACGGTGAAGGTTTCGAGTGAATAACTCGAAAACTGTTCAAATACATCGCCGGACAGTGACACGCAGACAGACATACAGAATTATCTCTTTATCTACGTTGATGTACATTCAGAGACGCTAGCCTATATTAATATTGTGATGTTCATATTAGGTGTATCGGATTAATTTTCTGCTCTTGATGTTGACCGAAATGATCATTTTATTGTAAGTTTCAGTTGGAGGCCACTGCATACGCTTCTCCTCTGAATGCTTTATTAAAATTATTATTATTATTATTATTATTATTAATGTTTTTGTTATTATTATTATTATTAATGTTTTTGCTATTATTAATATTATTATGCCCTGAGGTACTTCGTTCCCCAGGGGCTTAGAGATTAATATGCTGTAGTTTATTGTTATTATTATTATTATTTTATTATTATTATCATCATCATCATTATCATCATTTATTATTATTATTATTATTATTATTCATATTATTATTATTATTATATATTATTATTATTATTATTATTATTCATCATTGGCATTGCCAACGGATCTGTCATCATGCTATCTGGGTCGCCGCTTGTCAGTGGATTGTAATCTTGACATAGTGCCCTGAAAAGCCACCGCATTGAAACGTTGGATCAATGCCGACAAGTTCTGGAAAAGGAAGTTTGTCTCTCGGGTGTCACCGGTAGTTGTCGAAAGTCGGCGTCCAGTCTCAGACAGAAAGGCGAGGCCCTCACTATTGAGGGGACCGAAGGTTTCTATAGCGATTGGAACAAAAGTGTATTTCTTCTCTAGCTCAGAATATTTTGTGTGTTTCCTTGTGGCTGCTATCTCCGCCGCTCCTCCAGCTGTGGAAGCTGTCTCGGGGATATATTATTATTATCGTCATTTTTTTAATTGCCCCGAGATACATATGATCCCTCATGGACTACGAAACTAACCTAATAATGTTGGTTGTCTGGAATAGCTCTATATTGATCGGTCTCTTGAACGACGAAAGTTCCTTTGAACGCTATGGCGTTATAACGTTGTATGATAATCGATAGACGCTGGTAAAGGTATGAAGTTTCCCGCGGCTCACCCGTGACGCAGCTGAGCCTTTGCCCCAGCTCCGACAGAAAATTCAGGCCTTCGCTGTTAATTGTCCTTGTTATTATTAATACTATTATTATTTTCATCATCAACAACATTATTTTATTATAATATCATCATAATTAATAATTATAGCAACAATGGTGGCTTAGTTTAACTCATATGTAAAGTTATGCCATATTAGAATTCGAACCTGCAATGTCTCGCTTCAAACAGCATACTTATTATTATTATTAATATTATTATTATTATTATTATTATTATTATTATTACTTATATTATAACTATTATTCAGTCACTCATTAATCTATTCATGTCAGACATTTAGGCCTATACGGTAACGATTCAAGAAAACTACTCAGAGGCAGGCCCGCAGAGAAATTCCTGGCCCCCAAGCAGAGAAATTCCGGGTCCCTACGCAGAGAATTTTCGGGCCCCTAAGCAGAGAAATTTCGGGCCCCTAGACAGAGCAGTCACTGGTGTCTCACACTGAAGTGGGAGTGTTCGATAGCAAAAAGGATTAATGCAGTAGTAGGTCTGTGTAAAATGGACCACTATCCTAGCATGTAAGAAACAGGCAGAATTCAAAACATGCATATGCTATGTGTATTGAACATAGAAATTATTGGGTTGAAACACAAAGAAATGTAGCAGAATCCATTGAACAATTTAAAAATAACAAAAACATGCATTGAAAATAACAATGTTCACACCAATGGCATTAGGCCCCCTACTTTATAATGCAGAAATAAAATTAAAATGTTAATAATTGTGAGCAATTAAGTGTAAAATGGCCTATCAGCAAAAGTAAGCCTTGTAACAAACATAAAAGAGTATGTAGGCCTAAGTCTATCAAAATGTTAACATTTAGCCTTAGGCTTATCTCTAGGCCTACTAAGTGTTTGTTGAACATTGTTATTTGCAAATATCACATGTGTAATCTTTATCATCCCAAACTTCTTTTTACCATCCTTAGGAAATTTATTCTTTCCATCAATATGCCTTTTGAGTGTTGCCCTTGGTATACCAAATTTCTTTACAGTCTCAATGAAACTGGAAGCTTTTATTCGTACTGCAAATACAGCTTTCTGCATGTCACTCTCAGTCCACAATACCCTTCTACCTTTGTAAATCCGATTTTGGCGGGTTTGTGTTCCATGAGCATTACTCTCTTTCTGCTTTTTCTTGCCAACTTTCATTGTCTGAGGCTTAGGCCAATCTTTAGACTAAAACACAAGTTCAGCGACAGGCCTGTGCTGTTCCGTATATATAACCCAGTAATTAGACAGCTTGTAGTAAATATTCCACAGCATTACGTGGCTATAGTGTTGCACTGCAAATTGCTCAGTGTTAGAATGCTATTACTATTAGTATTGCATATGCATAGCTGGCTAATTATTGTTAGTAATATTAAACAGTAGGCCTATAGATAGGCCTAGTATTAGGCCTATACAGCTGAGCACCAATATTAAGCTTGTAATATGGACCTACAAATGTGCAATATGGACCAGGTCCGTATTACGCACACATAAAGTGGTCCGTATTACACGTAACGGGGGTTTTTGGTAAACCGCTTGCTATCGACAGAAAGCGTGTTATTGAACGATCGGGTTTCTTAAATACAATTAAGCATTAAATCTTATACCTACAAAACTTAACATGTTACGCCTATCTCCTATGGGTATTCTTCGGAACATTTTTAAAAAGTGCACTCACTTTTAACAACCTGTGTAAAAAACTTTTAATAATTCGCTGCCAGAAGTAGCGTTCTGGACGATCGGACGAAAACAGTAAAGAACTTAAACAAGATAAGGTCTATCTAAAAACATAAGGTACTGATGCAGATATTGACCTAGAGTCTAGATGCCAGAGGTGGTCCGTATTACACGGTGGTCCAAGATACAAGCCTTTCCCCTAATTCCAACGGCGAGAAAAAATGGCGTCGTTCTGCAAAGGTCGCGTGTCATTTAGTTTCGGGCCGGTAGACTGTGCTCCGCGACAAGCGACGACGTTAAAACAATGAATTAATTATTAGCGAGAGACGTTGAAACAGGCGACCAATGTCTCTCGAATTGCTCGAGAATTGCTACATTCCAAATCCGTGAGGAACTCTACACCGCAGGGTTATCAAAGGTCACAGAGAGGATCGAGTTCATGCGCTGTTAGGAGTGAACTGTCTTAAGCATAGCATCATAGCAAGCACACGGGTTGCTTTTAATAAAGGGATAGCATTTTCTGGGATGAACTGTCTTCGTTTATATTGAGTTAATTATTTTTATTAGTTTTACTCTTATTATTATTACTTTATTATTACTAATTTTATTATTATTACTTTTATTATTAATACTTTTATTATTATTATTATTACTATTTATTATTGTTATTATTATTAGTATTATTATTAGTACTTTATTATTAATATTATTATTATTATTATTATTATTATTATTATTAGGGACCCCATATCATCGTTATTAGTTATTATTAATAGCTTTTTACTTGATATTGACTCATCCGATGGTGATGTTGACGATGGCGATGATCATCCATAGCTTTAAGATCCATGCAAACGAGGATCACATATGGAATCTGATGCACAGCTGCCAGACTCCGTCCGACGGTGGCGACACCTTTTGATCAGTAGCATCCAGCTATAAGTCTGTTTGGCCATGATGCAGAGTGGATGCGGCTGCTGCAGATCGCTGCTGCCCTAATCAGTCAATCGATCGATCAAGCAATCAATAAGTCAGTTAATCATTCTATCAATCAAGAGCTAGGAATCTGACGGAAGGATGGTCGATTGACCGAGTCCAAGTGATGTCCTGGATCATGCACTCATGTTTCGTACTATAGCCTATAGCCTACAGCCCTAAAACCCGTTGCGTAACTACATGCATAGGACGGGCTTAAACTGCCGTCTAGACTTACAAACAACCAATCAAGCAGACAAACAACAGACTTACTGACTGACTTACTGATTGAATGCATGAATGAATGATTGGCTGATTGTACGAGTGATTGACTGACTGAATGAATTAACTGATTTACGGACTTACTGATTGACTGATTGGAAGTCTGATTGGTTTACCTGACTGAATGATTGACTGACCGATTATCTGATTGATGGACTGACTCCCAGGCTCGCTGACCGACATACGGATTGACTGACTGGCCAGAATGATTGACTGACTAACTGACTGACTGACTGACTGACTGACTGACTGACTGACTGACTGACTGACTGACTGACTGACCGATGGTAAAATGCGTTAATTTACTAGACTGATGCTTGGCCCAGCGGTCATGCGATCATTGAGCGTAGAGTAACAACGACATTGAACAGCCATTTGACGATGGAAAACCTTGTCATCAACACTTCATCTGTAGGCCTACTAAAACCCTCTTAATTACCCGTTATAATGAAGGTCTGAGAGGGTGCCAGATGGTCTCTGGGGCGGCCTTCCATCGACGTTCACCAGACAACTATTAACCATGCTTGGTTTTGTTTAGGTTAATCGTGCCTGCCTGCATCGTGTCGGAAAAATAAGCGATCAGATTTTTCGATTAATAATAATGTATATGTGACACAATCACATAGACAGACAAGCAGACGAACGGACAGACACAAAGACATAGAGACTGACAGATGAACGGACGGACAGACAACGCATGGGGTGACACTAGGGTCTGTGGAATGTGACCTTTAGTAAAGGCTCTCTCTGCACACTGTAAACACTATGACCACCAAGAGGGAGCAATTTGTGCCTGGCATGAGCGGTAAGTGTATCTACGTCACCTCAGAAGGGCAGCGGCGAAATTAATGAGGAGAATATTATGGTTTCATTGGAAATGGTTGGGGTAGTACCTTGTCTTTGGGAGGGAGTCGAAACACGTGGGAAACAGACCTTATAAGGCCAGGAAGCAATGGCGATTTTATTGAGTCAATGGGAAATAGTCGGAACAAGTGGGGTCTCAATAGCTACGTTACTTCTAGACGCTTACACGACCGTTCATGGTCCTTACCTGTCTATTATCCTTACTATAGCCTATTGTCCTTATTATAGCCTATAGTCAAACAGGCCCATAGTCCTCAAATGTCCATTGTCCACACATGTACCTGCCTATAGTCCTTATCAGCCCAGAGACATATATTCTGCCCACATCTTTACCTGTTCATATAGTCCCTGCCTGCATTCTCTTTCTCTGTCTATATACGGTCCTTACATTTTTATACACATTACCTATCTATGCTCCTTACATATCTATGGTTCTTACCTGTCTATTAACTTCTGTTGACAAAAGTGCTTCTCAGGTGGATAAACTCAATGAGAACATGTTATAAGAACATGCGTGCTATATTGCACGCAGTCCGATCACCAGGTTCGGACCCGCAGTCGTTAGACAACGGGCAAAGCGTGCTACCGGTTGACCACCCTGTCGCTTTATATTACCATTCGGCAAGCAAGCATTGGCAATTCGCATTAAGGTTTACCATACCTGCCATTCGCGATATATTCTCCGGAAGCTAGTCCTCGAATCCATAATATTACAGCCCCACTGTTTATCATAAAAGCAAAACATTCTAACTGGTTATGAATATGCATGCAGATGAGTGTATGCTAATAGATAGGTCTCCCCTCGTTTTGTGTGTATAACCAATCAAAAAAAACTTATCATTCATAGTTGCTGATCCGGTCATCACGCTCTTCACCTGGAGCGCAACTTCCTTTTGTTCGAAATTCTTCTACCAAGATTGTCTTTTTGTTTTTCGCTTCAATCTACTGCACGCAAAATAACGTATATTTGTGTGTACGGTACTATACACACATGCACACCCACCCACCCACACACACACACACACACACACATGCATACAATACGTATCCACATATTTACACCCATACACACAAACATGAGTTTTCCTGGCTGCAGTAACGGATCTATCCGACAGCTTTGACTTTTTAATTTCACTGGTTGCTTTCAGATACGATTCCAAGGTCGGTCAGAGTTCTACTAGCACGCAGAATGAGCTGTTGCTGCATTAGTTGTAAATGCAAAGTTTACGACTCTCTAGCTGTGTAAGTGCGTATACCTGCCAGACGTTCGTATAATCAATTTAGAGAGCAGATGGATGCAAAGATGGTCGTTGTAACCAATTCATGACCATTGATTTTTCAACGTATTCTGTCTCTCCCTGCGACTCTACTAGTAGGCCTACTACCAGTGCTTTTTTCTGGCGGAATGCCATGGAGCACTCGAGCAACATCGCGGTATTACTCCTCTTCTATGAGCACTGAGCAGCATTTGCTCTTTCTCTGATTCGCCGTCGGCTAGAGCCCTGCGCGTTTTGTGTTACACCAGCAAGATGTAATTTAACCACACATTACTTTCCTTGTTCTATACATTATAGCCTGAGTCGCCCGGCATTAACAGCCCTAATGCAGAGCCTGCTGACAACTTTCTGTAACCATGTATACATTTATGTATACGCGGTGGTAGGAGTTTCCCGCGTGATATTCGTTGCATAACTTGCATTGGCAGAATGATTTAGCCTGCTATATGTAGGCTTATGATCTATAGCGCCGGTGACTTCCCGCTTTGAATTGTACCACATTCGCATGATTACTAGGGCAACGTCACCAACAAATGATTATGATGACATTGTTATTTTTGCTAATCTTGGGGCTATGGAGGAGATATAGTACCCTCTCTCCTACCCCCATATCCAATCTGCCTCCTCTGGCCTCTAATCATAGCGACATCAATGAGTGCATGGTTCTGTACTGGACTGTGATGAGGTTCATCCTCCTTCCCCGATCACTAAATGAAGGAATAATAATATTTTTTCGTGGTCATGTCCTGCAGCGACGGTCCTACAAGTGTGTTTTTCTTGAAGAGCTGCTATAATTGATGTGTAATTATATGATTACTATTACATAGGCGCATATATATATATGTATGTATATATATATACAGTTCTGCAATTAGTCGATGCGGCTCGGTGATGATATTGAACCCATCATAAAGAACTGAATTGATTACTTTCAAAGAGATTACAATTTCAAGATGCTGATGATGACGATGAACTACGCAATGAATCCAGAACAACCACAACTGATCCCTTACGTCTGTGGTAAAACCATAGATGTAGTGGCATGGCCGGTGTGAACCCTCTGATCCGTATACCCTTGCATAGTCGACACTGACCTTCGATACACTCAAGCAGAAGCGTGGTTCAATCGTTCATTCGCTCCCTCACTTGAGTCATTTAAAACATTCATATAGCGCTTCTGTAAACTCAATCCCGGCAAAAGATATGATGACATTACTGCTGTGGTGAGATGAAGAGATGAAACTTTTGCCCCTGGATTTGGCCTTTGAACTCAAATATACATGTAGGCCTACTTTCTCTGTCTAATGAGCTTCGAGCCTTCGACCCACGAGTCCAACCTTAAGGCCCTGTTTCTTTATGTTCTGCAACAAATTGAATATGCTATAAACGTTCGCTAGCTCCAAATCACTATCCTAAATCTTAGGGCAGGCACCGAGCTCATTCCTGAGTGCTGCGTTGCGTCAGTTGGGTTGTCCAAAGATGAGTAAACGATATGATTATTTCAGATATGCAGCACGTAAGAATAGGGAGTTGAGTATACACAGAGAATGGTGCATTGTGGAAAAAGTCAACACTGACGAATACATGAAGATACAGCGATTAATATTCTCTCGTCCACATTCATAGATTACATTGCAATGTCCGCTGAACTGGCGCTAAATAAACTTATATTGCGCTAAGTCGATGTCAGTATAGGGTATCACTTACCGTGTTCACGAGATGGATCATCTTCGGTGATCCTTGGATCCTCGTCTGGATCATGATCCACGATTCATCCTTGTTCCTCATTGTCCATACATCCATCCTTCCATCCATCGCGGTCATTCTCCTCGGACCCAGTGCCGGCTCGTTCCCCATCCGACTTCTGCTTATACCCGGCATCAATACGTCCTGGCGCCATCCCTTCGTTGTCCCTCCTCATTTATCCCTCTCCTCCTACGTATCTCTGTCTATGCCCATCTCTCTTCTTGTTCTTCCCGCTCTCTTCCGACCCGCCGGCAAACGGCCTGACCGGCCCAGAGTCATCCGCCGTGGTTGGCCAGCTCTCCAGTCATCTCCACAGTCCTGTGGCCACGCTGGCTTCCAGTCGGTCGGTCACGGGTTGATTTCTGGTAGCAGTTGGACGCAAAGATGGTCGTTATAGACCGCTTTCTGGGAGCATGTAGACGCGAAAATGGACGGTCGTGAACTTATAACAAATGACCTCGTGTCATGTACTGCTTTGGGGACTATGTGGAGGAGAAATTGTCATGGCGGCTGATTAATATACTGTCTTGCAAGTTTTAACTGCAAAGTTTACAGATTTCAGGGCTATAATATAGACATCATATCAATCAATAGAACAAGGATTCAGAATAGTGCAGGCAACAGTGGATGTAAAGAGAAGAAAGACGATGTTTACAGTGGGTTGAAAACTCAACAATAATAATCTAATTAATCAGAGGTGAGCTCATAAAATGTACTCAGCGATTTCTCGATTTATATGACAAACAAAATTGTAAAGGATGAAGTCAATTGGTTGGTTTATGTGGGTCTTACATTAACAACAACATACACGTTAAAATTGACCTTGAAAACTACACAGCGATTGGAAGAAACTTTGAGCAGACTGCCATTGCTCAAAATCTAATGCTTTCTATCATGAAGATAACATAACTACTGAATAATAATTGTGTAGAGTTTGACATCTACCAAATGTCGTAAAAATATGATCCAATATATGGCGCATACCGTTCTGAGCATGCCACTTACGCATTTTCAACTTATTTTTATCCTCAACTGGTTTTTCATTTTCATATACTTCTTCGTGTTTAGTGTTCTCATACTTTCATCCGTCGAGGAAATCAATAAAGATGATTGGCTACGGTTATGGTTACGTCACAGTTTTGGTCCAAATACTAATATCAAGGCGTCCGTAGTGGCAGATGCAGAGGCGCGTCTTCTGATGCAGTCGGCTACTGCTGTTGCTGCAGCAGAATGATGGTACTGTTGCGAACGCTGTTGAGTCCCATCATTTTACTGTTGATGTTAGGACGGGACACGAAGGTGGAATGCGTTGAAACGGCGAGAAGTGACTTCTGACCGACCATGGAAAGACGGTCAACCACACTGACAGAGTGGAACTCTGGCAGATATAAAGAGACGGATGAGAACATGTGTGACCAACTGACCGAATTCCTTACTTACCTATTCAACGACTGACTGACTGACTGATACTGACTGACTGACTGACTGACTGACTGACTGACTGACTGACTGACTGACTGACTGACTGACTGACTGACTGACTGACTGACTGACTGACTGACTGACTGACTGACTGACTGACTGACCATCTGACTGACCATCTGACTGACCGATCGACTCATTCATTGAATGAGTGATTTAATTACTTACTGACTGACTGACAGATTAGCTGACTGGCTTTTATCCTACTACTGACTGACTGAATGACCGACTAATTGTTTGACAGACTGATTTATTAACTCAGTGATTTAATTGCCTGTTGACAGACAGACTAGCTAATTGACTGACCTATTTATTTACCTACTGACTTGCTAAATCACTTGTTAACTGACTGACTGACTGACTGACTGACTGACTGACTGACTGACTGACTGACTGACTGACTGACTGACTGACTGACTGACTGACTGACTGACTGACTGACTGACTGACTGACTGACTGACTGACTGACTGACTGACTGACTGACTGACTGACTGACTGACTGACTGACTGACTGACTGACTGACTGACTGACTGACTGACTGACTGACTGACTGACTGACTGACTGACTGACTGACTGACTGGCTGACTGACTGCATGAATGAAAAAACGAATGAACTGCTAGCCTACCTTAGTACTGAATGAGCGAAGGTGGAATGAACGAATGAATGAATGAGCGGTTGATATGCAAAACAAAAGACAAAGTGAGTGCGGGCGACACTGAGGCATTCGAAACAAGTGGTCAAAGGCGGCTCCAAGAATTCAAGCGAATGGGGGTTGGAGCATGGGACGTTGTGACTTGTGAGACGCGCTTTAGGAGAAACTGTTCACCGTTAATTATTATTTTATCATTTTTATTTATTTTTTATTCATTATTATTACCATTTATTGCTATTATCAATGCTATTATCATGGGTATGATTATTGCTATTATTATTATTATTGCTATTATTATTATTATTATTATTATTATTATTATTATTATTATTATTATTATTATTATTATCATTATTATTATATATGTTTCACATTATGCTGTTATCGCCCATGATGAGCTAAGTGAGTGTTGGCAATGTCCCGAAGAGGCAGGCTGCGTTCCCACGCTGAAGAACAAGTGAGATACGTTGGAACAGAAATGACGTCTCCATTGGATCGTGGGTTGCAGCACTCGTTCGACTACCCAATTCTGAGATGAACTCTAGTCCTTCACTGCTCCAAGCGCCGCCGGATTCCAAGGAGAGGGCTACGAAGTCGTGGGTGTTGGTTATGGTGGAATACTTGGCCCTCTTCGTCTTAGCTGCGCGTTCGGCTGCTTCGCCAGCTCTGATAGATGTGTCGACAAGATGTGACTTGGCGTAGGTGTCGGGCACTGTCACATCCCATGCCAGACATCGACCACGTGTCCAAGGAATGAGCGTGACGCCGTCCGGTCGCTTTCCATCTTCTCTTACCAAGCCGAGAGGTTCCTTTTGCGCTGAAATCTTCGCCCTGCCAAGAGCTCTCCAGATGACATCGTTCAACATGCTATGTCGTTGATGTTTTCAGCTGCCTCTTCTACAAATTAGTCCATGGAGCCCTTTTGCGTCGACGCTCTCTTGACATTGGTGACACAAATGTGGCTCGCAGAGCGTCGTTCCTAGCCTCAACCCGGCTGCCAGTCGTACATCCTCGTTTGAGAGGCGCAATCCTAAGGCAGTCACAGGGGGCGCTAGCATCCAGTCTCCAGAATGAGGTGCTCGTGAGGCCAGCATTATTATTATTATTATTATTATTATTATTATTATTATTATTATTATTATTATTATTATTATTATTATTATTATGGTCTTCAATGTTAATTAATGATGATGTCGTCCAAAGTCACCCTGCTCGTTGGACTCCTGAGCAGCGAAAGTTCCCTTGAAAGCAACTGCGTTGTAGCGTTGAATAATCATCGAGATGCGCTGCTAGAGAAAAGTCGTCTCCCTCTGCTCCCCAGTGACGGCGCTCAGTCTGTGTCCCAGTTCTGAAAGGAAGCTTTGGCCTTCGGAATTGATGGGGCCAAAGGTTTCGAATGCCACCGGTGTGAAGACGTACGTGGAGGGTAGCTCGGCGTATTTCTGAGTTTTGAGGTTCGCCGCCCTCTCGGCCGCTGCGCCCGCTCTTTGTGATGTTTCTGGCAGATACGACGTTGCCATTGTATCTGAGACTGTCGCGTCCCATATCAAACACAGCCCCGCCAGCCATGGTATATGAGTGAGTCCGTCTGGTCTTTTACCATCAGATCGGGTCAAGCCCACCGGCTATTATTATTATTATTATTATTATTATTATTATTATTATTATTATTATTATTATTATTATTATTATTACTACTATTATTTTTATTATTTTTACTATTATCATTATTATTATCATTATTAGCTCAAAATCAATAGCTATGCGAAATCAGAGCAATAAAATTGGCAATGGACAGAACATGCAGTTGAGAAATGCAGCAGACAGACAATGTCAGACAAGTCAATAGGTATTGTCTCAGGGTTATGTTATACCATTGTTTACCAATATCAACGGTTCATGCGTGAATATACATCCAAACATACATCCATGCATATATACATACATACATACACACATACACACACATACATACATACATACATGCATACATGCAAACATACATATACACATACATACACACACATACATACATAAATACATACATACATAACCATAACCAACATTTTTTATTGCACACTGACAATCATAATAGTGAAGCATTAACAAAAAATTAAGTTGATAGAGAGATTTATCAGCCGACAATAGGGAGGAACCCTAAAAGGACCGAAGTCCTGCTAGCAGGGACACCCATTACAATAACAGTTAAGTTATAAGTGGTAGATGGCGATAAACAAAACTTAAGCAGATTGCTTGCGGAGAGTTAGTCTTAAATAACTTAACAAACTAAACAATAAAGGTAATTACGTAGATCAATAGATTCACTGACGGAGTAATGTAGGGTGTAGCAGTATATAGTCACGGAGTTTCAATTTAAATGCACTTAAATAATTTAAGGTACGTATTTCCTGAGGGACGCTATTCCAAGCCCTAAGTCCATTGCATCTTATCGCAAACTTACGGGTATTGGTACGTACATGGATGGGCCTGTAATCATTAAAATTTCGAAGGGAGTACGGATTGATTAACTTAATAGGCATAAAGTAGTTTGCATAAGCAGGAGGTTATTGGTTAATCGTGAATTTGTAAATGAATTCACTAATTTGTATTAATGTTATCTGTTTGACGCTTAAAATGCAGGATTTATGTAAATAAATACATACATACATACATACATACATACATACATACATACGGATATACATACATACATACATATATGCCTGCATACATACATGCATACATACATACATACATATACACATGCAAACATGCATACATACATATATACATACATACATACATACAGACATATATACATGCATACATACATGGATACATACATACATGCATACATAGATACTTACATACATGCATGCATACATATATACGTACATGCATACATACATGCATGCATGCAAACACACATACATACATACATACATACAAAACATGAACGCCTGACAGACAGACATGAAGGAAGATAGTCAGCATTAGCCCTTTAGTATACAATATTGCTGATGTGTGAAGTTGTACTGCGTCGTTATTATTGTACGGATGACGATTTGTATGGTCAGCTGACTTCATCGCACGCATTGTCTGTAATTTCTCGCCTCATCATTCGTTTCTATTTTCTGACTACTACATCGCGGACTAGGGACGCTCTCTGTCTGTCTGTCTGTCTGTGTCTGTCTGTCTCTGTCTCTCTGTCTGTCTGTCTCTGTCTGTCTGTCTCTGTCTCTCTGTCTGTCTCTGTCTGTCTCTGTCTGTCTCTGTCTGTCTGTCTCTGTCTCTCTGTCTCTCTGTCTCTCTCTGTCTCTCTCTGTCTCTCTCTGTCTCTCTCTGTCTCTGTCTCTGTCTCTGTCTCTCTCTCTCCGTCTCTCTCTCTCTCTGTCGCTCTCTCTGTCTCTGTCTGTCTGTCTGTCTGTCTGTCCTCTCTCTGTCTCGTTCTCTCTCTCTCTCTCCCTCTCTCTCTCTCTCTCTCTCATCGATCCACGACCCGAATAATCCTGCTGAAATGACAACTACACCAGATGCCATCAGTTGAGCCGACGTTCCTTACAAGCAACGACTTCGAACCGTAGGCCCTATACTATATGACTAGTATATATCGTTGAAGCTTTCTGATCGTTCCTCTGTCCCATACGGGTTCCGTAAACCTAGGCCGTTCATTCCCGCTCCTCGGCTCTCAAGCCACGATTGACAAATCTCAAGACGTCTCTGCACACAAGGTATTGTAGTTCACCAAAATTCTATGGCTCAGTGACACAGGCAAATCTGCCAATGGTCGATACACAAAACTTAAACAATAAACATGTAGCGCTATAACAAAATTTACCTCTGGTTGGTTACTAAAATTAAATTGTGGCTTAATGAAATTTGCTCCACGCATGACGGTAAGACACCTAGGCAAATTCTTTCGTTTATTTAGTCTGCACTAAATGAAGATATATATAGCATTATAGATTATATATAGCTATGTGGAGAGATATCTGTGTAAATATAGCTGTGCAGAGAATGACTGATGATAAACAAAACTGCTGCATCATCAGTTCTTGCGCTGTTGCATGCGATGAACCCATTGAGGGAATCGTCCGATGGAGGCGCTTTAGATGTAGATTCAGTCGTGCCGATTGCCCTCTCTGAGTCCCATCTCCCCCTCTCCCTACTGGCCCCACGAGCAGATCGAAGCCGGTCGATGTTTCCGCAGGCAGATGGGAAATACGAGAGACTGTATCGACCGTGGACCGTCAGGGGATTCGAAACTGGAACGCGTGCAGGGTAAGCCAATCGTCGACCGGATATAGAGACAGATCGCATAGCAAGCAAGCAAGCAGACGAGAGTGGAAATTCTGAAACAGATGGATATTCAGCTCTGTCTATCTGTCTGTCTATCTGTCTGTCTGTGTGTCTGTCTGTCTGTGTGTCTGTCAGTCTGTGTGTCTATCTGTCTGTTGGCATAGATCCCGTGGGACCAAAGACTCCCCTCTGATCTGTCTGTCACTATCTGTCTAGTTGGGTCCAGAAAAACCAAATACTCCCTCCCCTCTCTTCTGCCTGTCTGTCTGTCCGTTCGTCCGTCTGTCTGTCTGTCTGCATAGATCCCGAAGGACCGAAGACTCCACTCCCCCCTCTCTCTGTCTCTGTATGTCTGTCTGTCTGTCAGTCTGTCTCTCTCTGTCTTTATGTCTGTGCCGGGTCATTGAAAGCGACTTCTAAAGTTTGCTTGCGACTGTGTTCTTGAATTCGCTTAATGACTCTAGATCCAGTTTTGTTGTTGCTCCCTCGCGAGCCATAGAGTCTCGATGAACGATGATGTCAGGTCAAGTCTTTACGTCATAAGTCACTCTCACCCTGTCTAACCATAGTCTGCTCTCTCTCCTTGCCTTTTTCCCACCTTGACATTGCTTGTTCGATTACCTGTTTACTTGATCGCCTACTTCATTTCCTCTTTTTTTTGTTTCTTCCTTCCTTCCGATTTTCCTTTGTTCTTTCATTTAGGCCTATTGCTTCCATCCTTTCTCTTTTTTTCCTTCCTTTCTTCCTTCCCTAGTTAGTTCGTTCGTTCACTCATTCATTCATTTTTTCATTCATTCATTTTCCGATCATTCATTCATTCGGTCGTTCATTCATTCATTTTTTCATTCATTCATTCACTCATTCATTCGTTCGTTCATTCGTTCGTTCATTCGTTCGTTCATTCGTTCGTTCATTCGTGCTTTCATTCAATCGTTCATTCATTCAATCATTCATTCTATCCCTCGTTCTTTCCTTCCTACCTGCCTTTCGTTCTAGTCTATTTGCGTGCGTACTTCTACCCGTTCCCATAGTCCTCTGTGTACCTATATATGTGCGTCTATTTTCAACCAAGTACCAATGCGTATCTCTGAATGTCTTTGTCGTCCGTGTGTTTATCTGTCTGCCTGTGTCCTTCTGTATGTCTGCTTGTCCCAATCGCCGTTCGTCCCTTGGGATCTAAGCACCGGCGCCTGGTCAGTGTCTGGCCATCGGCGGCTGACCAGCGGGAGGAGGGGAAAGGGTGGTCATCCGGCGGCTGACCAAGGGGTGCGGAAGGAGGGTGGTCAGTCGGCCGGACGTCCGACTCCAATAAAGCGAATCATCGCTGGTCACTACGGCGCCAGTGGAAAAAATACATCAACAATGAGACGGACCTCATTATGTCCTCTCTCGATTGGATGGATGGAGAGATGGATGGATGGAGAGATGGATGGATGGAGAGATGGATGGATGGAGAGATGGATGGATGGAGAGATGGATGGATGGAGAGATGGATGGATGGAGAGATGGATGGATGGAGAGATGGATGGATGGATATGCGGATGGATGGATTGACGGAAGGATAGACTGCATGACGGATTGATTAATTAATTCATTGATATATTAAGTGAGTGAATGATTGATTGATTGAGGAAGGGAAGAAGCTCATAGTCTGAATATGTCGGCATCAGTAAAACTATAATATCCTAAATTCTGAAGTTGTAATAATAATATTAACTTTAATAATGATGATGATGGTGATGACGGTATTAACAAAAATTATAATAATGAAAATAGTAATGATAATAAAAACTATATCGAATTATACTGTCGGTAGCCATGCAAGGCGCCCAGCGCATTATGCATCCGATTAGCAAAACTATGTGAGCAAGGATGAGTCAAAAGTTGGAAATTCCATAATGAACACTCCTCCAGAAAATTCAACGTCGGCTTCAGATTTTAAGTGATAAACGGGTTAAAAGGAGTTTTTCTCACTTGTTTTATATCCTGCTGTTTACATATTCAACTTTAAGACCCTGCAATGTGTAAGCCAAAGCCTAAAGATTCGCAGTCAAAGTATTTTCAATTTGAATGTTGTTACAGGATCTAATTTGGCAAAGGCCCATTCCCGTTAGCGACATCATTTGAGGCGTATCGAAATAGGATTGTGTATACGACGAATACTTTTCAAATGATTAATTCACGCAAAATATCCCCGTAGAAAGGTTTTAAAAATGAAGATTTTATGGCTGCTTTCGTGTCTTATGAATAGGTTTCTCTTTATTATGGGCCCTAACTATAAAATTCGTGGCCGTTTGAGCAGCGATCCATATTCGGTCAGGGTTAAATTTAACGCGGTATAATTCAAACTGAGTATACATACGCCTATCCGCGAAGAGACCGTTTAGGTCGATAGGAATAGTCATTTCATTTTTACAGATTTGTCGTAGAAACCCGTGGCACACAATTATTCATTAGTTCAAGTCCAATCCAGTGTATAGGCTTATAGCACCAAACCCCAATTAAGGGTACGCTGGCTTTGCATGACAAACATTGACATGACATTCAATAAAATCAATCAAAAATACTTGATATAGCGCCCCTTCAGGATATCTACTCAGAGGCGCTCCCGGCCTAATCATCGGCTGGAAAGGACAGTTTTAAGAGAGGCGTAAAAGGAATATGAGGAGTTCTTAGGTAGGAGACATGTGCTTGCACATTGCTATAGATGTTACTGAATGAGAGGGAAGGCTTGGTGTATCATCTATAGTTTAACATAGATCACATAGATTCTGTTCCATAGATTGTTCAGAAGACTAACGTGGAAGGATAATCTAGATTAAGAAAGGAAGACTAACATGCAGAGAAGAATATTGGCTAAACGACTCTTTGTTATGCAGTTATGTACCCTTCCACAGGGGACTAAGCTTCCATTCGCCACCCGGCAGCGTGCACACATTATGTGCTTGCACAAATTTGTGCAATGTCGTAACCATGGATACAGCCGTCAACGGAGACGGCGAATAAACAGTGAGGCTCCTTCCCTAATCAGGATAATTCCCCTCTCATGACGGTCCCCTCTCCACCCGCAAAGCCCGGCCCGACTGGATAATAATTTCTGGTACTAATATATTGGCTGTTCCCGATCCGTGCGTAAGCGAGTCAGGCGTACGTCGCGTCGCCGTTTAATAATAATAATCACAAATCCGACGAAATTGATGACACCACCGCCTCGCCGGACAAATACCATTAGAGAAATTGCCGGAAGCATCGAACGTTATGAAGTGGACTGCTATAGGTGTCTGCATGTTTCCTCTTAACTGTGCTGTGACCAGAAGGGTCATTGGCATAAAATGTCAGAGGTTAACTTAGAGTAAGGCTTAGTGTGCTGCAGGGCCGCGTAGATTGCGTTTTATGGTAGGACTGCTAAATATGACCTTTAATAAGTTATAACCATGACCAAGTGTTTTCATTGATGACTGACACTCAAACAGAATCAAATAATGTAGGTCCTACTTGACATGCAGGCTATACACAGTGCTTTATTCTAGGTAAAAATGTGCCGGAACGCATCTCTAAGTTCGAAAGAAATTACGCTAAAGTTAGATGCCAAATAAAAAACAGTTCTCATAGGATACAGTCTATTATGTACGTACGTATAAATTTAGAATTTAAAGTGTTGTATCAAAATCTAATTCCAGAGGTTTGCACAATTAGGCCTACTATTTTTATTTTGAAGTAATTGAAAAAAAGGTGCCGCAACACCGTTCCGGCGCGTTTCGCCAAGAAAAAGCACTGCTGTATAAATATATGTTGGCTGTATAAATGAAACTGGAATTGACAGTTATCAACAGAGAAAGTTTAAAAAGCAGCCCCTGCTTAAGAGGCCTACATGTATACGGCCCCTACGTCCTGCCAGACTATCGGCCGCGGGGAAACACTTTCAAACTATGGAAATTGAAACGTTCAAGGAAATAATTATGTTGATGCCTTTGTAAATTTAGGCCCGCCTAATTGCAAAACTTAACCAATTAATTAGAAAATTGCCAAGACTCAATAAATGCAATAGCTAGTTTTGGGAGTTAGTAAGAGATCAACTATTATGGCGCAGTAGGCCTACCGACATAGGCCTAAGCTTAATTGCTTGATATGTTGGAGAAGGTCACAGTGGCTTCGTCTGTAAATAGACGTGTGTGGCCATGACTATCATCGAACACTATAGTGTGTGCGTGTAGGCAGACATGGCTTGGAAGGATGTTGTATCCTTGGAGTGTCGAGGGATTAATGAATTACGAAGCATGTCTACGCCATGGCAGTCTGCTCATTGCAGTTCTATAGGCTGATCCGTTATTTTGTTAAGTGATACAGGATGCACAAAATTAGCGGAAAAGACCGTAAATAATTTGTATTATTTATTTAATAAACTTCAGGGCAACGACAGACAATAGACGGCGCCAGTTGTTTTGAATCAAGTCAAGTTTTGGTGCGTCATCGAATCATGCTTCGAGTGAAGCAGAAGGGATATCCTGGGAGGGCTACGTATAGGGCCTATGCATGCTGGTGAGCCGTGGTGGATCAATGGGAAGTTGTTGGTTGGGCTTTGTTGTTAATTTTTAAGGGTTCTGTGGGAATCTGTTGGTTGATTTGTGCGTGCTGTAAGTGAAGATTGGTGATTTTTCCGTTTAGCCTCTACCTTAGCGAGTTAGCACTGTTTGGCAGGCTTCACTGACCTTACTACCATTGAGTGTGACTGGAAGCAATATTGAGGCGCTCATAAAACGCGTTACTAAGGGTTCAGATGACTAAGCAATCTATCTATAAGCGAGTGAACTTGGGAGGCTGGGACTAATATAAATCCTTTAACGACCAGCGTTATTGATTATGCGTTACACTTTAGTGCACGCTGGTCGTTAAAGGGTTAAAGGGATATAAAGCCGAAGAAACTTGGTCGTTGACATAAACTATGTCAATGCTACATCTTGGACTTTTAAAGAATCAATCCACAGTAGCGTTTGATAAATTGAATTTGCTAACGAAATGAAACGACTTATAATTAGGCCTATATTAGGTTATAGAACTTGCAATATAAATAAGAAGTTTTCTATAGGAAGATTTGTTGAGTGGAGTAGGCCCCTATCGTATGAATTTAGAACAACTTCTCGGAGATAATACGTTCAAAATTATCCTGCCCAGTACCCGGATGTCATTTTATTAAACTTTTATTCATTACAGAGCCGATCAATGTTTAAGAATTCAGAAGAGACGATCACTGATTGGCTGACACGTTGCGTCTTTATATCCCTTCTATATAAGCAGGGCCGTCATTTGAGGGGGCAGGGGGCATTTGCCCCTGAATTTTCCGATTTGGATTATAGTGCATGCAAATTTCCATACAAGGTCATAATTTAAGAGCCATATTAATAATAAATCTCATTGAATTTCATATATTAACATTAGGCTCATATCATATCACAGGTGCATATAATTGAATAATTTCACTTTTTGAAATTGTATCAGCGTTTTTGCCGATACAAGATTTAACAAATAAAATCTTGTGATACCACTGAAAACGTAAAAACCAAACCAAAACAAATTTAAAGCCAGAAAAATAATCGCTTGCCCCCTCAGAAAAAATGCTGAAATCACGTCCTATAGAGTGAATCTACCTACTCATTCGGTCAAGCGCATCCCCCTAAACTCAGATATGGATTTTTATAGTCGACGTCATGCATGAACCTTTGAATTTGATTGGAGGCGACATTTGGTAATGGCACCACCTAGGCCTAACCGTTAGGGCCTACTGTAGCCAGAAGGGCTTCCGTGATAAAATTCTACACATAAATTTTCTGAAGAGATGGTCTCTGTTAGCCGTTGAGCAAGAGATAAGCCGATCTAGAGCTAGCTTGTGTGTACATCCGCAATCCATTCAATTCTAATTTTCTATGAACGGTCAGTGTGAGTGCGTGTGCGTGTGAGTCACACGTCGAGCTTAGGGCCAGGACCCATGCCTTGACGATTTGAGACTCTTGCCTCCCTTCGGCAGATTGTGGAAGCCTCTGATGAACATGTATGAACGCCTATAGTTGACATTGTGAGCGTTGTATGTCTATTAATGTCCCATCTATATTATACAATACGGTAAATTGTGAAATACAGTATTATTTCAGTCTTATAGGCCTACATGTTCATTCTATGACAGAATCTAATTCAAAACTAGGTACTCCAATCTAATCTACAAGTTCTATGCATGGTCTTCAATGATCGGGTGTTCGGCCTATCCTTCATCACCGCCGCCAGTTTCACTACACGCCACGATATAAAGTCATCGTGTATGAACCGTGTTACAGAGCAACCATACACAGTATACTAGGGCCTTGACCATGGGCATGGAGGCTCATTTCCTTCATTCATTCAAACGTGGGACCTGATAGTGCGGCGCGCCCATTCAAGAATCTTACTCGGTTGGTTTGGTCAGAGGTAACAAGGCAGCAACGAAGGGAGGTCATTCCAGATGGAGGGGTCGGCAACAGATAAAGTTAGGCGTTGCTTCAGAGGCGTAGTTAGGGTATTTTGCGCCCGAGGACAAACTACAAAATTGGCGCCCCTTTGGGGGCCATCCATACATGACGTCACGCGCCTATGGAAAGGGGTGTCACACAATTGTGACAATGTGTAACGAAGGAAAGGGGTCCAGAGAAATGTGATATCACATCATCACATCAAAATTCATAATTTTATTTTTAAACATTTGCTCAATTGCAATGAGGATTTTGGGGACGTCAAAATCATGTGTGACAACCTGTTTGTAGTGAGAATTTTGGGGGCGCCAAAATGTAATCTTACTAACTTTCTTTGGGATGAATTAGTTTGTTTCGAAATAAAAAAATAATAGTTTTAATCGTCATTTTGGCGCCCCCTCCAACTCGGCGCCCGGGGACACGTGTCCCCTCTGACCCCCCCCCCCTAGCTACGCCTCTGCGTTGCTTAGCAGACAAGTGAGAGACTAGGAGCCCAACACGTCGCCAAGCTGCAGCTTCGGACACTGGGCGGCAGATATCGAGCAGTTGAGATGAAACACAGCCATAGATGCAGCATGAAAACAAGTCTGAGATGAGATCCATTGGGTCACTATCACAGTCTATCAGCCAGCGCAGCACATCGACCATACATGCAGACAAAAACAGAGGCAAATCTTTTGGTACACCATATAAACAAATATAACTGTCTAACAGCAGAGCGCAGAATTCGATCTAGTCGCCCTACAAACCCTTATAAACAGAGGCTAACGCGGATCAAGCTACAGTAGTCAATGATGGGGTGAGATCTTTCACCAACGTCGCCCGTTTGAATGGGCGCCGCCGCGCCCCACCATTTAAGGTCCCAAGCATGGACTTAGCAATGGACCTAGGCTAGCACGCAATAGTCCAAGATTTTTAGGCCTATTGTGGGCAAGCATCATTGGGAGGCCAATCGCGATCGCACGCTCTGTGACACCGAGGTGCACCTCAAAGCTCTTTAAACGGCGAACGGGCTAAATGAGGAGTTTTAAGGAGGTATAAGGATAGTCAATAATGATGTTTACTGGAAAGCAATATTTTAAGTTTTGAGTCGGTGACCTGAGGGGAAATATTAAGATAGGGATACTTTCGGCAAGTTCGTATGACGTATGAAATATTTTGTCTTAATACTGGAGGGAGTTTGTTCCAAAGAGGCGGGAGAGCAAGTATGGCCATGGAACGATTTGCAAATTTTAGTGATTGAAGGACGGAGCAGTGTAAGAGCAAGTAGGCCTAAACGGTGACCTTAACTTAACAACTGATGGATCTATGTAAGAGTGCTGGAATGATTTAAATGTGTTGTTGGCGACTAGTCTTTGTATTCATTCCAGAGGTATTTTTTGCCAGAGGAGATTAGAGGACAGGAGCGATGCAGAGGTGTTTGGGAATTTCGGTTTCTTAACCCTTAACGACCAGTACGAAGTAAACCGTAAGGCAATATCAATAACACTGGTCTTAAAGGGTTAACATTTTTACGAATCCCATCCGGATTCCTCCTCTTCCCTTGCGTGTCTCGCCGATTCAGTTCCAAACACCACCCACCGCTACCGTCAAAATCGATTCACGCACTATTCCCAAGAGTAACTTGGTTCTAGAGCGGTATTCGGCTTTGACCCTACCTGCCTATCAATTTTATTTTGACTGAGCGACTTTGAGCAACCTGGTTTCCACGAGTTCACTGTCTGGGCGCTGTTAATTATCGATGGTGTCCACCATGGAGATCCGCCGATCAACTGGACATTCTATAGTCTAGGACTTATTGTGCAGAAGTGTACACGGGAGGGTTCATAATCCGGAGTAACGGATCACCCACAAAGGACGTCCACAAACAACGATCTACATTGAACACTCTCCATTCTGGTTAGCACTGGGACGACACCTCAAAAATTGCTAGCGTTCTTTGGAGACGACACCAGCGCTTGGTTTTCTTCAGATGGCCTTCAAGTAAAACGGTTTAAAGTTTAGCTATTTCGATAAATACTTCTGATCTAACGGATGTGCGTTAGACCCACTTAATTGTAGCATAAAAGCAGTCAATTTTGAACTGCTCACTGTGCTCGGCCAGACGACATTTTCTCTCACTGACTCTCAAGTCTCAACCATCATCTGCCCTCGTTATCGCTCGTGAAAGGTCGGCTCTACTCGCTCGCCAAACAAGATTAATTGGTTTGTGGTCTTGGTGTAAACCGTAGATAGTAACAAAATATGTAAAAGAGGAATTCGAAGGTTACTGATTATACAAGTCAACTTATACAGGACATCGATCACTTGACAGATTTGAAGTGAACTTGCGTTTATGCAATGTGTCACCAATCGAGTCATCATCTCTACGCTGCGTCCATCACACGAATCCAACGCTGCTTCTTTACAATAGATTTTTAAAACATAGCAACAAAGTGCTGTCCATCCAAGTATCAAATTGCCAAAGTGTCAAGCACTTTCTACCCAAGTGTCCAACACTTTCTACTCAAGTATCAAATTGCCTTCAACCAAAGCATCAAGCACTTCTACCCAAGTATCAAATGACATTCAACCAATGTTTCTAAGAACTTTCTCCCCAGGTATAAAATCACTTTCTATCAAAGCTCTTTCAACCAAAGTAGCAAAACATTTTCTGTCCAAATATCACGTGACCAGCACAAACTAGAAAAGTACTTGAGAGTAGTCTAACTTCTTTTTCAAGGCTGAACTTTCTATTCCAGGAATCATCAAGGGATAGGAATTCAAAAAACTCAACAATGTTTAAGACACCAAAGATGTCCTGACAATTTTTTTAAAACTGTTATCTGAGAAACTGCACAAAAGAACAACTGCATTAAGACTAGATACTAAACCAATCAAGATCTACCTGCCAATACCTGGCATAATAGTTGAAAAATATATCTAGAAGGCAGGTAGCAACACAAAATATTAATTAAACTCTTACACAAATAACATTATCAAATCCAGTGATTTGTACAACGCTTATTCACACAATGGAACAAAGCCATTAAAACTTTACAAAGGTTTTACTACCCTTTGTGAGTTTATGCAACTCCACATGTTTTACATAACCCTCCTATGCAGAAACACACAAAACAAATACTTATCAATTGTCTAATTATGCTAGTCAGGTCTGAGGCCAAAAACAAAACTATGTTAATTAATCAATTTGCCAAGGGCAGACAAACTCAGCCTTATCTAAAACATGACTCAACCAGGATGCTCGCTAGTCTTGCAACAAACAGAAGAAACAGAAAATTCAATTACTCCTAAATCCAATATCTAAAGTAAATGCTGGTCAAGTCCAAACACCTTCGGTTTATGCATTCCATAGCTGAATAATTGTGACCATAACTCGACGATGCGTGCCCTTTAGTTTTGCTTTTCGAAGTAAGCCTTGCTTTCTTTTGGGCTAGGCTTCATCGTAGCTGAACCTGGTTTCCATCCAGCAGGGCAGACTACAACAGATCACCATACAGGAACATCAACTCTATGAATATGACAACAGCCACGGCAATCACACAACAGCAACGTTAAATGTCCTTATGATGTTCTTAAAGGTGCTTAGACACATACATACACACATACATACACACATACATACACACATACATACACACATACATACATACATACATACATACATACATACATACAAACATTTAGTCAGCTGTACAGGACAAGCGACATTTACCAAGTCTAACATTCAACATTCATTTAGTTTAACAAGCAGTTAACTCGGAGGCACTCCCAGCCCAACCACAGCGATAAAATCAGTCTTAAGCAACCTGTACAATAAAGGAGTATTACTCCTTGGCAGCAGTCACATCTCTAAGGGAAGTGTGTTCCATGTGGAAGGGCCAACAACTGAGAAGGCACAGCGCTGTCTGGTCTAGGTGCTTGCACAGGGCACCAGAAGCTCTCCACCAGAGAAAAAACGAAGAGCTCGACTGTTAGTCACACTCTAAACTGAGTAGCAGAACTCTCACAGATAGGCCACTGCAGAGCCAAGAAGGTGTTGCCACTCAACAGGAATGGGCAGTAATTTAATTGAGAAATTGAAATAACATCATTTGAATTAAAATTGCAATTGTTAATTTGTAATCTGTTGCTCTAAATCAATGCCAACAACTGCACGCTGAAAACGAAGAGAATTAATAAACAAAAAGAATGATGCAGGCTTTAACACCATATGGAGGAGCAAGACAATAAGATACCATATCAAACAGAGGATCTTGAAAACATGAGTAAATATTTAGTACAGCACAATATATGCCTGTGAGACCTGGGTGATAAAGAAAACAGATATAAGAATGATACTAGCGTTTTAACTGTACTGTTATAGAAGGATATTGCAAATGAAAAGTAACAAACATTGAATTAAGAAGACTAAACATCGGAGAATGTGATGAAACCAAAATTGCGACTATTTGGGACACATTTGTAGAATAGATAATGAGAGAAAAATAAATAGTGTAATGACAGGAATTATGGAGAGAACAGGAAGAAAAGGAAGACCTTGCAGAGAATGGCTAGATGACATTGAAGACTCGCATGGAACAGATATACATAACTTATTACAGCTAACCCAGGACAGAGGAGCACGGAGAACAATGGTCAAATGTGCGATTGGACACATGCCTATGGGCTTTCAGCCCCATGAATCATGATGATGAAATCAATGTAATTTGTAATTCAATTACATTATTGCATGTAATTTGTAATTTCAAATTACATTCTAAAAAACAAATTACTTTACACTGTAATTTAAAAAAAATAACATTTCCAGTATTAATATTGATTATTTTTACAATTTAATGGTGCTCTGCCTTCTTCTGTACCTCTAGAGAGACTTCTTAAGTTTTAGTTATTGCAACTTCCTACAAAAAGCTAAAATTCAGTTTAATATGTTTAAAGTAAGTTTTATAGTAATGTCACTCAAATTGTTATGTAAACAAGCATAAAATCAGTTATTTACATATTTTCAGGAATGTCTGTTCAACTCTGTTGGTCGATACAAGGAAGAAAATAATACGAATTCATTGTTTCCTCTCACTATGTCCTAAACTTTTGTTGTACCGCCTCTAGCTTTGATCACACAGTGATGCAGCAATTATTTCTACCACTAAATTGTTTGCACATCTGCTGCTTCTGAAAGAAAATTATTTAGCAGTTTCTGACAATATTCTGCAAAATAAAAGGAAATAAGAAAGCATCATGTTTCTTGAAGAATCTTGCCTGCATTTATTGACTTGGATAATGTTAGTAATTTGCAATTTGATGTAATTAAAATTATGTATTTTGTAAATAGTAATTTCCAGAAAACTCGAAATGTGTAATTTAATAACATTTTCACCAGTAATTGGCAATTTGTAATTCAATTACATATCAGCCTGTAATTTGCCCATCCCTGTCAGACAAGCCCAGCCATTCTACAGTATTTTTTTGTAAGATGGGAAGCCAGTGCGAAGAATCATGAACTTAGTCAAAGATAGTCCTAGATTGTCAACAGTTACAGACAAAATCCTAGTACCCATTCTTTACTGAACCATAGTACCATTTAGGTACATCGGCAGCACTTTTCAGAGGTCCCACAAATGCTGCAACAAGTGCCTGGATAACATGTTAATTAACAAGAGGCGGCAATCTCATTCGACATGTGGGGGTGACACCCAATGAAAGGGGTAGGAAGTGTGGTGCACACGTATAACGTGTACCTTCTCTGCGAAAAGTGGGGGGACTTGTCCCCCTCGATTCTCTCCCCGGGATCGCTGCCCCTGCAGTTAACAAATATCAACCAATACCATCAGAGCTGTACAACAATGAGGGAGGGTCATAATAACTCAAGTTGTAAGCCAACGACCGAGACGCTTTCCAACCTTGGAGCAGAGGTCAGGAAAGCGCACAAGCAATAGTTAGCTTGACAAGTTTTCACAAACAAACATGAAAAAAATGGAAAGCAATGCTCAGCACGTCGAGTAGAAGCCCATCCCTGGTTTGGGAGTTGTTACAATCAATACCACCACTGCTAAGCTCCAGAAATAATATGGAAGATTCAAAGGTACATAATATACCTTCTCCGTGTTCATCCGTGAACTGGAAAGCCTGAACCAATCTCAGGGTCTCATCCACAGAGCGACCCACGGGAAGGTCATTCATTGTGATCTGGCGTAGAACACCCTTCTTGTCAATGATGAAAAGACCTCTGAATAAACAGAACAGAAGGGTAACCATCTTCACCGTATAATTTTCAAAACCAATAATTGCTAGGACAATGGCATCAAAGGATCCTGGCAAAGGCGACATAGAGCACCCTATTATTGGGCTCCAAAATCAATGAATTTTATTTCAAGAATGATATTTACTGGTAATACAATAAGTAATTATTAAATTAGCTTTAAAAAAATAGTTCTTGGCTAATTCCAGTTCCAACATCAATTTTCAATCTCCCAAGACCTCAAACCGACTTACAAGCGAAACCATAACTTGTGATAGCAATCTTGTAGCTAGATCTGCAAGACACATGCCATACGTGACATGTTATGTAAATAAAAAATTGTAAAGTAACAAAATACAATTTTAATGTATTGATAAAACATAATTTTAACGGTTGCCATAGTTATGCATTTGTTTTATTTGGAAGAGATATGAAGCCAACAAAACAGGGTCATCTGGATTATGTGGGTGACTACATCCGGGACTCATGCTGGCTGCAGCAGTTGTGTTGTTTTTTAACAGAATATTATATAGAACTTGCCATGTATAAAAAACATGCAATCAATGGAAGATTTTTTTTGACTAGAGTAGTTTAATTTAGATGAACTTTTTGTTCAAAGTCATCCTACCAACTACCCAGATGTCACTTTATTCATTACAGAGCCGACCATAGGCATAGCCCGTAATGTATTAGAAAGACGATCACCGATTGGCTGACACTGTGGCTTCATATTCCTTCCACATTAGTCCAAGGTATTATTGCACTGGAGTTCTGCAATATACACTAGCAATTTATATAGGCCAGAATCATCAATTGTTTTTGCAAAAAACGCATTTTTACGCGTCTCGTGCAGTGTGTGCCTGACCCCATATTTCTCAGTGTACTGTTCGTGCAGAGGAGGAGGGGCGCACTAATAAACGACTGCCCAGGGCGCCAAATTACCTGAGGACAGCTCTGATCAAAGGCAATAATTGCAACATTGATTTAGGACTGGCGCTAATTGAGATTAAAATTCAAATGTGAATGAATATGTGATCTAAAATCAGACATCTTAGAACTGTAATTATAAATTGAGTGTCTCCTTCACAAAGACCAATTTTCAATGGCTAAATACAGCCGGAACCTGCATAATCAGAGTACCCTAACCTTGGATTCACAATCTGCCACCACCTAAACTACGAGCTCCACATCTAAACAATGTAATCTGCTGCTTAAAGATAAGATCACAATAATCGAATACATGATTGTTGTTTCAACACGTTTCATGTATTTCATGTGCTTCCCAAATAGCGAGTAATGTCTATAGATTCAATTCACCAGGTAGGCTTAAGATCTGTAAGAATTCAGTGATCCAACACCCCTCGCCAAGCAATTAAACGACCGCTAATATCTCAACTCATCACTACTAGGAACATGAGATGAATTCAGATGGGTTGACAAAGACAAAGTGCTTTTGGTGACAGCAACACCACTGACAAAGGTACCAATTGAATCAGAGGCATTTAAAGCAACTTATAGTTACCAGATGAAACTAAAACTTGGTCTATGATCCGGGTGGCAACACTGATCAATAGCGTGCAAACCAAGTGCCACTGTACATCAGTATGTCCGGGCTCCCAAATCGAAAGAGGCTCATTATGACATTATGAGATGTGAATATCAGGCCAGTATGAAGATTTTGAAAGGAGTAGCTCCAATTCAAACAGTTGAGCCCTGGCTCCATACAAAATATATAGAATTCCACCTGTACAATAGAGCTTGATGTGAATATGTATATCACCTATTTCGAACCTCAACATATACAAAAATCAATGATGGTCCCTTGAATTTGATATGACGAAGGCTTACTTTAAATGATATGACGAGATCAATAATCAGCGATAACCAACCGGAAGGTGATGCCAGCATCCTCCTTCAGGACTCCATAAGCACGGGAGATTTCCGTGGTCTTGTCTGCAAGGAGTGGAATCTTCATCTCGCCAAGACCGCCCTGCTTTCGTGGAGTGTTGATCCTAAATGGAAAAATTCAATTGCATAGTGAATACGTGTGGTGTGATATGGTGGCCGGGCGGTCAGAGCGGTCGGCCCGTATCACTCAGTGTGCGCTGAGTGAGCGGGTTCGACTCTCGACCGGGGCATCACTGTGTAGAGGCCTTGAGCAAGTCCTTTGCACACAATTGCTCTGCAGTACAACTGCAATTGTGCCGTCGAGGCGTGTCTGTGCACTTCTGAACTTAAGTGTAGGAAGGGTGATATCAAATAACAGTTGTATTGTATTGTAATATCCCGTTTTAAAACATGCGTTGATAATCAGGCATACAGGGACGATGTGTGGTTTTGTGAGATGGTCGAGTGGTTTTTCAAACACCCATGGATATAAACATGTCAGAATTTTAATGGTTCAGGGATTTTGGACTAGAAAGTTCTTATAAGGAGTGTGAATTTTTTTACAAAGAAGTTGTAGACAGCTGAGGAAAAAGAGTTTGCTTGCTTGAAGACCTATGAGAACAGTGAAAGCTTGGCTAAATGGAAAACAGTGAATAGCAGACATGGAGAAGTTTAGTGTTAGTCAGTCTACCGGAGAAAGAGACTTTTTAAATCAGACACGAGTTGTGCATCAAAACTGCAATCGAAGTGTATTACCGGAAAAAAACAATTGCAAACAAGTCCACAACAACGAGAGATATTCATAAACAAATTCAAGTAATCCTTAAAAATCATGAAGGCTTGCTGCATAAATATCCCTGAGACTAATTAATGTAAGTTTCACTCTATAAAAAATCACAGAATTCATTTAGAGGGAATAACTATGCACTACACAAGTGATGCTGCATTGTTTTATTCTTGCATCTGTGATTAAGAATTCAACATTTGGTTGATTCAACCGACAACTCCAGAAGTCCCGCAATACCTTTCTTCAAACACTTAAGGAATCCCTTCCGAGGTCATGTGTTTTTGGACAGCCGACTGGTTGAGCGCTTGCCTTGCAACACTGAACTCAAGTCTTCTCTGAGTAGGGACCTTGAACAAGTCCTTACCTCACAATTGCTCATTGCACCTTCAATTGATGCCTTGTCTTTAGGCAGTGGCTCTTTAGAACGGCACACAATAATGATCATAATAACACTAATAATGAGAGTCGGAGATTAGAAACCTTTATGGCATCTCTTCAAAGTAACTCCTTGACAGAACACCTCATTCAAAAGTACCTTCAAGAGGTTCTTCAAACGTGCCAAATGCATATTCTCAAACATGCTATAAAATCTATGTGTCCCCCCAAACAAATGGCTTTAATCAATTGCCAAATCAACACGGACTAGAAGAGAAGCATTAATCTTCAGCAAATGCCACTTGATATATTGAAATTAATCTGATCAAATACATGTCTTTTAAGAAGCCACTTGTCACATCAGTCAATGGCAACGTTGACTTAAGTGAAACTGAAGCATCTCTTAATATCCATACTTTTGAATTGAAATCGATCACCATTTGTCCTGGCACCAATTGCAAATGCTTACTGGATTCGATTTATTTTACACAGTCACAGTATAATTACAAGCATCTTGTGAATGGATGATCATAAGTTATTATGTACTGGAGTCATATTTAACTATGTGGCAGCCATGCAAGGCACCCAATTACTAGACGTTGATTAGGCTGTGAATCTGAATGATTACAAATTCAAGTAATCCTTAAAAATCATGAAGGCTTGCTGCATAAATATGCCTGAGACTAATTAATATAAGTGCAACACTTACCACGCGAGGTGGCTGAAATGACTGTCTGTGGAGCACCCAACGACCTCGCATCCGATCTTCCGGAACTCTTCCACGCGATCGCTGAAGGCAATGATCTCAGTTGGACAGACGAACGTGAAGTCCAAAGGGTAGAAGAACAGCACCACGTACTTGTTCTTATAGTCGGCCAGAGAGATCTGCTTGAACTCTCCATTCACGACGGCCGTTCCGCTGAACGGTGGGGCAAAATCGGTCAACTTGGGAAACATCTTTGACTAGTAGGACTACTGAAAACAGAGACAAATTGAAAGTAGCTTTAATTACAAAAAAATTTGTTTGAACATATGTCATGAATCATAGGACTTTATGCATGTGTAATTTATATATTAAAACTAGGGCTAGTACCAATTTAAAAAAAATTTAATCAGTTAATATCCAAAAAATTATCATTGCCATGGAATGTGGTGCTGTACGGAGCACAGATACCTGCTGCTGGACGACAAGAAATGTGGACACAAGAAGACTGGAGACTCATAAATGTGAACATAAAGAACGGAGAAAAGCAGCTGGACAAAACATAAAAAGAGATGGAAAGGATTAGAGAAGGAAGAGCCCTGACACAAACTATAAGAAAGAGACAAAGGAACTGTAGTGGACACAACCCAAGAGGCTCACTACTAAGAAAGGTCATCAAATGCAAATTGCTGTGTAGGCGACAAAACTAAACCAAGACAACAGGTGGATAGCTTAAAGCAGAGACCCAACAGCAAGAGGGACAACGTCGGACATTTGAAGAGGCGGAGAAGCAGCAGAAGACCAAATTCTTATAATAGGCGTTAATTTAGTACGTATTACA
Organism: Bimastos eiseni; assembly: GCA_959347315.1. NCBI lineage: Eukaryota > Metazoa > Annelida > Clitellata > Crassiclitellata > Lumbricidae > Bimastos > Bimastos eiseni. Next base: position 65,067,061 of record OY365806.1, on the reverse strand, counting down.
AGGTCTGAACTTCATTTCAGGCTAAAATCCAATTTCTTTCATATATGCACTTTCTGGTAGCAAACAAGATTATTGTTGATTTACAGTTTCGAATATCCAATATGGCAATACAAACTTAACTCACTTTACTTTTTGTTAAACACACACACCGTGTATGCATTTTACTGAAAAATATAACCCACTGTAACAGAACTAATTAATTCAACTTGCTTAGATCAAAGGCATTGACCCTGTGTTCTACAACAGGAAAAACTAAGCAACAACAGTGGCTTACCAAATGTGGTAAGTAACAGCACAATTTCAGAACAATGCTCAAAGACCAGACTTTGGAATGGACTACAGCAAAACCTGCTTGCTGGGCCTCAGTTCATAGCAGCATTGTCAGCAGTTCAATAATATACAAGGTTTGCAGAACTGGGACAATCGTGTCAAGCTCAACCGAACTCAAGAGTGAAGTGGCTGTAAAAAACATTTTCTTGCTATGATGACCATCTCAATTTTTAACCAAAAGATTAGTCTAAAGCATTATACATTTTATTTACTACAGAACTTTGAAACTCAAAACCAGTCGGTCAACAACAAACCCAAAACAAATGTGGTCAGTAGGGCATAACCAAGTAGTAGTTAACCTGCCACGTGAACAGCTACGGAGAACTATCTGTAGTCAATGCAGAGTCTATAGCAATATCCTTCATACAGCGTATTGTCGCACTCTAGGCAATAACAATATATTTATTATTTAATAACTTTATTTGTGAAAAAAATGTAAAACCTTGTTACAAAATTTGAAATATGAAGTTATCAACAACGTCTTTACTCTCTAATGTTTACTGGAAAGTGGGTGGAGCCAATTCAAGCAGGATAATTACTGATCTGGTTGACAACTGGGAAATGCAACCATAAAAAATTAATATATATAAATTATCATCATTATTTTAAAGAAAATTCAACGGAATGTTAAGTTCTTATTTAATTATTCAATAACTTATAATAACTAGTAAGTAAGTCTCTTAGTCCTTAATTTATTTGATGAAAAAATATTATTTAAAAAAAACATTAATTAAAAAAAGTTATTTTTAGCTATTTGCGGGTGTAATATTTGCCGAGGCGAATACTTCCGAATAGTCCAATATTCGGTCGAGGGGAATGTCCGAGGCGATTTCCGGTTATGCCCTACTTGTCAGAGCACTGAACAGTTGCTAAGAAGAAAATAGCACCTAAACAAGGGTATATAATTAAGCAAATGTCCTAAATTTTGTTCTTTTCAATTACCTGTAGACCTATAAATAGAATGCCCACTTTGCAACCTTAACATCTTAATCACAACTTAAAATTCAACTTGAAAATTGCATAAATGATTTAAGCATCTTGAATTCCCTAATAGGTACAACTTCACACGTTCTCTAACTTCCATTTTTATTTACACTTGCTTGGCATATTAATCATTTGGAGCTTTTGACGTTCAACAAATAGTCTTCTGATAAATTAGTTAAAATTACCTAAGTATTATAGTTATCACCAAGGATGTTGTAAATGGCCAATGTTAGCTAGATGTCAGAGAAGTTAATAGAACACTTGTTGTTCTAGTACTCGAAACAGTAGATGAGGATCATGGTGGTCAAATGTCTACTCCAATCGCCTACAATTGCCACTTAACATATCAAACATCACAGGCTCCAAGGTCATCAAGGTCTTGGCAAAATCACCTCTAACAAAGCACAACTGTTATATGACAACTATCAATCCATCAATCCATCAATCCATCGATCGGTCGGTCGATCCATCGATCGATCCATCCATCGATCGATCCATCGATCAATCAAACTTGACATAGATCCACCTCAAGAAATTCACCCAGATAATATATAAAAGAGTCACTGCAAAATGAGGGCAAATTTCAGCAATAGAAAATGACGACTCATCATACCTCCCTGGTCAAAGTCATCAGTGTTATGCAATGAATTCAGACCTACCATACTACATACCTCCCAGATCAAAGTCAACAGCGTTATGTAATGAATTTGAACAGATTCTCAAGTCCTTTAGATTGACAGGCAAAACAAGCATAAGAGCCCTAGTATAAAAACCATACAACACCAAAAGTGGTAAGCTAAAATAAATGTCCATCACAAACGATCCTGCATGCAATTAGTGACAATGTGCTTATTGTAGGCAACATAATACAATACAATACAACTGCATTTTATATTGCCTTTCTTTCACAATTCAGAAGTGTCAGCAGCCACAGATATAATTATATTGCAGAGCAAAATTTTGTGTGTTAAGGACTTGCTCAAGGTCTCTACACAGCAACTGCCTCGCACGGGAATCAAACCTGGAATCAAACCTGTAATCTCCACATCACATGCCAACCGCTCTGACCAATCAGCCACACAATATGCTGATGACTTTAACAATGCCAAATCACTATTCAAGAATGCTTAACAATCATCATGAAACATAACGTATTTCACTCTGTAAATTAATTTTATGTCTCATTATATTTCAGCATGAAATAAAACATATAATGATCCACTAATAAACATTTTATCGTGTTTTAACATGAAACAGAACAGACATTGCATTGATCCACCGATTAATATTTCATTTGGTTTCATCATGAAAAATACCAAACAACAGTCCTTCCACTAACAAGGTACACAGGCAAATACAGTATTAACAGGACTTCAGTCCATAGTGGGTATCCCAATGTTTCTCTCAATAGTTATTATGTTAATCATGGTATCGGACCATTTTAAATTTCCAGTCTCATGATCTGAGAACATTTTGCATCACAACCTGTATTCTATTCTATGGGATATCTCAAAACAACAAAAGGATTGATGATAATGATTAGTGAAAATACATTTTGACATATTACACTGTGGGTTATATTCAAGTATTGGGCACTCATATCTCAGGTCAGGATACTTGCTTTGCTATCACAGCACTCTTGTCGTCTTTCTACTGTACAGAATTCAATATCACAACATCTCTAAGCTACGGTGCACTTGCTTCGCTAAAAATGTTGCATCACCCATTTTAGTATTTTTAATATTACATTTGGACCTAAAATACGGTTTGAAAAAACTTGGGCATACAATGCCCAATCTACTGAAATGTCAAAATAGGTCTCATAATGGTGTCACAGCTGGTCAGCTTAGGCAATGCATAAACATCCTGAGCAACGGGGTTACCAAAGGTTGACCAATATCCACATAATATTATATGACATAAGTTCATAACTGCCGGCTGAATTATCAGATTTCTTATTCTTTATACAGCACAAGTTTAAGCTTATGTAATCAAATCCTACGTCACGTGTATATGAAGTCTGACACACCCATGAAAGGCAACGTTGCCGAGGTCACTAGGTTTTGTCCAATCCAGTTTCAAGAACTCTATGGGAAACCGAACAAAATGTGCAACTTGACGTGCAAGCAAACGTTCCCATTGACAACAAAAGCATGACGCCATTTCACCCTCAACGCCTAGAATTTTCCAGATATCATGAGCGAAGCCACGCATTTAAAAATAACCCGGCTTGCGCGAATAGGCAGCATCACACGCAGCATCCTAACAAAGCATGGTGTGCATTCTTTAAAAAACAATGAAATAATGGTGATAAAACACTTACGAAGTATGTCAAACAGACAGCGACACTTCGAGCTTCGCCACGTTCAACCTGGCTTAAAATGAACGAATTCAGTCACACTCGTCCACTCCTTTCGATGGCTTACTCGTCCGTTCGTTGCTTCCTTCGTTCCTTCGCTGTAGACGACGCTATCAGTAACCAGATCAATGAGAGTCAAAATCTAGGCCACGCGCACAACACGAATTGTGCAGTGGACTCAGGAACGACTACGCTAACAATTAGGTCAACACTGATAATAGTTTCCGTTTAATTTCAAAGTTTATCATAAATTACCTTGTGATTAGGACGCTATATGAAAGTGGAATATTGGAGTTAATCTAAATGTTACATCCATTGTTGATTGCATTGTTTGAAAATTATGCTGGAAAAATATTTTCTTAGTATTATAATTATTTTATTAGCATTTAATTCTATATATGCCTCTAAAGAGAAAAGAGAAAATTAACAGCTGTCAATATAAGGATCTTTGAAATTCACTTACGCAATTCGAATGCAAACTTTCCGGGGATGCCTCATTGACACCCGAAGCAATCGCCTATGAAAAAAATGACTGCTTTCTGCTATTTCGGTTTCCAAACCCAATTAGCACTTTGCCGTTATAACTTTTCCTGGCCGCATGTCAAACACCCAACGCGTGAAGTTCGTTCGGTTTAGTGCACACCCCTAACTGTTGTTTAGCATATAATAATAGGTGTTAGTTTTTTAGGTCACGTATCGTTAACGTTGGCTGACGTGACCTGAAGAGAATTTGTGTAATTTTTCCTTGAACTGTCAAGCTATAGGCTAATGGTATAAAAACGCTGTACTCGCGTGCAACTAATGTTAAATTTAATTTTTTTAAACAAGTATAATCACCGAGTTAAAAATAAATCTGTACAGTGTATAGGCTTACACTCAAAGTTAGGCTCACATATACACGAGAGAAATTTAGAGATCGAGGACTGAATTGTGGGTCGGACTGGGTCCGAGTTACAAGTTAAATGGTTTGAGAGTATAGCAGATTTACTATTATGCCGATGGGCCAAATCTGTTTATGGTATACATGTATGCCTTACTCAAATGACCGTTTGGTCTGAGCATGATATTTATTTAAGTTCGTGGGTGTTTTGCGGTCACCATGGGTAACGCACTGATGATGTGGCGCCTCTGTATAATCGGAGTCCTGTGCAATCAGTCGATAGTCATTTAGTAAACTATGACTGAAGCTGTTATGCACTTCTGAATGAAGTACCAACAGGGTTATAAATATGGTGGTCAGATATATTTCCATGTGAGTTGTTGCATGGGAGACAATGGCACGAATGAAAATCTATGGTCTACAGAAGTTTTAGTTTCACAGTGCCCCAATTAAATAAATCCTTAAATGGTCATTAAATAGTTATTTAGTTGGACCAATGGTAGAATTAAGGAATTATTATATTATCTGATAATATTCAAGCACCTTAACGACACTTAATGGCATCATGGCTGTTGACCTCAAGCGGAAAGTTTTTCATACAGGGACTGGAAATCCCACCCAGTATTATTTCATTCCAATTAAGGAATCGCAATGTCATTATTGTTATCACAGTTATTAGTTGTTGTCAGTAAATAGCTCTAAAAACATTTAATATGCCATGATAAAAATAAAATCTCACTTTTTTGGATTCCTAAAGATGTTCTAAGTAAGGTGCACATGTTCATTAAAGTGGATCAACTGCTTTCACATCCAACTAGATTACAACAGAAGAACAAGCCTTTATGCCCTGACAACATATACAGAAAATATAGTTTTCTTGAACAGACAATCTTCACATTTAAATTTAAGTCATGGCAAGCAAGAGTCATTCTTGAGAGAAATAAATAAACCTCAAGTCTTCAATGAATGACGACAACAATCAATTTTAACAATGAATAACTATTTACAGAACAAACAACATTCAATAAATGCAAACCGTTGGCTAAATTGAAAAGTTGCATTAGCTTGCATTTACTTTTGGTGTCCTGCACATAGAATGGGAAATGATCAACAGATTTACTGGTGCACAAACTAAAACTTAACAAATTGATTAAATAATAATGTGGGGATGACTAGGTAAGCCAACTTGGCTTCTTCTTCCCCACTATCGATTCATACTACTAATCTGACTACCATTCAAGACATTTATTGTTAAAGATACTATTTATTGTTAGTGATACTAACTGTGCGACTTTACTTTGTCAATTCTGAAAACAAACTGCCATTGAATGTTGTGAGCTTTTACCTCATTTAGGTCCTTTAATGAGATGAGCTGCATTGGTTTCCTAGAACTTTACTTCTAGCACATGCTTATCATTAAAGGGTAAAAATGTTTCACAAAAGCTGCAGCAACCTTGCATAGCACCCATAAATGAAATTATATGGAAATTTATATATTTAAAATTTGTTCTATTAATTTTTGCTCATAATTTTAAACGCTTCACATTTTTCAAACCAATGCTTCACATTTTTCAAACTAACCGATCCTTTTATTGCTTGCTTTTGACTGAGAATTTATTGCTAGTTAACTTCACAGTTTCTTGTTCTTGATTTGCAACTATTCTTTTTTTTACTTTTGCAGAAATTCACAAAACAAGCTTACATCACAGTACAATGAACGAAATTGATGAATTTTACAATAGACTCAACAATTTCCATCAAATGTCTGCCTAAATATTTACATGTATTCACGCCTGTACATACAGTATTTATGCAAGTATGTAGCATGTACGTATGAAGAAAATATAGCACTTCTTTAGAATATACGGTAATTATAGCTAAACATTGCTTACGGAAAACAAATGCAGTAATACTACAAAAACAGTTAAGCTCTTGATATCTGAAACTACATAGTTAGCGTTGGCAGTGCAGATATGTGTATGCTCAACCATTATATATGGGCAATATTTTCAGTCTGGTTGAGACAGAGTTTTCCAAATGAGACACATCGCAACAGATCCGATATCTGGGGGTCCTGGAATGCTGCCTCGCCCATGTGAAATTCATGGGTTAAACGACAGTATTACTAATGCTAATAAACCAACTTTACAATTCATAATTAAATCCACAAGTTTACATATTAGACAGAAATTCACTCAATATCTATACATACAGCATTTCATAAAATGGAGTAGTGAAAACCTGAGTGAGTTTAACTTGGAAACTGCTGCAGGCTATTGAACAGTCTTCAAGGCTTTGCAAAATGGAACACTCTAGAAAAAAAATACGACTCTCATGTCCCACTGCAGACGCATGTACTGGAGATGCTCCTATTCCACTTTTGCCCTTGAGTTGACCATGGACCAATCCCAAGGTCTGGACATAATGTCATTGTTTTGTATGACTTTGCAATACTCAAGACAGGATGAAAATCATCAATCTGATCACCAGATTTCGTCTGGTAAAGCTCAGCTTTTGTGAAAACGACGACATTTTTATTTGGAAGAGAACTAATCTTGGCTGTGAAGTTGAGGCCAGAAAAACGAATGGCACACAACGCATCTCTGGTTTCAGTGATGAAGTAAATTCATCGCTTTTGTTTCATGAAAAACACGAGAGATCAAATCGATTGTGAAGATGTCGTTCATCAGAGAGGGGTTTCTTTGTTCTGCAACAAAACAGACATATTGAAAGATCTCAATAAGTTATCTGTAGGCCTATGTTGCACTTTTCCAGTTCACACCGTCATTGTAACTCAACTGCATTGGTTCTGATAAAGAAGCTGCTGAGCTCATGAATATATTGCTTGAATTTTCCATTCAGTTCTCATTTTATGAACGTCTTAATACAGAATTCTGCTTGCAAATAGCGACACACAGGAATGCCACTAAAATACATACATACACCCACACATATGAAGTGCCCAGTAGTAACTTGAAGGGGGGAAATAAATATTTGTAATGAATAAATATAAATATATGCATATATATGGTATAGTCTGGGGTTTTTTGATGTCATGTATAGCATTGAAACTAAAACTTTAACATTAATTAAATATTAGTAATATTACTTGTTATACATTATAATAAATATATTGTACCATATTAAACTGCATTATTCTACTCTTCATTACTACTCTATGAGATCAAATGGATCTTTAATCATAAGCATCTTTTCATTAAGAGCATAGAGGTGCACTGGACACAAAGCTGGAACTTACCGACACATTTTTTGCATTTCTTTTCTGAGTGACGTCATTTCTTGACGAGTTGTTACCCTTGGATGACCGTGCCATTCCTTGACCTATTCCTCGACCGGATCTCTGCTGTGATCTACCCATTCTTTGTTCAGATAATTGTCCCTTGTCCGAAAGATCGTCGTCGCTTTCGAGGTACTTTAGTATATCTCCGTCGTTACTCCTTCGATTAACGTTCTGTCCTTTTCCATTCCGCACGTGCGTTTCACGTGAAGCAACTCCCGCAACACCGTTTTCCCGCGGTTTTGAGCGTCGCTCGACTTTGCCATAGGTATGTCGGTTTAGTAGATCCTGGATCTGATCTGGGATGTCGTCCGTAGATTTTGACACCCGATGTCGATCCGAGTCGTGTCCAGAGTTTCGTTTTGTTGTCCGGATGATATCCGGCGAATCCCTTTCCGCCTCTTCTGAGTCCTCTTCGTCCTTCACCGCCTCCCACTTCGGAAGTTTCTGTATCCTGTCGATGGTATCCTTGAGGAGACTGAACCACGTCGCATCCGCCTTGTACGGGACAATCGCACTGAAGAGACCGGCGTTTGCCTTTTCGAACTTGTTGGCCTCTTCGAACATGAACGCAGGTTTCCGGTTGACGTTTGGCTCAAGTCGTGCGTGCACGACTTTCACGATGTTCTTCGAAACGGGCGACATGTAGATGACGATAGGGTGAAGGGTCGTGTTCTGGCGCAGGTATTCTATAGCCTTTGGTGATATTATCATCAGACAATGTTTGTCCTTGTTCCTTATCGCCTGGATGACCCTCTCATTGACCACTGGCGTTGCATCAGACGCGTTTCCGCCATCCTGGTCACCTCGGCGCTCCACTTCCACTGCGGGAACCTCGAACAAACCGGGGGAATCTCTGACAAGCATGTCACGAACGCTTCCACAGAAGAGCCCCATTATGACGACAGGTCTCCTGGTCTCTTCTGTAGTCTGGACAACCCGTTCGTACGCCACGACGTTCGAGACCATGGGATTTGTAAGGGGCATCTCTTTCCCCTTGCCTATCCGTTCCATTGATTTTGAACGACGAAAGCTACGCATGAATGCTCCTCCTCTTTTGTCTGTGTTCTTATTCTCGGTGAGATCTTTCTTGACAAGTATGAGCTGTGCAGCCTGTTCGTTTGGAATTAAACCCACCTGATCGACTTCAGAGGTTGTGGATGATCGCACCTTCTTGGCCAGCCAGAATCCGGCATGATCGTCGGGAAAGGTGTCAGAGATCAGAAAAATCTCGCCCTCTCTGACGCACATTTCTTCCTTCTTCGTCGTGACGTAGTTGAAATGCGCTAGAACGTGCAGGTGGTCACCCGGCCTTTCACCTGCGAGGACTGCATTGAACCTCATGCTTTTGAACTCAACAGTCAGATGCAACTGTCCCATCTTTTGCAACATCTGTGCCACTTCCTCTTTCGTCCGTCCTTTCACATTATGTCCGTTTATCTTCAGAATCTGGTCCCCAACTCCCAGACCGCTCCTCTTCGCAGTGGAACTATCCTCCACAGCAGTTACAAAGACTCCCGCACTGTTACCCCCACACAAAGTGCACCCTAGTTTTCCATCTCCGTTGTAATTTAGGATGCGAATGCTCCTTCCAGACGCGGAACCGTCGCCTGGAATGTATTCCTCCGAACCAATCGAGACGTGCTTTTCGCTGCTTCCGTCCGGAAGCTCCTCGTAGAGTTGACTCGACGCCTGCGATCTGGATGCGTCCTTTGTCCGCTTCTTGGAACCGAGTATCGCCTGCTCCTGCTGTTGCTGCTGCTGCCTCATCATCTCCTGCTCTTGAAGCCTCTGCATCTCTCTGTAGCGATTCAGTTCCATGCGTTGCTGCTGAAACTGTTGCATCTGGAGTTCCTGTTGGCGCCTGTACTCCAGCTGATGCATCTGCATGTCGTGCTGCCTCTTCAGTTCCATCTGCATCACATCGATAGGATGGAGAGGCTGCAACTGGTTCGGCTGATAAGGCTGCATCATCAGAGTCCCTGGAAACTCGGCGGTATTGTACGAACCACCGGAAAGTCGGTTTTCGTTAACTGTTGGGAGCTCCGACATCATGCTTGCATTGAGCATGTAATTTCCATTATGGAACGAGTTGTTTTGAATGGATGATTTCTGACCGATTTGCTCAAGGATGTCTTCTGCCGAGGCAGAGTTCAGATTACCCATCGTTTTATGGAACAGATAGTCCTTTGAAATTTGTTCTTTCGACTCGACGGCCACATTGGGACGCTGAAAGACGAGGTTAGGTTGGGCCACCGACATCGGGTGCTTCATCAGTTGCGACTGCACTGGGTACAAGAATGTAGGAGATGTTGTTTGTTGAGGGGACGAGTTCTTTAAAATGCCATTTGGCACCTGACCGTTCTCCTTCTTCGGAGCCACCTGACGGGCATCTTTGGAAGCAAATTTCGCTGATTTATTCACCTGCCTGGCACTCACGACTGTATCATCGTCTGAAGAATCTGATGATGAACTAGACGATTCAGAATGCGTTGGAACCTTCGATACAACCGATTTCATTCCACGGTTTCCAGTTTTAGGTGACGTTTTGGTGACCTGTGGTTGTTTGACCTTCCCTGATTTTACCACACCATTTCTCTGAGGGTTTGACGGCTGGCTTCCCTTTTCTGTCTGACGACTTTTCGTTGGTGCCTTGACTGTTTTCTCCCACCTGCGAGATCCTTTGGCCTTGTTCTTTTTCTGCCGTACGAACACATAGCTCTTCGAGTTCTTTCCTGGCCGGAGCGAGTACTCGGTCGAGGCCTGATCGTTGGTGAAGTCAGAGCACTGACTCATGGAATCGGCCCAACTGAAATCGCTCTGAGAGAGCATGTCGACAAACGAATCATCATCCAGCTGTGATATCGCCCTCTCCGCAGCTCTTGCGGAAACGACCTCCGTCCGTGGCGGCCCCGGAGGATTGACCGGGATGACCCGGAACACCGTCTGTCCAGGAACCTGGGTATCGTCGATCTGTACTTCGATCACCCTTTCCGTGTCCGACCCACGGTCTTGCCCACGGGACTTTGCTTGATTTTTCTTGCTGGGTTTTGACGCGGCTGGAACGGGAGGGGGATTGCGTCGCTTAACAGTGTCACTAGACGAACTGGAATGATGCCGGTCTCTCGGGGGTGGTCTGGAGGGCTGATCGGAGATCGTCGTACTGCATTCGCTGCTGCATGTAGAGTTATTTTTATTCTTCCTCTGTTTTCCGCTTATTTCCGCTTGTGCCTTCAGCCATTCGTGCAGACTGTTCTGACTGCCAGTCATCTCGGTTATGGTTGTTGCTGTCGGTCGGTCTTGTGCTGGGGAGTTATTGTCAAGCCAACTTGAGGAGATCGTATCGAAAGATGCATCATCAAAGAACGTGTCATCATCGGTGATGTCCTCGGTGGCTGGGGCGTTGTTGCCGTTTGGGGCTTTGTTGACGGGGATAAATTTGAGGGGCTTCTTCGGCTTTTCTGGCGGCGTGGGCTTTATTGGTTTTGAGCCGGCATCCACTTTCCGAGCGCCGCCACGCTCGGCTTTCCTCAGCTTCTGAAGCATTTCTGCTTCATGCTCGTCGAAGTTGTAGATGCTGACTGAGGGGTTCGGGGTGACCTCCCACAGGCTTGATGTCTCGCTTTCGGGGTATCCGCGTTTTGACTTCAGACCGGCTCCGGCCACAGGAGGGGGTTTACGCGTGTTGGGACACTTCTGACTGCTTGGGGCATGAGAAATCTTAGAGATCTGAGAAAACCTGTCACTCATTCCGCTAGGAGCTTGGTTGTTGGATTCGCTGTTTAGTTCGTCCTCCTCACGAATTGCGAAAGATCGCACCGTGTCTTGGTTCGAGCTCACGATGCTGCTCGGGGAGAAGATCGAGCCTTGCATCGCATTGGCAAATTGATTTAAAGTTGGATTCATCGATCGAAGCGGACTGAGGTAGCCGTCGTCGGGAAGAATGAGCGGAGACATCTGAGGTGCGAAAAGTCCGGGGACGCTCGTCGCTCGGCTCATGCTGTTGATGTTCTGCGAGTTATTGAGCATCGGCATGCTGAGTATCGACTGTGATTTGATCGAGAGAGGCAGCTGCGGCTGGATCGACGTCACAAAACCCTTCGATCGAACCTCGAATGAATCGTTCATAAAGCGCTCTCGATCCTCCATTGCGCTCTTGAGCGTCTGCTTTGAAACAGTATCATCATCAGACACGAGATCTATCGCCTTGTTCCGATCGTTGTCATTCATCAGAGGATCACAACCTGCCATCACCAGCACTTCGATGATCTTCTGAAACTCGTTTCGCGCAGCTAAGTGCAACGCCGTCTCACCGCGTGCATTTCGGATATTAACATTGGCACCACCGTTTATCAGTACCTTAACCGTCTCCGTGTAGTCATCCTTTGACTTCATACCCAGAGGGTCATACTCATTGATGACACACGAATGCAGAGGCGTCTCACCCTCTGAATCTCTAAGGTCAGCCGCGGCATGACAGCACTGGAGCAGCGCGAAGACAGTCTCTGCGTGACCGCGCTCCGCTGCTACGTGAATCGGGGCTTTGTCTTTGGCGTCGTAGCACGGCACTTTGATGTTGGCGTTTACTTCATGCTGGCAGAAGAGGCGAACGAGGCTGGCATGGCCCTCGCGAGCGGCGATGTGTATGGGAATGGCGCCGTGCTGGCCTTTCTTGTAGACGTCACTGCCATGGTGCAAGAGCAGCTTCACCAGTTCCATGTGGCCAAATATCGTGGCGACGTGCAAAGGAGTGTTGTCGGCGATGTCGACATCGTTGGTCTGGGCTCCTCGAGAAAGCAGCAGCTTTGCCATACGGTAGTCGGCCCTGGAAAACAAACGATTGAATATCATGGATTGTAATGGGGCTACGTAAATGGGAAGACATCGTGGAAGGTGGGATGAAGCGATGATGGATCAGGGGCTCAAAAAATGCTGTCATTATCGTATTCACACTTCAATCAATCAATCAATCAGTCAGTCTTGTTCTTTAGACTACAAGCTGTGTTCAAAGTGTTCGCTTTGGCCCCAAAACAAGCTTCAAAACTCTGTCGGTAATTTGACTAATAGCAGTACCGATAACTAGCTGATCAAATTCCTTACAGGCATTAAATATTTAATTTAAAGACACCACTACGATGTACTTTTTAATGGGCAGTGAGGGCAATTTTTACGATAATTATGTCAAGATTAAAGTGTTGAAATTTTAAAAATCCATTAATATTTATTGGTTTATTTTTTACTGACCCTATGGACATACATAATATGCACAAATCTAAACATACACACATGCAAACATGCCATGTTTCACATCGCTGTACAGTGTACATTATAATAGCAGACATCTGGGCTACCCTGTCAACGGCAGTCCCAAATTATAAATTAACCGAAATCTAATCTACATGGTATTTTAAGGCATGACACACCGTGTTATAATTTAATTCGTCCAGCTTCTTCCTTAACATGACTCTTTTCACCAATACCGCTTCTACTTAAGCTGAGCATGATTCGTTTCATCCATCCAGCTTCTTCTTAAACTTGATTCAATTCATCTCATTCAGCTTGCACTTTCATATGATTATTTCTTCAATCCAGTTTTCATTTAAGCATGAATCTTTTCATCCATCCAGCTTCTTCTTAAACCTGATTCTGTTCATCAATCCTGCTTCTTCTTAAGCTAAAACTTATTTGTCAGCATAAAATATAAAGCATTTGTTAAAATTATTATTATTTGGGACCGTTGTTGACAGGATAACCGACATCTGTACCCAAGAACAGACCTACCTAAGTGGAAAGCTTATTTTTACAAAGGGCAGAACACTAAGACATAGGTAAACCATTCGGAAGAACTCTATCTTCACCAAAATTCTTTGGTAAATGTTGTACAACATCACAACTTTCTGAACCCTTAAAATAAGGTTTTTAAGCACTGAGTGCATGATAGTCTAGTGGTCTATGTGTTGAACTGTCAACAGATAGGTTGTAGAGATTGAAATAATGCCAGGGCAGATAGTTTTAGACTTCTGCACCACGTAGAGTCCTAGACCAATGTTCCTTCCATGGTCTGTGTGCATACGCACACGTGCGCAGCTTAGAGGGAACACTGAGCTAGACCCCAATCCAATCCACTATAATGATTACACAAACTGACCATACGCTGTCTGTGAGAAGATGAGCTTACAAGGGAGGGGGCTGACAGCACGTCCTTATAGGCAGAGGCTAAGAAAATGAAATCGCTAACACTTCATACCGATGGCTGTCTTTAAAGCTAGCTTGAAAGGAACTGCTAAAACAATAAGCACTGGTTCAACTTGCTTCAGTACATTGCCTAAAGGCACCGCACAGAAACAAAAGTAATCTGTGCATACTAATGACAGGAATTTCTTTTTCCATGGGATTTTGGTGCTGAGAGCGCCTCTGAATAGTTATTCTGTGAGAAGCGCTATATAAATATATGATACATACATATGCTTTACCACATTCTTAGCAACTAAATGGCTTTACCTTCGCACTGCGTGATGCAATGGACGCCGGCCCTTGTGGTCAGCAATGTTTGGGTCACCATTCATCGAGAGAATCGCATCAACGGTGTCATATAACCCGAGCCGCACGGCAACCAGGAGCGCTGTCTTCAGTTTCTTCCGCTTAACGAACCCATATTCGTGTACATGGTTGATGTTAACTTCATGCCGAAGGACAAGGAACTTGATGATGGCTGGATCGGGGAGACTTGCAGCAAGCAGAAGGGGAACCTCGGTGTACTCGTTGGCAAGACGCGGAATCTCGGAGACCAGAAGCTCCTTGATCTGCTTGCGATCTCGGAAGTTCTTGGCAAGGACGTCGCTGACCTTGTCAAGGTCATTGTACTCGATCGCGGCCACCAGGTAGGGGCCGTGTGTCTTGCGACCCATGAGAATGGGGTTCTACAGAATGCAATAATGCCAGGGTATATCACAATTGTACAGAGTAAGCAATCAGTCAACAATGGTTTATTCAGATAAAACACAGTTGAATCTATGAATGAATCTGCTCCTACGTATGCATCGGGCTTCCGTTAAAAATTCCCTCCTCAGCTGCCAAAGAGTTGAAAAAGTACTCGTTATATCTTAACAGGTCAGACAAAAATTCCATTCTACATCTAGACAGTCATGCTGCAATGCTGCTGTAAGTCTTAAGTCTATACCATAAAAGTTTTACATCTATAAGGATTATTGATCAGCAATTAATGATGATGATAATGACGACGATGATGATACCTCCAATGAGAGAACAGCCAATGAATCCACAACTATGATTGACAGTTAATGCAAAAAATGCAAACCCAGATTCCCTGGTTGGGATTGCACCGTCAAAAGAAAAATAGATTCGCGAATTCTAACTTCTAGACAGGTCAGCATTTTCTAACTGACCATATTCACTTCACTCCAACCTCAAAACCAGTTGGCAATCTTCATGACCCTTGACATCAAA
This sequence comes from Bimastos eiseni, assembly GCA_959347315.1. NCBI lineage: Eukaryota > Metazoa > Annelida > Clitellata > Crassiclitellata > Lumbricidae > Bimastos > Bimastos eiseni. The sequence goes on along the minus strand of OY365806.1, from coordinate 65,051,743 downwards.
TTAGCTTTGATCATTACCATCACATTAGTGTCATACTAATATATCATTGTCATTGCATTACTTGTTATCATTGCCATCAAGTTACATTTTATCATTGTAATCACATTACTTTTGAATTCTGCTTCCTTTGAGTGCGTTTACCTGTGAATTCAAACACCCGAATCAACCAGAGTTTCACTTGTAAACGGAGAGCGCATTGTTCACACACCATATGATTTTCTCAACTCTAAAAAAAACAATGTGGGACACAAATGTAATGCAATAAACTACAGCATTTTAAATTACATCCTTTAGTAAATTAATTTAAAATATTCATGGGATATTAACGCCTCTGAATAGTTACTTCTGCTAGAGTTGCTTTATGAGTAGGGCCTATATAAATAGAGTACAATAGGTTGGGCAAATACAAAATCAGAACCACATACTTTATTAATTATTATTATTATTCCCTTGATGATTTCTTATGAAGGTTTTCGATTATTAGAACACACAGGTCTGACACACCACAACCTAGGTACAGAATAACAGATTAGCAAGGAATCATAACACAAGGATTAGTGTTATGAATCTCAGGACTAAATATGAATATATATTTAGAGCAGCATATTCAATATATAAAAAGTAAATTTAAATAAAATAATTTAAATAAAACCACATGTGTGGGCCAGTCAAACTGTCATTTCATTTTCATTAAAAATGTAAACATTGCGAGCTTTCAGTGATTGAAAATTAGCACCAACGAAATTTATTACTAATTAAGTTGTGTTCAACAGCTTCTAGATCGGTGTCAATAAGATCATTAGTATAGCCGGAATCAGTGGCCTATTGGTCAAAACGTTTGCCTTGTAGGCCTATTACGTACGGAGGGCATGGGTTCGTACCCCTACCCTCAGATGGTTATACTGCGTAGGAACCTTATAAGCAAGTATACCCTCACATCTGCTCAGCGCCATCGACCGAAGCTTGATCATTTATAGTGGCGCTTAATAAATGCGTAAGATCAAAAAAGTAGCGTCATCTAGTTTTTAGAATCAATCGGAATCATTTTTGAAAGATCGCGACAGAAATATGATGTTGTCGTATAATTAATAAAGTCTAATTAGACATTATACGAGCAGAATCGTGTGTTTTAACACCATAGAGTATGTTTACCTCTAAAAAATCTCTTCGTCCCTTTTAAAAATCGTTTCCTTGATTCTACACATTACGCTGTTCAATAGGCCAAGCTAACGGTAGCACACTGCACGTCCGGTGGTTCGTTTGTGCACGTCTGTAAACATTTAGGACGAAGACCCACTAAACTTAGGTGTACGCCTGCTTCACCTGTATTGGTCACGTGACGCTGTTCCCTTCAAACGCTCACCTGCGCGGCATGATTGCAATGCGCCTGAAATTAAATGATGGTTATGGAGTCTCCAGCAACTAGATCCATTGCGAAGAATGGTCTACGCGTCGCATGCCACATAGTTGGTGGGAAATGGTTGGTTCATATAGCACCACTATTTGTAAATTATTACACATTGTAAGCAGGTCTAATTCCATCAGTTGATGATGCCTTGTGCATTATACACCTGCTGGGCGATAGAAGTTTAAAATAACTAATTCACAATTTTATTTTTATTATAAGATAAGGGTCGTACACAATTTCAAATAGTAAACAATCTACGGAAAGATCTACCATCCACAGCCCCCCCACCATATACTAGGTACATCGAGCGCTCGTCCGGAAGCTTTACAAGTTCGAACCATCGCTAATTAAGTAGGCCTAGGTCGCTGTGTGTAGATTAATGAGTTTGAGAAAGTCCTAATTTATTCATTTATTTGAACATTTATATAGCGCCTGTTTATTACTCGAAGGCGCTTGCAGTCCGACCACGGCGATGCAAAACAGTCGTAAGCTTTAATTCGCTCAGTATGTGGACTGTAGAAATTTCGAGATTACGTTAAGGCTAAATAATCGTTTCCAGAGGGAATAAACATATATATATTATGGGCAACTGGTAATGTAATGCGTAAATGCAGGTCTAAATCTCCATAAACTTATCAGTGCCACACAAAGGCAGCGTCATGGTGACCGGATACAGGCGCTACATTAAATCCGCAGCAGCCATAGTGTTTTGACCCAATTCGGTCAATTATGTGACAAGAATAATGATTATTATAATCTGTCAGACTGTCACACATACTAACTTACTAACCAGGCTATAATTATTCGCTAAGTCTGTCCACCCACGCTCCTCGAGATATCGCAAACAAAAAGACTTCAAAAGGCCTACTCATAGTGTACCGTGTAACAGGCTCTGAATAATTATGGATCATTAATGCGGAGGCCGATTAAATGATGACGAAACCCATACTTGTGGGTAAGGCGAGTTTTGTTGGACGCGGGCCATGCTGTCAATAATGTGGACCTAGACTCACCTCGCTTCGGTTCAGTTCGTGTCATTAATACTGTTATACAAGCCCGTGCAAAGTTAGCTATAAGCCCTTGCGAGATGAGAAATTTAGGCTCCATCAGTTTCAAGTTGCTTGGTAAATATTCAGTCATTGAGTGCCAACTACATGATGATATTCATCTTTTACTAGGTTTACTTATAGTATCGGGGACTCTAAACTTACGCATAATATTTTGATTGACACAAAGGAATAAGCTTCGTATTCGTCTAAAAACGACACTAACCCTAGCCCTAAACGATCCGAAACTGACCCTAACCGACACTCATGATGCTTAAGTTTGAGACCCCTAAACTATAAATAAGCCTTTAATTATTCCAACTGAAAGTGACAAGGTATGCACGGATGACTAAAAGTTGCTGCAGGAGTCGACTTTAGCTGTATGATAGCCATGCAAGACATCAAATATATAATACTGCTCATTTCATAAAACCCACCTTCCAAATGACAGGCTAAGTACAGGGCTTCTATGCTAAGTAAACCTTAGAGCAAATGATCCATCCATGAAAAACATGTAGGGTGGAAGATTTTGTTGAGAGATCTCATCTCAATCAGGGATGGTAGCTAAACTGCTGTTTTCTGGTTTAAGGAACCTCAGTGCACAAGGATCCAGATTCACTCTTTACTCTTCCTAGGAGTTATCCTCAACTCAGCACTTTCCCTTAAACCTCAATTAACAGCTATTTTGAAGTCCCCCACTGACAAGTGTGTCCCCCCAGATTTCCTACCCTTCTCATTGGGTGTCCCCCACCTGTCAAATGAGATCGCCGCCTCTGGGTGAGTAACTTGTCCAGGGTCATTACACAGTGGTTTCAGGTAGACTTGAACCTGCAACCCTCCAGTTACAACGCACAGAACGTAACGCTATGCCAAAGCGTCCTGAAACTTACACAAAGCACAAGATGATTGTGCAGGCCATCCAGCATCGAAACACTCATCTTCCTGTCAAATAAAGACACCATTCACAGAAGATTTCATTTTTTAGCATCAATATAATTATAATTATTACAAATCAATTCTAGGTAAACACGAGAGAGGTCGGAAAGAACAAGTTTAACAAACAAACCACTGAACTTTCCCTTACGAAAAGGACAACAAACTCAAATCGTTCACCAATTAATCGATGTCCACATCCAGCAGTACTCATTTGTAATATCATAATCATTCCTGCCAGCATTCTTGACATCGCCATAAACATTATATTTACAGATTTTACTAAACAGATTTGAAGCTGAATGCCTTCGAACCTGTATTGCACACACACATTTCACATAAAATTCATGTCTGTGTTCAACATAGCAAGGAGCTACCGTGCCCCTGTGAATAATCTGGTTCCCACGACTTTGGGTGCTCTAGGAGAACTTTACGATTATTAATTCGTAGAGGATCGTTTGAGTGTCTTGAAAGCATGCATCAAATGCATTGGGCAGCAGCTGACAGAGAATGATGCATCCCAGACGAAGCATTCTGGCTTTGCATTAACCAAACCCTTTGTGCACACTGCTCAAATCCATAGGTTACCTGTAGAACTATATTCCATTACCTCATGTCCATACATATACATGTATATGTGACTTTGGCCAAGAAAAGGGATCACTTGTTGAGAATGAACTTGACAATTTCAATTAGCTTCTTTTATACGTAAAGAAAATCAGGCAAAAATGTCTGATCGTTTGGCCCAAAAGTGCAAAATATCATAGGTGGGAAATCGTCTGTAAATATTGAACCTGTCTCCACCCGATGCATTAATGCCTGATTTCGGCCTTGATGCACCATGTGGGGGTAACTTTTTTTGTACAGTGAGTCTGATCTGCAGATGCATAAAAATCAATAACCACCGTATTACAAAAAACCATTATCCTGCTGACTGAGTAAGTGACAAGTGATCCAATTCAAAAACCATATATATATATATATATATATATATATATATATATATGCACAAATATGTATATATATATATATATATACATATATATATATATATATACATACAGACAATCATAATTGGAACTTCCCTTAAACTGGAGTTATATGTACAAAACCTTGAAAACAAGCTGAAACGATATAACAAGGTCGCATTCTGAATTAAAGCCTGTATCCACGATTCCACGTCACCAACCAAACTGTAACTGAATGCAATTGATGGCGACGATTCTTATTGGACAATCTTTGTGATGATGAAGGCAGGGTCACATAACACAAAAAGATTCAAACACATTAGTCTATGTCATCGAAAGCACGAAAAGCGATAAATCAATTTGGTCGTCTCAAAAAAGACCAAGTCAAGTGGATCAACAACTCCACACTCTCAACTGTTTTGGCTTCACTGTAGCCAGATGCAGTCAAAAGCACGTTCCAGGTTAACTCAACGCGGCTGATAATAATATAAGATGTCAAAGATTTCCATAGGCTTAGCATCCGCTTGCAGTCAACTGGCGACCACTGTTATTAATCGTCACCATAGAGCTGCACAGAAGAGCATAACACCAAACCACACAATGACACTCTAAACCCATTAAACTACATTCCATACAACATCATTTACGACACAACAACGAACACCATTTTCATGAAGCAACTCATTAGGCGAGATGATCATTCGACTTCATTCTTCAAGCAGCATGCTTCTGGGTTTATGAGGCTAAGTCAACATCTGTGAAAAATGAGCCACAGAACTACATGGCTCTGGGAACATAAGATCCTCTTAAGCCAGAGAATTCAGAGACAGCACAGAGGCTTTCAGAACTGTTGCCCATCTGGTTGCCCAATAATCATCAACACGTCCAGAACAAATTCAGAGAAGCACATAATGTAAGCGAACATTTATATAGCTACTCACATAATCCCATCTGCGCTTACAAAACCTAATAACAATCAAATCAAGTCCACCTTACGTAAAAAAATCCAACCTAAAGGACAGATTACTCGTCTGAGAGTGGTGGGAAATGCTCTGAGATTGCTCTCATTGATAGTTTTCGATAATGAAATCCCTGAGAGTGGAAAGTAAACTTCAACAATTTGAAAAGTTTTCAACATAATTTAAAATTTGCAAATTTGAGCCTCAGAAATGCACTTACAACAGAGCAATAGTAACAATGATTGCATACATTTACAATTTTTAAATTGTCCATCATGCAAATAACCCAAATAAATGGCAAAATATTCCAATTTCACACACATCGTTAATATAATGGCAAATTAAACCTCACTTGCCAAGTTAAGTAGAACAACGGGACTTTTGCTTCACCATTCATGCACATATATTGCAAATTAAACAGGTCCCTAAATATTCATCATAATTCATGAATATTAATCACTGTCGAAGTATATTTATAATCACAACTAAAATCGGGCACAGATAAATAGAATTATGAACTCTTAGCCGTGGATCTAGATATTACAAGTAGGTGCAGAAAAACAGAAGCCTTGAGTGAATATGTTTACTGTTTTGTGAAGTATACAATTTTATGAACCGTGATCAAGCAAAGCCTATGTGAAAAAAGTGGAAGACATGTACGAAAAGGCGAGTCACCAACCAACTCACCTCGTAGAGTACAAAACTGGACAGCTATCCATTGTCAAAATTAGAAGGCAATTGTCATCCGATAGAACACCTATAAGTGAGACTGCCAATATGTATCAAGACACTTAATATATTTCTCTTTAAGTACAGTCAATACAGCCTAAGTGCATAGCCTCTGGATTTCCTTTAAGATATTTATTTAACAGACTTAAGCAACTTAAGCACATGAGAAAAGTTCACATGTACCATGTAAAATTGGTTGCATGTCCAGGTATTTAATAACAACAGCGCCTGTGTACTAAATGCCATATGGAACAGTGTGAAGAGAGATATCAAGAGGAATAAGAACAGTACATTAGGCTAGCCTGAGAGGCAGCTATATTACAATGTGTTAGTTTCTTAGCCTCGGCATACGAAGGCGGGATGACAGTCCGGCATGCTAACCGCTACACCATCCCCAATAGATACTAAACCAAGCGTTCACGATACGATTTTCAGACTCCTGAATGTCAGCTGGTAACAATGCTATATGCCACCTGCTAAACGGACCACAATGCAGTTAATGCAGATCACTGTCAATAGGCAAACTGCCCCGGTGGTCTGAAAGCTCTAAGCCAACGGCTTCAAACTTTATTTTTTTTTAAATTGAATGTTGGTGAAATGCCAGCAAAGGTTAGATCAAAGACAACATTCGAGCACAAAGTTACTTTGCAATTATTCATTAACAGAACATTTTCGTTAATTCTCTTGGATGTCTGGGTTACAGCCCCAGTCGACAACACATTCTGGAGCATTTGATGAAAACGAGAGCTTAATAAGAGATGTCATAAAAAATTAAATATTTTGTGAATTGTTCACATACCGCTTAGTGACACCTGGTGTTACACCACAGTTCTAAGCTGCCTATGCAATTAGGTGGCATTAATACAACACACAGAGCAATACAGAACGCGCCTAGTCGGCTATGCACATAACCGAATTGTTACACGCCTCACAAACGTGCTGACCATTCCAAATGACCTAATATGACTTCAAAGTATACACAATACTTGATGTACTACCAGTAATGTTCGTTCAATACAAACAGAAATGGTACAATGGCATTTTAAAACTAACAACAGCTTTTCCTACAATTCTGAACTGCGAACAAGAACAGAAACTCGCCCGATACTCCTCGCAAGAATCTCTCTAGCATGTCAAACAATTACGAAAGCAAACTACACCCCTATAGATTTTTTATAAGAAATTAACGGGCGTCAATGGTAAGCTCTATACTTCCCTAAATACTATGACGGCAAATTAACCACAGCAATTGATTGTGCAGAAAACGCGAGGTATAAAACGGCCAACCCCGCACCACGAACAGCGTCTGAAATGCCGCGAATAGAAAACCGAAACCTGGGTGCAACACTTCAGTAAACTCCACACTTTGCAAGCAGCAGCGATCGACGATAAAGGCCCCACGCAAACTTCAGACGCATGTTGTCCGTACATGCGGCTTGCGATCCACAAACGTCCGCGCAGTCGACGTACAAACGCGTTTGGATACACATGTGCATATAGAACGACGCAATTACAAACGGATATATTTTGCCTCTCTCTCTCTATACCAGTCACAGGGTGTGCAAGTGAAGTGTCTAAAGCTTTGTGATCTTTTGGCCTACGACGACCGGATTGTTCTTTCGTATCTGCTCCTGCGCCATTTCCTTATAGTTGAACGGACAGTCGTGCATGTCTGAGTAGCGATGAGTCGTACAGAACAGACCGGTGCATCGACACTGGAACCCTATAATGCATAAACGATCAAGACTGGAACCACAAACCGTCAATAGAGCTACTCAACTAAATGGCTGCAGTTGCTAAACTGTCATTCAGCCCTTTGACATCATCGGGCGTGTACTAGAAGCGACTGGGAAACCGACGCAGCATGTTCTTAAGGGATCGAAGAGTAATTTTATTGCTGTTGGTGATTGATGGTCGAAAGGCTGCTTGTGGGACTCTCAATCGAGAGGTTTCAAAACCTCTAACAGAATAGGGATAGGAATAGATAACTGGAACAGATAGGGATAGGCCTGACCACCCATTCTTTATGTTGGAACGAAGAAAAATTAAGCCGTTAACATTTCATACCCATGGCGGTCTTTTGGGATAGGTTAAGGGCTCATCTTTAATTACCGTTAAACCAATCATAATCTAGTACTCATCAGCTTATCATCAAGTCTAAACATCTCTGTCACATTTCAGTGCACAAAATAATCATCAAATGAAGAATAGTGGGCAAGAAAACAAGAGGAATTTCAAAATTGTAAGGATGCCACCATATCGACTGACCAAAGAATCTGAAGACATGTTAAAGTAATGTTTGCCAAACTCATATGACTTGGTGGACAACCCTTGACCAGAAATTCCTGATAAAACTAAACTGGTAACTATGATCAACATTTTACCGCTTCATGTCATGTGATCCAATACTATACAACATTACACATATTGCTGCCAGAAAACCAATGATTTTATCATTATTAGAATTGTTACAAATTTACTGAAATTTCCTAGTTTTTATGGACTAGTATGACATGATTACTGCCCATCAGCTGAAATTTTCCTCATCTAACCTGTTAAGCCAACTCTCTTCTTACACGTCAGGCATCGGTTTTTCTTCGGCTTCTCCTTTGCACTTGCCACCTCCTCATCCTTGGCATCACCGGGAGAGGCTGGCGTGCTCTCAGCAGCAGTATCTGACGACGAAGCACCGCCTAAACAGATATATAACCATGAAAGTCACATTTACACATTAATGTTAGCCTAAAACTACGGGACTATAACTGAAAAAATAATGGAGGGGAAATTGACAAAGAGGAAGACCAAGAATGCTGTTCGACTTCTGTCTGGGAATGCTGTTTCTGTAGTCATTAATTAGGGCATTGATTGTGGAGCTGTGGCATCGATGGTCTATTGGTTCTCTGCCTCCCTAAGAAGGTATGCATGTCGCAATGTTTACCGGCAATTGCCTACAACTTGCTGTAACTCTCAATTGCATAGCATCACAATCAATGCCCAATTAATGACTAGAGAAACAGCATTCCCATACAGCAAAACTTGCAGTAAATTATATTTATAATCCAATGATTTTAAATCTTGACGACATCGACATCAAACGAGTCGCCTAATATTCATGACAGATGACTAACCATTGACTATAAACATTTATGTACGTTCTATGCAAGCAAGTACATTCATCAAGTGCCTTAAAAGAGTCACAATAGTGCCTAGCAATGTTCCCTCTAAGCTGTGTGCATGCACACAGGCCGTGGAGCCAGCGCACACAAGCAAAAATAACAGATCACAACTTCTTATTACATACATCGAGTCTTCTAGCCAGCTGTGGCCTATGTCACTCAAGACACTTTAGTACATTGGCTGATACGTCCCCTTATTTATCTTTAGACAAGAGACTTTTCTTAGTTTATCAGAACTTTAGGCAAGAGACTTTTCTTAGTTTATCAGAACTTTAGACAAGAGACTTTTCTTAGTTTATCAGAACTTTAGACAAGAGACTTTTCTTAGTTTATCAGAACTTTAGACAAGAGACTTTTCTTAGTTTATCAGAAATTTAGACAAGAGACTTTTCTTAGTTTATCAGAAATTTAGACACGGTCTTAATTTAACTATAATCGCGTGCAGTCCAGACTTATGCACCAAGTGTGAACCATTTTATAAAATGTTGCATGTGTCCGCAAAATTTATGAACACGATCTCTTAAAAAAATTGAGGGAACATTGGTGCCTAACCAATCTAAATATGTGCATTTCAAGTTTGCCTACTAAGAACTAAAATCAGCTGTGGCCTATGTCACTCAAGACACTTTAGTACATTGGCTGATACGTCCCCTTATTTATCTTTAGACAAGAGACTTTTCTTAGTTTATCAGAACTTTAGACAAGAGACTTTTCTTAGTTTATCAGAACTTTAGACAAGAGACTTTTCTTAGTTTATCAGAACTTTAGACAAGAGACTTTTCTTAGTTTATCAGAACTTTAGACAAGAGACTTTTCTTAGTTTATCAGAACTTTTGACAAGAGACTTTTCTTAGTTTATCAGAACTTTAGACAAGAGACTTTTCTTAGTTTATCAGAAATTTAGACAAGAGACTTTTCTTAGTTTATCAGAAATTTAGACACGGTCTTAATTTAACTATAATCGCGTGCAGTCCAGACTTATGCACCAAGTGTGAACCATTTTATAAAATGTTGCATGTGTCCGCAAAATTTATGAACACGATCTCTTAAAAAAATTGAGGGAACATTGGTGCCTAACCAATCTAAATATGTGCATTTCAAGTTTGACTACTAAGAACTAAAATCATTTGACGTACAATCATGATCGACAACAGCCTGTGAGACAGTCTCAGCGACTGGTTTGTCCAAGAGAGATAAACCTGAAACTGTTGGCGCTCCTGTTTCAATGCTGGACGTGACGGCACAAGCGGATTCAGCGCTCGATTCGACTCTTGTGCTACTCGAAACGGAAGATTCGACGCTTGCTACATCTTCTTCATTTACTGAAGAAGAAATATCAAAACATGTTTTAAAATTTAGAAAATTTAAAAACAACACATACTGAACACAACAACAGTTACACCACTGGTATTTTAGTATATGAAAATTTTAGTTGAGGCCTTGAGTACCAGAGTGGCCTGCAACATTGACATAGATTTGAGAAAATGGAAAAATAAGAATTGAGTGCAGATTATAAACAAATGGTATGAGAACAAACTTTCCATAGAATAGCTAATACAAAAAAGAATATGGCTTAGGCCACTCCCAGAGATAGCTTAACAGTAACTGAATTGATTGACATCATAAACGCCATGTGGGAAATCTGGCACAGAGGCCACTCTGGAGCTCAACACCTGAATTGTAACTAGCTTAATTACAACAATTTATGTAGCACCATCATAAGCAAGCTACTTCTAAGGTGCTTTACAATTAAAACTGTCAGCGCAAAAGATAAGAGTTACATAGCAGAAGAAGAAGAGCCAGTCACTTAAGCAACTACTGCTGAAGGTGTGAAATGTCTAGGAACTTCGTTTTCTTAGCCTCAGCATGCAAATACAGGTGGCCAGCCCTCTCCCCTCTTTCCACCAACAGTGCATGGACGGTGTACTTACATTAATTAGCCGAGTTGGATGGGGAGACAACTTGTGTAGTGACAAGCAATACAGGATGACAGACGTTTTTCATCAAATATTGGTTGAGTACAAAGTTTAGAAATAAAAAAAATGTGAAATAACATTAGAAATGAATGTTAATTTACCACTGAGGCAGAGGCAGCACAATTGCAAAGTGCTTCAAGAAAAAGGTGCTCTGTATATGTAGAACTAAAACTATACACATATATACAGCTCAAACTTTGACAAGTTCACATCCTAGTTGGACCATCCTTATGAAACAATCTGCTTATTGAAATTTCCTCTGTTCCACTTAATACAGACTGCATTGCAGTTTCTTCATCATCAACATCAGACCTTTTTCTACCTGACTGACAGTTGCACACACAGTGCCTCCAAGACGCTTCGAGATGCGCTATACAAGTATTCATTTACATTACACAAACCTATAAACACGCTTGCATCGTGACAAGAACCCACTAACTTGGATCGCTCGAGCTTGGAGCATCGTGAGATGAAATTGGCAATGAGGCGGTCGGAGCACTCTGCATCTGACACTTGACCTCTTTGTCCTTGTAGCAGACGGAGCAGAGGCCTTCAAAGGCAGGGTTGCCATAGTAACCGCAACCGGTCTTACAGAGTGACGGTGGCTGCGACTCCATGTTGGAGTTGCCACCATTTCCATCTCTTGCTGAACTTCTGTTGTCGAACGACATCTGTAGCAGAGACCAATCAATCAATCAAATTTTCAAAATGCAACAAAAATAGGAATGCTTTTATTGCCAAGTGAGTAAAAGTCAGAAATAAACACCAAACTAATTATTAATCAAGTATATAACAGAGTGTCCAGCATCACAACTGTTCAGCCTGCAATGTGGAGAGTACAGGTTCGATACTCCCACAAGATGGGTCATTTGTGTAGCGTTATGAAGCAAGTCCTTTACTCACAACTGCCTTACACTTCAAAATCTAATTAACTCATCTTTAATGCATGCTGAATGCAACATAATAATAATAACAATAAACAAAACAATGGATGTTTACAACAATTTCAGTAAATTATCTAGGCAATAAGTAATACATTTAGTAGGTAAACTTGTATAAAAATAGACTCTCTTACTGCTCCCCACTAAACACCATGCCTTTCAATTGGTCACCCAGTCGTATTCATAAAGCCCAGAGACATTTATAAATGCCAAAACTTTTATGACCCACTCTAAAAACATGTTTGACAATAACTTCAATACAGCAATGAGTCCAAATTCTCTAAACAGTCAGAATTTTCTGTAAAAGATAGCATTACTGCGCAAAGTTTTTTCTACTTATTTACCCCCAAGAACATCTTACTGCCGTTGTATGTGCAAAACAATGGAATTTTGTTTAGCAACATTACCTCAATGTCAAGATTATACTAACAGCTACCTACACCAGCAAACACTCGTTTTAATTAAATCAAAGGAAACGTTTTAGCTTTGCCTCACACTAACGTTTGTTTCAATTCTTCAATGACATCTATACGTGAAAACAATTAAAACATAGAACTTTATCCTTTTGTTTCAAACCTCTACGCAGAAAACTCTCTGAGCCTACAGGGTCACTTTCATCTGCGTCTCTATCAAGTCAAACAAAACCCGATATGACAAAAACGCCATAATCAGAATTTATGACCTCTGAAAAATTAAATAACTGATCAAACACTCCTTTATCTGCAACAAATTGATCTAAATCGAAACACGGTTAAATTGGTTCTTAAATGCCATTGTTTTCTGCGCTGCATAATGGAGGACGTACTGTTAACCCGTCAATTCCTCGTCACTAGCGCCTTTTCTTTACCTAAATTTAAACAAAATATAATTCACCTAACCTAAAATATAAAAACCCTAGAGAATATACGAGCAAGCTGACCTCTGATCAAATCGATCAGTGAATTTCTGTTAAAATCGACCTAAAGTAACAACTGTACACGAACTAAACAACAAAAACACTACAGGGTCAACCATTGATCACGTGGCCGGAGCTTGATCAATTATTGGATGATTGGAAACGAGGCTCTCGACCAATAGCTTCTACGAAGTCGCATATACGTCACAGTGCCAAAAGGTTAAATCGCATCAAACAGGATAATATTTACAGGGAAATAATTGTGTTTAGGCCTATGACCAATCTTAAAGAAGAGGAAGTGTTCGAACTTCGGACAATCGGTTCCATTTCTTAAGGATAGTGAAACCAGAATGCTCGAGAGTCCAAGATAGGCCTATTAAGCGCAACGATTCTGGGAACGATATGAATTCCCTACTTTTCGGTTCCCCCATCCCGTAGTCCTACGTAGGCCTAGGCTACTGCCTGTCATCCGAGTTTCACCATCATATATTTCAAGCTCCTCTATCTATCACCCACGGCTTTCCATTCTAAACTTAAGTCTAACCTCTCCAAGAATTCTTACCCATACTCCTTATTTGTTATTCCATCTGTAAATTCTCGACCAAAACGACACCCATCTTAACAGCTATGGGCCTACAGTAACTCTGCCTCCGCTGACCTTCGAAACTATCATGCTGTCCATGAAATGACACTGTGGGTTGTCAGTTAGAAATTAAACGCATATAATACAATAATATATGAGGGTAGCCCTACTGCTTTGGTATGCATGAATCACAATTATTTTGATTTTTGACCCGTGAACGCAATGGCATATGGGCCCCACTAGACTACGAGCGCTATATCAAGTCCTCGTGAGCCCCTGCAGATTGTTCGACCAGCATTTGGCTAGTATACATGTACGGCCTATCTATATAAATAAAAGGGAGATTCTGTGTGTGTGTGTGTGTCCCTGCTATGAATTTGTACAGTTTTACAGCTATTGACTCGAAGCCTTCGCCGTTGGCTCTGGGAACACCTGGGACACCCAGTAGTGAGGTTGGTGAACCCGCCCTCTTCCTGCTCTCCAGGACTAAAAACCTGTCTCGACCCGTGCAACGCCGGATTCCCCAACTAGTACATGGGTCTAATACGAATGGAGACAGTTTTCACTGATCACCAACAGACCTGTGCATAAGGTTGTCAGAAGTTATATATATATATATATATATATATATATATAATATATGAACATTATATATGAACATAGGGGCCTACATGTAGGCTCCTAAAACTTATAGGCAGCAAGCAGGCTGCACACGTATAGGCCCCCTGTAGGCCTACAATGTACGACAGTTAGCAAGAGAAAACGTCGTAGCGAGCTATTACGGCATATTGGGTAAATCTGTCGTCATCGTAGTCCCAGAATTCCTCTGCTCAGCAGAGCGTACAACAACCACGGGCACATTCTTTTACGCACGACTGCCTTTATCACAAAGTGGTCTTATATTTTACAGCCAGAATATCGACCTGAAACGCCCCGGCATTAGCTTAGCAATCTTGTGCTGCCCGGGATTTTCCAAGGACTTTATTGTCGTTAACGACCCAAGAACTTAATTTTTTGAACAGGATCTTCGGGTTTGGAACAGGACCTTACCCTCTAACCATCTGGCAACGAATTCTGACTGCCATTTGACAACACCTCTAATTCGACGCAACGCTCGTGAATAAGTTGGTGGCCTGCCAAGCGCGAATCCCTTTCTGGCGGCGCTTCAGAAGTGTGAAGATGACGATAGTTAAGGACTGGGCGTATACTTATCATAGGCCTATGTCATGCGGCTCATGCCTCGCTGATTTTGCTTGTATTTTATTTGGTTTATGTAAGAGCACGTGATTCCACAGTAAGGCCTACGTTTCTTTGTGTAAGCTTACTGGATAAATCAAGGTGAATATCGAAGAGAAAATAAACGCAATTTGTGCTGGTCTGGTTGTTGCAGTTTAACGACACTGTGTGATAACAAAGATCATCAGCGTTGCCCTCCTCCTTTATCCATGCTTGGGACTGGCACTGGCCGAGTGCTACCAGTGGTGGAGTTTTGTGTAGGCCTTTACGAATGCGATTTTTATATACGACCGTCTTATTTCTCTCGTCTATTTCGCCAGATGGCGATAGCTTTCCGATGATGCAGCCTATTCATAGGCAAGGCATTCATTGGTAGGACAACGCAAACACAGGTCTTGGTCCCTCTTCAGCGCTCGTGATTAAGCTGGTGCCAGGGCTGTTGCTAGGGGCTGGCGAATAGGGCGGTTGCCCTAGGCGCCGAGGCGCTCCAGGAGCATAGGAACGCCAAAATGATGTCGGTAATTTTAAGAAAACTCGCTCAGTGAGCTATGACTCCGACGCTCACAACGTTAAATTGAACTATTTAATTAATTACGTCATTTTAGTTACGTCATTGACTAAAATACAATTTGATAACCACAGACGAACGATTGATGGAATACTTAAAATAATTTTAATAATCAAAACAATTATTATTATATTAAACGAAATTTACATTTTTCACGGAATTTTAAAGATATAGGCTACTTAATTGTTCTCAATTCCAAGTTGATTTAGTGCCTTTCTTTTTGTTCAATTTCAGTTAGGTAAGTAAATAAATTATAAACTACTAAATTTGGCAATTTGGTTTGGAGTTTATATACTATATAGTATAGCAGTGATAAAAATGCGAAATTGCTGTGGCTCCCTGACCCCGGGCCCGCAGACCATTTATGGTAGTTTCAGTTTACTTTGTATCTGCATCGGGATTTAAAAAAAGTATGCATTTATTTATGATGCAGGATGCAGCAGAGCAGAGGCTAAGTACTGCACGGCAAGTCAGAAATCTGGAACAGGGCCGTAGCAAGGTCTTTTGGCTAATTGCTATTTTCGGGAATTACGTTTTTAGTATTTTGGTAGGGTTGTGGGGGGGGGGGCGCCAAACCGACCCCTTGCTCTGGGCGCCAAAAGACCTTGCTACGGCCCTGGCTGGTGCCCTGCGCTTGGCTTTTGAGTGGCGCTTTGAAAATGTGAAGATTGCGATTAGGCTAATACAATGCAGATGTACTCCTACTATTATAAACAAGTTCAGATGTCCTAATAATATTTAGGATTGATCGATGATTCTTAACAATTCCTAGACTTTATTTTCTATTGTGACCGTATGTCATCGAAATCGTCCGAAAGTCGTCGAAATCGTCGGATTGGATCCTTAAACGGCTTGCACGACTTTTAAGGATCGAAAAAAATGTGACGTCACATAGGCCACAAAAGTCGCTGAAACTAAGAAAATGGAGTTTGTGGACAGGATATTATTTTTTCCACGAAGGAGCATTTTGCTTCAGCGTAAGAGAATGGAGAGGTTAAACAAGTTTGGATTGTTTCGAGTTACTTTTATTAATTTTTTTGTTAGTTATTGTAGGCCTAATGATTCTGATAGAATCTTTCATCTTGAGGAATGCATAAGATTGTGACAGGGCCTAAATTTACTTTCTTCAATTTTCTTCGTTCTAATATTATAGTTTCAAGTATTTTTATAGTTATGATTACGTTTTTTGATAATTATAAGGAAATGCGTTGCGGTCTGAACATCTATTTTTTCGGATGGAAAGATTAATTTATTTTACTTAATTTTACTGTCAATTAATTTTAATTAACTTTACTATTAGATAGAGGTTTAAAGTGGTTCAGAAGACGTCCAGTCTGTGTTAAAACCACTGTAGTTTGTCCTTGATCATTTAATATCCCAATTTTTCAAGTTTCCTCTTAAAAGCTGTTATAGTGCCCACTGAGACAGTACTATCATCCATACCATTCCACAAGTCTATAACTCTTCCACTGAAAAAATTCTGCCCTAATGTTCCTTTCGGTTTCTTAAACAATTTATATATGTGTCCCCGGGGGTTACTCTATTTGGTGCAAAGTGAAATAACCTCTCCGACTATAGATAGTCAGACTGAGTCTGGCAACTAGACTCATTGAATGTGAATATGAAGCATGGGATAGATGTCACTAGCATATTAGACCAAAGACTGTTTAGGCAGCGGATGGTTTATACCTCAAATTTTCTCTTTCATGCGTGGATGAAACAGATAAACAAATTCTGTAGGAGTGACTGCGAGTTAGGGACTGAGGCCGTAAGTGCAACACACGACAAACACTGTAACCAGATACGTCATTTCAGCATTTTTCAGAGGGCAAGCAAAAAATTTTCTAGCGACAGGGCGAATTTTTTTTTATGGCGACGGTGGGGTGTGTTTTCAGTGATACCAAAATGCTAATATATCAAATTCGATGAGATTTGTTATTAAATAATTATATGGCTATTAAATTATGACCTTGTATGGATATTTACATGCACTATAATCTAAATCTGGAAAATCAGAGGGGGGGGGGGTAAATGCCCCTCTGGTACCCCTAAATGACGTCCCTGACTGTAACCAATAACAGATGCATCGTTTACACAGCAGAGTAGACGGACTGGCATTTCGGTTACATGTGGCGTTGAATCATCTTTCGCAAGCTATCCTTATCTGCTCCAAAGAACTCGTCGATCTAATGGTAAACAAAACATATTGCCTGCAGAAACTCCAGAACACATTATTACAAATACACGGTCTAATAGTGAATTAGCCACGAGTGCGAATGAAGAAATGAAAGCTGTTGAAGAGATTGTCATTCTGGACAAAATTGCGGCCCTTTTATTGGATCTAGCTATGATTTGACTCTCTGAAATGGTTTATAAATACAAATAAATCTCCACATATAGTTTGTCAAGCTCAAAATAAACGGACGCGGTATCACTGGGTGCATGATGTCAATGAACACCAGAGAGGAAAACGTATGAGTAAATGTATGTACAAATGTGAAAGAGTTTAAGAAATCAAGATAACATTCATAACATTCGAATCAAGATAACAGTGAACGATCAGATTAACTGAATCCGTGGAACAAACAAGTAGGCCTAAATCTGTCAAGGTGGTGGATTCAGGTGACGTTGTCGGAAGCGCTGAACTTAAAGTCCTGGATTTTCAAAAGATAATTCCTTTTCAATGACACTCATTGACTCTACGGTTTTACCATTCTACACCCAAAATAATCTTATGAACTTAGGCCCAGCTATAAAGAGACTATGGTCGTTTAAAATAAGAACATCAATGAGTTTCAATGGTTAAAAGCAGGCCGGTCACACACCTCGGCCAACTGAAGGCTTGGAGAACAGTTAAAACGAACATAAAATATTTATAAAAGTCTTCATGTTATACACGTATTACAAACGTCATTGCAAAGGCGATGGTCTCTCTGTTTGGAATAGCAGTAAGGCCTACTCACCTTTCCACCGTTCTTGAACATAATAAAGGTAGGCATAAACTTGATCTCCCATTCCTCTGCAAGTTCCTGCGATTGTAAAGCAACGAGTTCATAAACATTTTATGGGCTCATAAAGTATGCGGGTATTTATGTATACGTGTGAATGCAATGAGTATGGGTATGCATGCCGTGACTTAGGGGGCGGGAGCGAACGGTCTCCTCCGAAATTTCAGGTGGAGGGGATGAAGTTGCTTATATCCCACAAAGATTTCATAAATATTGCCAGAGGCGGCGATCTCCTTTCACAGGTGGTGGGGACACCCAATGAGAGGGGTAAGAAATGTGGGGATACACATGTAGAGTGTCCCCTATCTGCAAAACGTGGGGGGACTTGTCCCACTCGGCCCCCCGGGATCGCCGTCTCTGAATATTGCATAAATTAAAAAATAATGTCTACGGTGTCTCCGCTTTTCATCCTTTCTGCCGTATCCATGTTTGTGAATTGATACATGTACCAACCTATGCCTCCCAAATCGCATTGTTTTAACCTACTCCCAAAACCCAGGACCAAGTCTCCGCCTATGTGCATGATGATATGTATATATCGTACATATATGTACGAATGTACGTATGTGTATATGTATGTATGTTCGTGTGTGTGTGTGTGTGTGTGCATACATGTAGGGCCTGTATGCCTATAATGTATATATATATATATCAAAGAATGTAGTCTATCAGTGTATCTTATTCTATATAAATTATTCCTTTCGTAATCTTCCCATTCTTCTAAATGGATGCGTCATCCATGAACCTAAAATGACTGTTTAGACTTTAGAGTTTGGTTTCCAACGGACGTTGATGATTGGGCATGTGGAGATACTTGAACGGAAGTGCGACACTTACTCCAGCTTCATCCACATCGATCTTCACGAAAATCGCTGATTCAAACTCTTTGTCACCGGACATTTCCTAAAAAGCAACGATAATGATTTCATTAAATGCAACGCCCGCTTTAATTGTGATCTTCTTGAAGTGTGGCTTTTGTGTAGCGCCGATTATTTTGTAGATTTACATCTTCCATGTTCCCAACTCTCCTACCGAGGTAGGCCTGTTGATGTGCAATCTTGAACCTTGTAAGAATGGAATACCAAAACACAGGGCTGTGAATCCCGTCTGAGTGCTGGAGGCAGACTCAACCGATCCCAAGTGTCAGGAAGGCAAGATATTCCCCCATAAGACTAAAAACATATCTCCCTTGCCTGAAACTAGAGGCATTTGCCTCCGGACCGCTATGTGGACGCCCCTACCAAAATAGTTTTATGGCGTTGTGCTTGATTGTATGTAGGCCTATTGTGGTGTCAGAATGCGCACAGTCTAACCAGTTTGCAGTCATCTAAGTGACATCAATAAAGACTCACAAAAAGTAAAATCGATATATTCATTTGCATAGTACGCGGCCTCCTAAAACAGACTCCTAACATAGATCATACACTTGTAATTTGCAATACTAATTATAGTTTTATAAGTGAGCCAAAAATATTTTCTAAAACAATGATAGGACCATTCGGCGACGGACAATTCGACCTCGGAAAATTCGTCCCTGGTGCTTATCTAATTAGACACTTTAGTCAGTAACTCGTCAGCGCAGAGGCTTACTTTACTTAACAAAGTGACAGTGTTACTGCCTTTGCCTGTTGCTAAAAATTATCCTGACCAGTATGCACTTCAACATTTTATCACCAATCAGCAAATCACCAATCAGCAATCATTAGTTCGCACCAACCGCTAAGTGCGGAGGTAGTAGGATTTTTACGGAAGATCGAAAAAATTGTTGCCGATGAAGCACCTCTCATGAAGAGGAAGAAAAAGTATACTACAGGCCTACCGCCATTTGTACGAACGTTTAAAAACAGTTTTTAACGATTACGGAAGTCATAATCGGATATCATACGTGGATGCAGGTATAACATTATCATGTAGATTTAACTTATGAATAGGCCAACAAGTTCCCCGTTTAGCATTTAACATGTAGGCTAATTGAATTATGACCTTGTCATGTTTTTTCTCACTGTAAATAAATGTTTATGAACTCATCTGACGCCGAATTGTCCGCGCCGAACTGTCCTAGAACCTTTAAAACATAAGCAAACTCTGTATTCTCGTGTTTCAGGAAGTACTTTCGCGCCAAGTGTCTTCAAGCCATGCATCGGGGATTTAATCTGACACGATGTAATCTACTCTGTTCTGGAAATTTATATAACGCCGTCAGATTTTCCAACCTTATCCTGAATCCCTGATTCATGTTTACACTCCTCATCTTCCCAACATTTAAATTGTTCAGTACAGTCCATACAGCTTCAATTCGAAACGTCATCTTTGTCTGTTCGTCTCACCGTCAGTCAGTTTGTCTGTCTGTCTGTCTGTCTGTTTGTTTGTAAATCTGACCTCTAGAATTCGGACCAATTGTCGAGTCTGCTCATACGAGCATCACCGATGTTGTTTATGACTATGCGCTCGTGAATAAATTTCTTCCCATGACTTTCTTCGCTTTTAAGAAATCTCGGGATTAAGGTAAAAGCGTACAAGTCTTTACAACTCTATTTTGCAGATGTATATCATGAAAAGCCTGTTGCCAGTAAGCATCTTGTTTCACACCGTTACCTCACTTCGAATATCAGCTAAGCTTGTCTAACTCAGCGCTCTTGAATAAGCTGGTGTTATCGGCTTAGCTGTAGTTAACGGTTACCTCGAAGGCAGGACCAATTAGTCGACATGGACCGCACCAAGTCGCCCAGAAGTCAGCCACTACCAGACGATCACCAGCCGAGCGCAGAATGCTCGCGAACTGTTCCTGGATGGAAATACAAACGAGATCATATTCCATTGAGGTTTAGCATTCATACGGGGAGTTTGCCATAAACTATATAGATGCGGTAGCTCCTGGAACTAATAGTTTTTATGGAAGGGATATAAAGCCGACGATAACTGAGCCATTGACTTAGATTGTGTGTGTTGATACATTCTGGACTTTGCAGGGTAAATCGGAATTCGCGTTTGTTTCTGTTAAACAGATAAAACGAATTAATATATGGAAGTTGCAACATAAAATGTGTTCAAGGAAGATTATTTGACTGGAGTTGCATGAATTTAGATGAAAAGCTCTTGTAAATAAGTTGGTGCCCTGAGATTAGCTGTAGAGTGGCACAAGAAAAATTATTAGCCTACGGTTACGATTTTATGGATAGTTTATATCTAGTAGGGTCCTGCTGACGTGGAATTATTGTTGAAGTTGAACACGTAATGTCTTTAACAAAAGGGATTCGGCGGTTGAACAATGTGGGTGTTTGTTTTTCGCTGGTGCCTGGTTCCATGTGAGTTAGATGCTTCGGTTTTGTGACATCGAATAAAATGTATTACAAATCCAATGTTTCTGACTCAGATCTGACGTTGGCTCAACATTAGTTTCATGTGCATAACGCGACATGGCATTTATGGCTCATAGCGATCCTTAGTGGTTCCAGTTGAGCCCACAATTAACTTAAGAGGGAATTATAACCGATTTTTCAGTGCAGTTAAATCAAGAAAAGTAGCTTTTATAGATAGTTTACAGGCCCGTGACTGCCGTGCCAACGTGGCAGGAATTTATGTCGCCATATCTGTCAATTTGAATGAAAAATTAGGCCTACACAGGGACCTACTTACTGTATGTAGGCTACCATTTCAAGTCTATATGTGCACTCACGGCTACCTCGTATCTGTCACAATTTACATGTGGACCGAGTTTTTACTAGATCCCATAAAATCATATGCAATAATGTCATAGGAACACCGCGTAAAAATTTATTACTTCAAGCAGTAAGTCCCAAACACGGAATAAGTTTACCCTTTCTCGATAAAGTTATAGGCCTACACAGCGTTTAGAATGATCAATAGCCTACAATGGCAGAAATAAAATTCCGAAGATTAACGACATGAGCTAATGATAACAATGACCATCGACGTCTTTTAAGATGATAATTGTATTTCAGTTCACTTCATGCAGGTATTTTTTCTTGCGGTTATCCTTCTCTTCCCTCTTTGTTTTTCGTCTCTCGCAGGTTGTTTCAAGTGACGATATTAAAGTTTAACGCAGTATTCTTACGTTGTTGTCGTATTTACCGAGATAACGATAATTGTAAATAATGTAAACAAATGATAATTTGTCTTCAGTTTTCTTTCTGTTTTTCAGCAGTTTTTCCAGCCGATTTTAAGTCGAGTTCGTACAAGCAATTTCTCAGCAACAAAATTCTTTCAACAACATGCATTTGCAGAAAGATAACAATATTTGTTCTATTTCACAACGATACTCACTGCACTTTCTACGACTAGAATTTTCCCCATTTCTCAGACGTAAGACGCTGTAAGAAGTCAGTCTATGCAGAAGAAACAAGGGTTACATTAGTCATTTGTGTAGCGTTTACAATGCTACATGATATTATTACAAGCAATGCAAAAAGCAGCTGAATTGATTAATTGCGCCACTCCCATTAAATGTCGAAAGATTGAAGGACTCGAACGCCATGTATTGTTTCTGACGGAGTCTCATTACGAAAGTCATGACGATAGAATGTCTGCAGAACACATCAGAAAAGGCCTGTTCGCTGTTGAGGAGTACGCAATCCTCGTTTCGATATATGAGAGAGAGATCAGCTATTAACGTCTAAGAGAGGGTCTCAGACGTCGAGGGGGAGACGACGGACTGATTGTAAAATAACTAGATGCTGTTATTCGGCTTTACAACCTTTTTCGTTACTTCATAATGATATTTTTGCCTCACAAAATATGATAGACGAAACTCATATTATGAAGTAGTAATAATGATAATATAATTATTTTCGTTTAAGTGCTCACTGACAAACCGCAATACGATTAGGCCTGCAAACACAATATGATGTGTTATCACTGTGGTTGAATTTAACCGTCGGCAGCCACTACGCTATACATCTAATTTAACCACCGAAAACTAGCGAAAGAAGGACTTACGGGTGATTCAGGTCTCGAACTCGGTTCCTCAGCTCGAGCCCCAGTGTCTTATCCAGGGACTCTGGGCCTTCTTAAGATGAGACCGCAAAAACGATAAGAAGTTACTGAGATTAGAAGACATCTTATTGGATTTCAGGAGTGTAATTATGTTATATACGATGCGAAGACTACACGATCAGAGAAGTGGAAGCGAAAGGTTTGAAGATAATAACATGTAAGAAGCAACTGAACTCTTTACCTGAGGAAACCGTCGATGATAAATCCGGATTGTTACTAGAATCGATCCGAAGGAAACGAAATACGCTCTGTGAAGTGCTCCATACCCATTTATCGATGTCTGATTAACACACCTGTGTTACTGACAAAGGACATCATAGGTTAGCATACATGCTATATTCACCTGCGCACAGGTAGTAGCTAATGATGATTAAGGAACGCTGATGTAGCAACTGTTCCACACATTCGGTCATTGTACTTGAAGAACCAATCTATCATTATTCTCTGAGCATACAATCATGTGCGTGCTCAATTATACATATTCAATCCATGTCGTTGTAGTAATCATCATCGTAGTCGTCGTCATCATCATCGTAGACATCAAAAATACACTGCACGCACATACATGCATAAATATATACAAACCTACATTCATACCTACGTATACGTACGTACGTACTTACATATGTATATACATACATATATAAATACATACATACATACATACATACATACATACATACATACATACATACATACATACACACACACATACATACACACATACATACATACATACATACATACATACATACATACATACATGCATACATACATACATACATACATACATACATACATACATACATATATACATACATACATACATACATGCATTCATACATACAAACATGCATGTATGCATGCATGCATGCATACATACATACATACATTCATTCATACATACAATCATACATACATGCATGTATGCATGCATGCATACATACGTACATACAAAAATGCATACATAAATACATACATACATACATACATACATACATACATACATACATACATACACACACATACATACACACATACATACATACATACATACATACATGCATACATACATACAAACATGCATACATACATACATACATACATACATACATACATATATACATACATACATACATACATGCATTCATACATACCAACATACATACATGCATGTATGCATGCATGCATACATACATACATACATTCATTCATACATACAATCATACATACATGCATGTATGCATGCATGCATACATACATACGTACATACAAACATGCATACATAAATACATACATACATACATACGTACATACATACATACATACATACATACATACATACATACATACATACAAAAATATTAATACATACATACATACATATATATTCGTTCAAGCATACATACGTACATATCTACATAAAAACATACATACTTAGATACATATACACCCAAGTTCGAGTCTGTCTAGGCTATACTCTGAAGACTGAACCTGACGGTGTTGGTCCTACTGAGCTTTCTTATCCATGTCAAAGCATCTGAATGTCCGAAGCCTTGCAACCCTTTTGCTGGCCGAGGAATCGACGTCCAGTGAGCACTAGACACATATATGTATGTGACCCGTTCCGCTTGGCCATGCTGTTCCGTTGCCTGGAGGCCTTAAAGGGGTCACAGCTCAACAAAGTACATCCAATTGAACGACCGAGGAAATCATTGACAAAGTTTGCTCTAAACAGTGTAAATCTATCACGTGATATACGGCACGTCGCACCCTATCACACGCCTTAAACTCCGAGTCATCAGTCCTGTCGTTGCTAAGCAACCAGCTCCGCTGCCTTGGCGCTGTGAGCCAAAATATGAGTTCACACGACAGTCGGTGTCTCCTAATATCATGACGACTCTTTTATTTTCAATTCAGGTTTAATGGAAATTCGAAATCTTTCCGGATCTTTATCTTTTGTCTTCTACCTCTCATATTATTAATAAGTTTCGTGATATCGAGATGTTGAGCCAAAGAAGTCCTCACCAGAGATCAGCCTCTTACGAAAGAAGTGGCTCCGAAGGGGTTAGTGTCAGCACAGCTTATCTTCCATTATTTGTTAATTTGCAATTTCTTTCATTATTAAACAATCAATTTATTAATTAGCAACTTTTATAGCGCCAGTATTGAGTTCACAGGGCACCTACCAAGGATCGATAGTGTTAGTTTATGGTGTGCCATATTGCTCTCTGTGAGTTAATCCTTTTAACTTCAATGAGTAGCTTTAAAGTGAAATATCGTTTGTTTTAATCAGATTTCCATTTAAATTTATAGGCCTATGAAATAAAATTCTACTCATACGTTTATTTACGTATTTCTGTAACGCTCTTCTTTTCCCGAAATGTATCCAAGGTAATATCACATACCATTGCATAGAAGTAGATATTGTTCTTTGGTCTTGATAAATGAGTCTTGACAGTCATTGGATGAGCCACCCTTCGTATAATAGCATTGCATCTGGCCATCATTTCGGGTTCTGAAAATGTGTACCAGTGGGAAGGAGGGGGTAAGGTTTGGAGTGTTGCGTTCGTGTTTTGCGCTACTCCACATAGGGCCAGCACAGGACCACGTCTCTAATCCGTGTCTATTGTGTCGTGGAAGTATGTAAGAATTCGAATGTTAATGTATGATATGCAGTTGGTTATATGCAGAACATACTTTCTAACTTATTTAAGTAAGTAATCATATCCGTTAATATGCCAGTTTTAGTTCCGTATTCTGGCTTACAAAAACGTTGTCTCATAGACAGTTATCTAAAGAAGATAGTCAAAGTATGATTTGTACAGTTAACAATTGGTTCCATTTCAAAAGTCTCTTACAAGAGCCATACCAAAACCATCGTTTTAATATATCTCCAATATTGCATTCATGACAATACAGCCGAGAGCGAATGAAAAGACCAAAGAGCTTAGATGCGACATGCCGAGATTTGTTGATACGAATGACGAGAAAGCAGGAGAGATAGACGTCCTATGATCTGAATGCGAATTTCTCTAAACTATAAGACTGGCTTCAAAATGAATTGTTTGCTCGAATGGTTAATATTGTCGTGAATAAAGTATTGCTTAATATTTTATAACCGGGGCTTTAGATAAATGGATCTTAGTAGGAAGAGAATATTTAACAGAACCATTTGTAAACCGTGAAATTTGTTGCAATTCAAATGAGAAGCGAATTGCAATAGTCAACACTTCAAACAGCCAAGTCATTTGCGGCTGTGGTTAAAACAGTTTAAGAATGCATGGTCCGAATCCATGAATGTAATCGAAAATGAGCAGGGAATGCCATGATCGAGTCAAAAGCTACTTGTAACCAAAGACTCCATCGGAACGATAATTATTAGCATTCATCCACTCAGAAGTAAAAGTAATCGGCAGAAAAACTGCTGAGTTAATGCATTAAATCTTGAGAAGACTTCAGAATAAACTTGCAACTGACCATCTAAGGCTCAGCATCACAAAAAGATATTGCAAGATTTTGGAAGAGAAGCTATATTGTAAGAAATTGTGGCCTGGGTATAAAAGATTTGTCTTATTTGTAACCTTATGTTACCTCTCCTTCTTTATATTTCTCCCCTGTTTCTTTTCTTATCTTGTGATACTTTCCCTAAATATGATATATAAATATATCAGTATAATATATATATATATATATATATATGTATGTACACGATGATTATGCATGTACACCAAACCTCTATTACAAGCGATGAATATGATTATTTGATTACCTGATCAGTTTCACCTGCATTGTTGAGAATTTAAGCTCAGAATATTCGCGTGAGATCATTGCCGCGCATAAAATATAATTCAGCCTTGCATGACTATTGAAAAACTGGGTCAATTCTTTTGTAAAGCTTTATTGACCATGCTCTATCTTCATACGTAGACCTATAGTAGGCATATAAAGGAACAGAAAAAGGTAGAAGACAATGAGCTAATACCAACACATATCTATTTGCATTGGGAGTCGTGATAAAGTTCAGTATTAATGAAGAAATAAATAAACAACCATAGAAGCACCAAACTGTATATTTGGGTCATTGCATAATTACGCAATGCCGATAGGGATCTTTTTTGACTAACCCAACCCTGCTACAGTAACACTACGTAACGTTTCCATAAACCCATTTCAGCGCTTCGTATTCATTGTTACAAAAATATCAATGTTGTTTTACTATGTAAAAGCGCAATTATATTAAATATGATTTATTTTTGAGAGGGACAGCACCGCACTTGATAGATAACCGAGGACAATGAAGTTCATTTTCTGTATCCATCGCCGCCAAATGGCTAGCGTTATGAACCGATGATGATGATGATGACGACGATGATGACGATGACGATGATGATGATGATGATGATGGCGATGATGATGATGACGACGACGGAGACGACGATGATGATGATGATAATGTTGACGATGATGATTTTTCCTGTTTAGTTGGTTGACCTGAACGTCTTCGTTGTTCCTTCTGATGTCTGGAGAAATAATCAGACGACCTCCATTAACCAAATCGTCACCGATTCCGTTTCTGCCGGATACATCAGGTAAGATAGATTGCATGTTCCTATTACACAAGCATTTAAAAAGCGCCTCTAGTGCGGTGAGCCGTTTTGAGGCGCTACCAGTGCGCGGGGCCCTACGAGAAAAAGCAGATAATGTGGGTCATGGTCTGAAACAAAAGACGACGAACGAAATAGAACGCTGGTGATATTGATCACAGAGACATGGCATCATAGCATGGCGTCAACTTTGCCTTTGTTTTAAAATTAGTGCCCTTTTAGTCCGGGAGCAATTAGACCAAAAGGCATCTCCCGTGGCAGTTTAATTGATGGGAAAATGCGGTTGTCATTCTCCAATGTCACGCAATATTCAAACGATATTGAATTTGTTACATTTCTGGGACTGGAAGACGCTAAGATCACCTTCAATCGTGTATAGTTCCCGAGATGTTGCGACATATTTCATGATGGCCATTTTGGCGACAAGTAACTTGCTTGTGAAAGTCTGCAGGGGTGAACGTCGTCTAGCCAATGGAAGGACTAGTCAACCTTACGGGCATAGCGGGGATCGATCTCTTTGCCTGCAGCTCTTCACGCCATGTAGGCGTACATTATCATTACTCTACGCGTCCAAAGGATTATAGTAAAGTAAGTTTTAAAAGTACGTGCAGTTTGTGAGATATAACGCATGCTGAAGTTTCCGGATGACATAATGATATCTCTAAAACAATTGCTAGAATGATCGTCGATATTACTAGAAATTCGGAGATGCTCGAACTTTACTATTCTTGATACAATGTGAGACTATCTGTGTCTTAGGGTCCACCCTGAGTCCTTTCTCGGTGATCTGCGCAAAGAGATTGACAGACAGATTGGTTATGACACTGTGCCACGTGACTACATCTTCCTCAGATGTCTTGGAAGATGCTTTACCCAGGTAGGTCATACCCCATCATTCGCACCTGACGGATCGGATCACGGAGTCCATTAGTTAATCCTTCACCAATCATTCTACTAGCAGTAATGCTCGTCTGAGCTAACTTTCTTTTTCTTATCTATGAAAATCAAATAAGCCTATGTCTACATCACCTAACAGTAAAGTTGGTTGAATCAGCTTTTATCATCTTTCTATTGAACTATTAGAGGTGGATTGAAGATGAAGCGTGATGCAGATTCGGTTTAAAGTTGAGGTCACAATTCCCATAAATATAATATATAAATGTGGGGAAGGAGCCCCCAAGCGAGTCGTGAGTAAATGAGCACTGAATTAGTAAACATGCCATTGTGTCCATCGTCTGAATGGGGAATCGTTGAATTAATTACAGTATGCATGTATAGGGTAGGCCTATTACAAACTAGTATTATTTTTCTTTTCTTCTCGAGTGAGTTATTTACAGACTCGTTCGTTAAAAACTCAACAGGCCAATTTAGTGAAGTTCGTAAAATTGCTTTTGTTGCATTTTCCCTTAGATTAAGCCAAAGCAGGAGTCTGAGTTGAAGGTGAAATACTTCACACCTCCTCGCGTAAGTATACTTCAGAATTTATATATAATAAACTAACTGGGGAACCCGACGTTGCACGGGTTGAGCCAGGTTTGTTTGTCCTGGAGAGCAGGAAGACGGCGGCCACGGGATTCACCAACTCCTCGACTGCGTGTCCCAGGTGTTCTACGAGCCATCGGCGAAGGCTTCGAGTCAATGGCTCTAAAACTCTGCAAATGCACAGCCAGATAGAGAGATAGACGGTACAGAATCTTCTCTTTATATATAGAGACATACATACAGACATACATATATATATACATATACAATTTGTCGCGAATTACATAAAGTAGGTAGAGGAGGAGGAGGAGGAGGAGGAGATGGAGGTGGAGACGAATGTTGAAGAAGAAGATGAGGTTGTGGAAGACGAGGTTGAGATGGAGGAAGAAGAGAAGGAAAAAGAGGAGGCGGTGGTGGAGGTGGAAAGGTAGTGGAGGAGTAGGTAGAGGGCGAGGAGTTGGTGAAGGACTAGTTCACATAGCAACCCCTATACATTAAGTGCTACAAATCGTGCGCTTTAACCAATAGGCCACCATGTATGTATATATGTTACTAACGATGCAATAGCGATTTTGCATGTTTTGTCTTGAGTGTGGAATACGTGGTTTCTAAGAGACTTACTCGTCAGTGCATTGATGATGCGACTGGTTGGAATCTTTGTTCTGCTATTCGTTAATCATGACGACGACGACGACGACGACGACGACGATGACGATGACGATGACGATGATGATGATGATGATAATGATGATGTCGTTGTTGTTGTGCAGACGTATAGCCCAGAGTTGTACATCGTCGATGCGTCAGCCATTCTCTTCGGCTGTTTCTCGACGTCGTCTCATTCCAGTCGACTGAGCGTCCAACTCCAGCCAGAGAGTCACTCTCGATTACCTCCCTTCCTACCTCCAGCCTATGGGTCATCCATCCTACCCTCTGCATCCACCCTAACCACCCACCAGCAAGGTTAGCAAATTTAAATGATCCGATAAGTTGACACAGTGAAGCCATGATCGTTGCACATTCCGTAAAGAATTGTATACTTTGTGAAAGCTTGATTCAGAAACTAGTTAATAAGAAATTATTTAGAACGTGGTCAATAGTACAATATCTCGAATATACATTCATTCATTCATTCATTCATTCATTCATTACCTCATTACCTCATTACCTCATTAACTCCTTCAGTCATTCATTACATGGATATATATATATATATATATATATAGCTGCATACATGCACAGATATGCACGTACGTACTATTGCCATCATGTATAATTCCCAATTCGTTCAACTCTAATACCTATTTTCTGTTTCACCAAAAGTTCTATATTGACAACGTGTTCGTGTAAGCCTCAGTACGGTTTGCAATTGGTTAATAAAATAACATTCTACTCAATTCTGTACTTGCATTCGGCAGCAGGCGTCAAAAATGTTCTTCATCTGCACTTTTTCATTTCTGCAGATCTGACATTTAGAAACTCAGAAACGTCTGAAGAAATCTTACGGTCAGTTCGCGTTTACAAGTTTTCATTAATCAAATAATAAATCCATATATATATATAATTGATTCTTTGAGGTTGTTCAAATGAATGTTCAAATACTTAAAAACTCAATGGGATTGACGCTCGTTTGCAAGCGTACTTTTCGTATTCAGTGTTCGTGAATAAGCTGGCGCCATGCGTTTGTCTAGCGAGTGGCGCTTTAGAAGTTTGAAGGTTACAGATCCGACGATTA
>OY365806.1:64855366-65020280 GCA_959347315.1 Bimastos eiseni | reverse complement strand
GAGAGGAGGAAGAGGAGAAAGAGAGAACCCAACGACTGATCCAGGAGTTGGAGAGAAGCAGGCACGAGGAGCTGGAAGATCGACGACGAATGGAGGAAGAGGAGGATTTACGACGATTGAGGAGATTAGAGGACGAGGAAGAAGAAGATAGAATCAGATTGAGGAGGCTGATCGAGGAAGATGGACGGAGGACACAGGCGCATGATGACGAGGAGATGGTGAGGAATATATCCACGTGTATGAATGCATGTGTTTAAGTATGTATGTATGTATATATGTATGTATGTATGCATGTATGTATGTATGTATGTATGTATGTATGTATGTATGTATGTATGTATGTATGTATGTATGTATGTATGTATGTATGTATGTATGTATGTATGCATGTATGTATGTATGTATGTATGTATGCATGTATGTATGTATGTATGTATGTATGCATGTATGTATGTATGTATGTAGACCCTATGTATGTATGTGTGTGTGTGCGTGCGTGCATGAAATAACGTTGTCCAGACGGCTGCCAACCTTTTCAAGGCACTTTCTGGTCTAACTCACAGACAATTAGATTGGAAACACCTCTGACCGGTAACATCCTTTCCGAACAATGCCTCGTGTTTCCGGACCCTCCCATCAGCGCGCATTAGAGCAGTCTCTGTCCCTTATCCCGGTGATTTGCTGATGGTTGTCCCTAAAACCAAACTGCACCAAGGTGAATGGGACTGGTTACAAAATAAATGGTGTGCTTCTAATACCCCAGTCACACCAGGCCCCCGATCTCACAACGCTCCCATCACACTCGTAGGGCGTGGTGGAAACGTGTAGAACGCAGTAGAACCGTAGTTCGATCTCCTAATGAACGTGTTGCAATCGCAATCGAGCGTGGCACTATCACCATGAGCGTGGAGCGCGTGACCAAATTTTGAACATGTTAAAAAAACGTGGCCCGAGCGTGGCGGAAAAAGGGCAGTGTGAGCTCATTCGAATGCAATAGAAACGGGGCAAGCGTAGTACCGACGTAACTCAAGCGTAGTTCGAACTTAATGATCGTATTGCAAGCGTGTTGGAGGTGGTAAAATTGGCTTCCCGATCTGAGCACAATGTCTTTAGTTTTACATCACGCGATGTCCCGCGATCTGACCCCTTCAGGCTCGATCCGTTCGTGAAAAGCTTGTGCAACGCTTAGCGCGCAGACAACGCCGCTGTGACGTTCTCATAGCGCATAACCTGCGTTACTACCACGCTCATTTCAACCACTATGACATTGTGATATAAATTTGGGTGCAACGCAAATAGTACAGTGTCAGCCATGGATGAAACATGTAACTTCTACAAGGACAACTCGAATCCCTAGAATACCAAGCCATCATCATGCTGAGGAGGATGAGGATGCAGGACTGTATGCTACGATGAAGACCGACGCGTGGTCGAAAATGTCGACGTAATTCGTCACTTGGACGGTGGACAATGGACACATGATACAATATGATAATGGATATTTATTGTACTTAAGTGATTGGAGGTGTTGTTCTGCACTGAATTAATTTTAGTGATATTAGTAGTAGTAGTAGTAGTAGTATTACATTTTATAGATATGTGTGTAATGCTAGCATGATGACTATTTGGAGAGGTGTTTGTCATGTGAAGTAATTTCGGGTGTATTTCTGAAAAATGAAATGAAATAAACACTTTCTGAGGTTGCGATTTTTGCCTCACTTTGCCTGCGTTATGACAGGATACTTAGTCGTTTATTTTCATGCATATAAATGCATGCATAAATGCATGCATACACACACAAGCGGCGTTGTCTGCGCGTTAAGCGTTGCGCAATGGTTTACGAACGGGTAGAGCCTGACAGCGACGCATTGTTATCATAGCGAGAGCGTGGGCAGGTCGCACTCTAGATCGCCGTGAGCGTGATGTAAGAGTAACGACATCGTGCTCAGATCGGGAAGCCATTTTTTACGACCTCCAACACGCTCAAATGCGCTCACACTGCGCTTCTTTCCGTCACGTTCGCACCACTTTTTAAAAATATGTTCAAAATTTGGCCACGCGCTCCACGCTCATGGTGACGGCGCCACGCTCGATCACGATTACAACACGTTCATAGAAGTTCGAACTGCGGTTCAACTGCGTTCTACATGTTTCCACCATGAGCGTGAAGGAATCGTAGTGAGGTTGGGGCCTGGCGTGACTGTGTTTTTACGGTTTTTCACCTGAAATTTACCAGTAAACGACCACGATCTCACCACGTTCGGCAGCATTCTTGAGTCTAAGTCGTTCGTTCGAAGCTTAGTGAGACAGAGGTTTAGTTTGACGGGGGCTTTAATGACGTTGAAGTACCTGATTGGATCAGTTTTACCACGGGGCAAAACAACAATTAAAGCAGGATATAGTAATAAGGAAATAATAATAATAATAATTACATTAATAAAATAGCAGTAGTATTAATAATAATTAAATGGTAATATAAATTTATGTTTCTGACAGATTTCAAGACCTCGTACTCCGTCGCCTACACCTCGTCAGAGAACATATGAGAAGAATGAGCGTTAGTATGATTCAATCATTACTAGTCAGTCGTTAGTGGCTTACTATAGATTCTGTGTTGAAAGAGCAGTGTGCTCAAGTCACCCAGTTGACTCCAAACCTCAATTACTTCAACAATGGGCCTATTATAGACCTATTGTCATTTTCATTGTAGCTTTTGTGAGATATCTGCAGTGATGCGATGCGCTGATTCTAATAACACACTAATCTTCATCATGTTACAGCGCATTGTCAATAATAATGGTTCCTTGTTAAACTTCGACGCATCACAATAATTTATACTAACTAATTACCTAATCGAAATGGTTGGTGAGAAACGTGCAGCGCATGCAATATGTTGCATGCACGTCCGCGTCTGAACTATTAAATAGCGCCTTTGTCATAGACTGAGCATGTGAACTTACCTGGGGATTTATGAGGCGCCTTTAGAGACTGATGCGTCCTCGTGGAGGTACCTAAAGGGATGCAAACGTCGTGGTTTCTATAGGGTGTCGAATTCTGAGCGAGATGGAGTCAGTGCTCAGTCGTAGAGTTGAGTTGGAGATCACGAGGGAGAATTGGCTCCGAAGGCTCAAGAGATTGACCCAGCTCAACGAGCACAGAAAAAATAGAGGTCAGATTCGGTCTTGGGTTCGACGTAACCTGATCAGAGTGGACATAATCTAATCAGTAATCAATGACTGAACGTAATCTAATCAGTGACTTCTGTAGAGCCGTAGTTGTAGGCCTATTGCTGAGAGGTTATTTGGAATCAGCACTGGAAGTTTTTGTTGTTATCGGAACGGGACTCCGATTTTACCTAACAGTCTCACATACTTTGGTCATCGCATATTTCCTCTTTGCTATCTACAGTATGTTACCTTCAGTAGTTTGCAACCGGCTCAGTGAATCATTATTATTATTATTATTATTATTATTATTATTATTATTATTATTATTATCTTTTTTTATTTTTTATTTGTTATGCCCTGATATTATTATTATTATTACTATTATTATTATTACTATAATTATTATTATTATTATTATTATAAAAATTCATGGCGATGTCGTCCGAAGTAGCCCTGCTCGTTTGACTCCTGAGCAGCGAAAGTTCCCTTGAAAGCAACTGCGTTGTACCGTTGAATAGTCATCGAGATGCGCTGGTAGAGGAAAGTTGTCTCCCTCTGCTCCCCAGTGACGGCGCTCAGTTTGTTACTATTATCATTATTATTATTATTATTATGGTGGCATTCGAAACCTTTGGCTCCATCAATTCCGAAGGCCAAAGCTTCCTTTCAGAACTGGGACACAGACTGAGCGCCGTCACTGGGGAGCAGAGGGAGACGACTTTTCTCTACCAGCGCATCTCGATGACTATTCAACGGTACAACGCAGTTGCTTTCAAGGGAACTTTCGCTGCTCAGGAGTCCAACGAGCAGGGTTATTTCGGACGACATCGCCATGAATTTTTATAATAATAATAATAATAATAATAATAAACTATTATATTATTATTATTTATTATTATTATTGTTAATGTTGTGTTATTCAGTCCAATATCAAGCTAGATTAATTATTATTATTATTATTATTATTATTATTATTATTATTATTATTATTATTATTATTATTACTACTACTACTATTGCTATTACCACTGTTATTATTAAACGGACAATTTCTAGAGCGCCGTAACGCAGCCATGCCTCTACAAGAGCGCTTGCAGTAGCAGAAGTAGTGGCTGTGAAAGTAGTTGAAGTCTTAGTAGTTGTTGTTGTGATGATGGTGAATTTAGTAGCATCATTGATGATCTTTTGTACCTTTCAACAGCTCGTGATGTGTGGAAGAAGAGGTTTTTCGAGGAGAAGAAACGAACAGGTCCAAGGGAGGACAACGCAAAGGTTCTCAAGGAAGAGCTGGATATCATCAATCGAAAGATCATCGACCAAATGGAAAACATCAGAGACAACAGCCGCAAGTCTGGACCTGTCCAGAACACAATCGATAAGGTCAGTAATAAAAGACAATGGTCAGTGACAATCCATGATGGTCAGTGAAAATTGACAATGATCAGTGACAATATACAATGGTCAATGACAATCCACAATGGTCAGTGACAGTGACAATGGTTAGAGACAGTGGACAATGGTCGGTTACAATCGACAATGGTCAGTTACAATCGACATTTGTCAGTTTCGACTAACCAGTATCTACAGCCACACACATTACTTTGTGATCAGTCACACTACTTGGGGTGAGTCGAGCTGCTTAGTAGTCGGTAACACTACTTGGCGGTCATGTAGTTGCGATGTCTTTAACTTAGATGGTTGTTGGTGTACATAATTATGCTATGCAAATAGTTCACCAAATGCTTTAATCCGATCGTTGGTAACTAAATGAACACTGGTCTAAATAGTTGCAAACCCTTAAATTAACATCCGCTCAGTTATACTGCAGCTATATTGGGCACGGTATACACGAGTATTTGGTCTGCTCTATCTGTTGCATCAAGAACACGGGTTCGAGTCTCAGCTTACATGTATGCGGTCACAGTCTAAGACGTTGGCCAAGTCCTTCAAGCAAAATTTTTCAGCGTCAGCGATATTCTGTCATATTAATGTTTTGTGTGCACTTCTGGGTTTTGGAAGGAAGGCAGCATCAAAAACATTATCGTATTACATGGATAAGCTGAAACTGCGTTTTATTTTCGGGAGGAAACGGTAGAGCATTTGTTGATGTTTCCAGGCTCACAAAATGAAACTGGAAGCCACAAAAATGGAGAACGATATCGAGGATTTGCAATCGAAGCTCCAGGATACGAAACTGCAACTCACGACAGAAATGAAGGTAAGCCTAAATTGAGATCAAGAGGTTAACCAGGTTGACTTAACCTTGTCTCGTAAATTGGTGGTATTGTATTGTATGGCCTTGCAGTTGAGAAACGCCTCTTGTTGGATGAACCATTCGGAAGGGCTAAAATTTCGAGAAAAGAATTGGAAATTTGAAAGACGAGAATGAAGAGGAAATAACGACAAATAGAATTGCTGAGCAAGAAGTAGAAAGCGTGTTCCAATAAGAGGGGGTATCCCCTTACCTTCTCCCTCTATCTCCATCAACTAAAACAACGCTGTTGAGACCAGACACGATACAACTCTGCGCCATTAGTTACATGTAAAGTAACCAATTGTTACAGTTGAGATATTATTATAGAGCCTCTTAAAGTTTCTTTTTACCCAATTTTCGTGTATCTGTGTTACCTAATTCAGCTTCGCAGCCAGTCCGAACGTGAGCTGCAATTCCTAAAGGCGGAGTTAGCGCAACTGAAGGTGAAATCGTTGCCTCGATTGGAAGATGAACCACGCATAAGGACTGTCAGGTAACCGATCTACACCAATCACTGTCTAATCTTTAAAACTCTGATATCCAGAAAGCCACCGTTCACTCATTGGTTAGTCAGAACTGAGTTGTCCTCATCAATTATATTTTCTTCAAACTGTTTCAGTATCAACACATGTTATTTGCACGTTCACGCATGCAATCGCATTGGCCTACATCAATTATAGACACGTTTAAATACAGGCTTAGAATTGATGCAATTGCAGATACAGCAACGGAAATGACGAAGAGGATGAAGAACCGGAATACGAAGACGATCCTATTGTTAAGAAGACCACAGTACAACTGACATACAGGTGAGACACAATTAAAACACCCTCTTTATACGATATATTACTCAACTCAATCAACACTGCTATAATTACTACTACACCAACTAGGGCTTACCTCCACTAATGATAATAAAATAATATTTTAAAATGATGATTCCAGGGAGCCAAAGAAGGTGTTGAAGGACCTTCCGTCAGTGAGACTACTACCAGAGCCGACAAAGAAACCTCATGCAGGGTCCCTGGAAGAGGCGTTCAGGGCGTTTGCCACGAAGAATAACGGACTGGAAGCGACTGGAGCGGACATATTCAAGTGGGGCGTCGATGCTGGAATCATTGGAAACAGCCTCAACAACCATCACATCGACATCTCATTCTGCAAAGTCAAACCAAAAGGAATGAAGTAAGCGAATGGGGAATTCTGTGGGCAGTTCCTTAAGTAGTAACACAACAACCAATCAACATCAAGCACACAATTGTTCCTCAGGTAGTTTACCCACATTAGATACTGGCGCCATCTATTTCCCAGAGTTTCCCAGTGCCTCACAATTATAGCAAGCACTCTATGGGTTAGTGTTAACG
The DNA here is from genome assembly GCA_959347315.1 of Bimastos eiseni. Lineage (NCBI taxonomy): Eukaryota > Metazoa > Annelida > Clitellata > Crassiclitellata > Lumbricidae > Bimastos > Bimastos eiseni. Next base: position 65,013,495 of record OY365806.1, on the reverse strand, counting down.
GTAGTACAGCGGTTTTCAGCAGGAGCAATATGAATTTTATAATTAACCAACTAACTAATAAGTGAGTAACTAACTATTAATTAAGCAAATAAGTGACAAGGCAACTACATATAGCTTATATTCCAAGTACCTAACTAATTAAGTAACCAAATAATTAACTAGGTAATGTTTTTCAATATTAAACTACCGTCTATTAAGTAACTAGCTGATTAAGTAACTAACAGTCTAATTTGGCAACTGACTAATCAAGTATGTAAGTATGTAACTAACTAGCTAACCAACTACGTAACTAACAGACTAAGCATCTTAAAGTAACTAAGTAGACGTCTCAATGATTGAGTAGCAAGGTAGATAACTAAGCAACTAACTGGGTAAGTAGCCAAATTATTAACTAATTAACTAATTGAATAAAATTCTTCGTAGGACGATAACGATGAAGGAGATGATTTCGTTGATCGATGAGTTGGCCGTCAAGTACCGTGACGACACGAAGCTTAGCTTTCAGACAGCAAGAAAGAGACTCATCGAGAAGTTCACTAGAGCTCCATTTAAACTTCACGGAGCTACGGTACACACTACATATCAACCATACCATGGACCAAATTGGTCGGTCGATAGGGCGATTAGTCTGTCAGTCGGTCAGTCGGTTAGTCAGTCAATCAGTCAGTCAGTCGGTCAATTTGGGTGCAGAGCCGGGTGCTGAATAAGTAAACTAGTCAGCTGGTTAGCCAATCATTCAGTTAGTTGGTAAGTAACTAAGTATATATTATAAGTCAGTCAGCAGATCGTTCTTTAAATCAACTAGTAGACGAGTCAGTCAGTAAATCAATCAGTAGGTGGATTAGTCAGTCAGTCAGTCAGTCAATTAGTAGAAGTGCCAGCCAGTCATTTATTAATTCAGTCGGCTCAGCCAGTTAGTTAGCGAGTAAGTAAATGAGACAGTCAGTCATCCAGTCAATTACCAATCATGCATTCAATCTCTGATTTCATGTTGTATGCCAGTTTTGGTGTTTTTGTCAGTGTGTTTGTCAGTCAATCTGCGTGTCTCAGTTTCTGTACCAAAGCAACTGTTTCCTTTGCCTTAACGTGACATTAATTTCTTCTCTTTATACAGCAAGTCATGAAGGGCGGAGCAGTTGATCGCTTGACATATGCGAAAAAGTTGACCAAGGATCGATTCGACCCCATATCGGGAAGAGGAAAGGGAGGAGAAGAAAGAGACCCTGTCGTCCAAAACCTCGGATACGTCGCCAACTATAAACTTGCCGGATCTTACGACAGAACACAATGAGACGACTGCGCATGCGCAACCGAAAGTTTATCGTCATCGTGAACAAGCCTCGCAGAGAATATAACCCGTGACTTTTGAACTTTAGGAAACGGAGCTGGCGCTATAGAAGTTGTAATTAATGAGATGCCACTTGACTATATACTAAGCTCAAATCTCTTGCGTATAATAATATTATTCGTCTAATGGTGTTAATAATTGCGTAGTATTCGTCCAAATATTAGTTAGCCCCAGTATTTAATCATGAAATCAGATCGTAAGGTTTGACGATAAAATCGGATTGAAATTGTAGTAAATGTTCTATTTTTGAATTTCACTTAGGCCTAGCTTAATGAACCAAAATGATTATTAAAAACTCCAAAGCAATTTTGCAAACTAACTTATATATGCCGGAGAGGAATGCAGGCCTAAGTAATGCTATGAACAAAATCACTAAGGAACTACTTAAGGGAAGAGGGAAACCGTACAAAAGATGAGTAGATCCATAAGACTGAACAAATTAGAGCGGCATTAGCCTGCATATCCTTCCAGTAAAGTCTTCACATAATCGTACAAAGTAAAATGTAGCATTAGGTCTTATGTTGAGTGCGCACTCGGAGAAGAACGAACGGGTTCAGGCCAGGAAGAAACAAAATTGATCAACTCTTCACAAGACAGATATTGATAAAAACATAAAAGACAACCAGAAGGTGTTCGTCAATTTCATAGACATCAAACACGCATTCGGTTATATCTTTTCAAGCACGGTTCGTTACCTCGTTGTCCAATTGGACCAAGAGCTTATACCTTTCTCCACACTATCCTCGTCTTGCTCGCTACTGCTACTATCAGTTCGAGTCAGCTGCGTCAGCTTCCTACGGTTACTCGTTCGCTTACTTCTGCTACATCCTTACTTTAGTTCATTCTTTCACCAATGTCCACCTTGAGTATTGGACATCGCATTACTCTGGCCTCCCATCCAACCAAATAGCATACTTGTACCGAGTCTTGCTCTCTGAAAATTCCCAAGAAGGACTTATGGCCACGTCTTGAGCTACATGTAGGCCTAGATGCCTGAGATTTTTCAATGGCTCCCTATACAATACATGTATACGCCAGGTCACTGCGTACAAAGTAGGCGCGTTGGTTTGTCTTTGTCACCAGTACCTCGTCCCAATTCCCATTTTTTCCGTGAGCCCAGCTGTTTTACTTCAGATATCCCAGGGCGTCCCCTCACTAGTATGGGCCCCACATGAAAATGAGGTCTCTTTGTTCCTTTCGCTCGTACCTCTATTATCCGGAATCGAAGTTTCCTCTAGTATACTCCATGGAACGCTATCGGACACTTTTCTTACCAGACTTAAAAGGTTTCTTTTTAAACGCGTTGGAGTCGAGAGTGCATCGAGTAGCGCTATATAAATTCCGGGTGAATGATGGAATGGGGGATTGTGGACATCTAAATATCTAAACTAATAAAGTGTCATAAAAGTAGATAAAAAGGACATTATTCCACAAGGTCAGTTTACTCATTATTGTAGTAATGTATTGCATTTACATATTTCTAATCTCGAGGGTAAAGAAACGTTTTCAGAATGAGGACCGAAACGGAATAACGTATTGTTCGTATCAAAGAGCATATCGGAGAGGTTATAATTATAATTCCAAAAAGGATCAATGCATGTAGGCCTACGCTTATCATAGGCCTATCAATTTGCATACATATAAAAATGGAAATATATAAACAGATCAAATAATATATATGCATATAAGGTTGCAGGATATTTTGTTTGAGTTGTAGGCCTATAGGGCAAAATAATTATCACGCGTTATTTCGGAGACAATTCGTTCCAGATGCCAATGTCATTCACTGCGGCGTCTGCATGTTTTATGATGACGACAAGAGACCTTGATAAACAGACCGCATGAAACTCCATTGCTTGCGTGTATTAGATTCTTTGATTGGTTTGATGTAGTGCCTAAACTATTCGGAAATGTCTTCCTCAGTCTATCAAACTGTTCTTCTCCTTAAGTTTTTCTGCCTTCTAGGCATTTTCGTATTTCCCGATGTCGCCACTCCTCCCTGTTCAGGGCCTCCTCCTTCATCTTCTCGCATCCGCCCTTTTCCATCGTCCAGTCCAAGATCATTGTTCTTCTTCTTCCTCTAGTCTTTTTTCCTTCAATTTTTGAATGATTTTTTTCTCGATGATATTTCATAGCAGGGATCAATCGCCTCTTAGATTATGTCTCCTTTGTCGTTCTCTAATTGTCCTCGTCAAGTATCCTTTCTATCCTATCATCTGTGGTGTCTTTTCGTTAGTTTTATGCTCTCTCCGTCTAACTCTTTCCATTCTGCGCCAAATCCACATTCTCAATGCTTCTATTCTATTCTTTTCTTTTTCTTTCATTGTCCACGTTTCTGACCCGTAAAATACCAGGCTTCATAATATTATCATCGTTATTATCACTCCATTTTTCAAATTGCTATTTAGCTTCCTCTAAAAGGTTCTCTCCGTTCATGAACTGGTTACTCAAAGGTTATTATTATATGTTCGTGTATTAAACGTGCTGATAATCCGCAGAAAATGACGTTCATGTACAAAGAAAAGAATATAAATTCAAGTTTTCCAATAAAAGTAAATGATGTTGTAGCCTGCCTACTTTGGCTATGACATAGATATAACTCTGGATATAAAATATCTATTTACTTTTTGGAGTGAGTTGAAAGAGGTGAGCCCTGGGTCGGAGGTTGTAGGAGAATGGTAAGTAAAATTTCCGGTAGGTCGATTAGAATTAAATCGCTTGCAATATATAGGCTTACTTGAATCAAGTCAAGTAGTCAACTGCAAAAGATTTAATTCTAACATAATTCTAATTCTAATTCTAATTTTAATTCTAATTCTTTGCCTGAAAATGCCAATCTCTCAAAGGCCATATTACGTAGGCAATACGCAACGCACCAGTGATCAGAATCAACTGTATGGATCTTACTGTAGATTTGTTTAAAGGCATCCTCTGATCCGGTGCCAAAGATCGATGATCAAGACAAAACGCATCGGATACACGCATCTTTAAGTAAAGTAACGGAAACGTTGTAGGTAGTTGAACCGCAGTTCCTCCCTCATAACCTACCTAAGAAAAACGTGGCCTGGAAAGTAACAATGCCGAAAAGAAATCATTCTCCATTGATTCTTGCCTGCTAAATAATGAAGAAACAACTGAACTAAACTTCACAGACGTTTAACAACCATTGATAGCTTTGCCATCAAAAGCACTCGAAGTCTAGATAACGTTTCGATTATTAATAATGTTCTTATAACTTCAACACATCGACACGTCTGACAGTTATAAATTATCTTACATATGTTGACCAACTACAAAGGCCTAGTCTATATTTTGCTCGAAGTCTCGATAAGAAGACCAGAATAATTGTCTATATCGACGTTGACTGTTGAATAGATTCATCTGATAACGTGTTCAATGCTCTGGCGCCTTTCCAGCGAATTGCTTAGCGGGTTGGACAACTGTTCATTAGAAAAGAATAGCCGAGAGTTGCTACATGGCGACCTGGGAGTTCTTGGCAAGGACGTGCTTCTGGTAGTCCGTCTTGCAGTAGAGAACGCCGTCCGATTGGGCGTAGTTGTTTAAACTGAAATAGAAAATGTACAAAAGTTATTACACCTAAACAGACAAGTCACTCTAAATAGGAAAGAGTTTAGGATTGGCTATAAGGTCGAATAAACTAGATTTTAGGATAGAACAGTGGGCTAGATTGGGATTGGACAATACGGTATAATTGTATACTAAATTGTCCTATCCCAACCTGTAGGATAGGATGGAATAGGAGCTTATAGGATAGGAAAGAATAGATAGAATAAGCTGTGATAGGATAAGATTGGACAGGATATGATGCGTTAAATGGGATGAGATAAGATAAGACATGGTAGAATAAGTTAGAATATGATAAGAAAAGATGAGCAGATGGTAGGTATGATGAAAATGACAGAAAGCATGAAGGAATGATAGGAAACTGTGATGATGGGATAACAAGATAGCATTATTACAAATTAGACAGCAAATCCTCAATTATACAAGACTGTAGAAGATAAGGCGAAATAAGATTAGAGCAGATTAGATAAGAATATATAAGATGAGATCAGAAAAGATATGATTATAAGATCAGTACCTGACTCCCATTTTGCAGACGCTGCATTTGAAGCAGAGCTTGTGATAGACTCGTCCGCCTGCCTCCAACCGCTCCGCCGCATAGACAGACTTATCGCATTTGTCGCATTTCTCTTGTTTTGTAGCAACGAACGGCTGACAAAAGACAAGAGACAACAGGGTTACAACACTTAATCTAATATTCTTGGTTAATGCAAAATAATCACAACATTCACTATTTCTTTTCAAAATTGTATCAACGCAAGCTATACTCAAGAACATTCGCAAAGAGTATGTAATTCGGTGCAGAGGCTAGACAGGTAGTTAGGTAGGTAGCTAGGTAGGTACTTGGTAGTTAGATAAAAATAGGCAGGTAAATTATTGTGTAGTTTATCAATAAATAAGTACTTTAGACGCAAGATTGACTCATGGCTGCTTCATGACGTCGATTTCTTTGATATGGCCAGCGGTCGCCAGCTAAGCTTTCTCTGACTATAGGCCTATGCATTCAACATCCTGAGTAGCCTGATGTAGGTCACAGTTGTTGATTAATTAGGAGCACTGTCAAACTGCATACAGAAATAAGTGTCCACATCCGGGATCATTCGCATCAACCGAACTTGTTTACAAAACAATTTTTTGTATTATATTATTATTATTATCATAATAATTATTATCATTATTATTATTACTATTTTTATAGTCACGCTCAATATTTTATTATTATTATCATTTATGTTATTGTCATTATAATTATTATTATTGTTATTATTATTATTATCATTATTATTATTATTACTATTATTATTATTATTATTATTAATATTATTATTATTATTATTATTATCACCATTATTATTATTATTATTATTATAATAATAACAACAACAACAACAACAACAACAATAATAATAATAATAATAATTATTATTATTATTATTATTATTCATCATTGGCATTGCCAACGGATCTGTCATCATGCTATCTGGGTCGCCGCTTGTCAGTGGACTGTAATCTTGACATGGTGCCCTGAAAAGCCACCGCATTGAAACGTTGGATCCATGCCGACAAGTTCTGGAAAAGGAAGTTTGTCTCTCGGGTGTCACCGGTAGTTGTCGAAAGTCGGCGTCCAGTCTCAGACAGAAAGGCGAGGCCCTCACTATTGAGGGGACCTAAGGTTTCTATAGCGACTGGAACAAAAGTGTATTTCTTCTCTAGCTCCGAATATTTTGTGTGTTTCCTTGTGGCTGCTATCTCCGCCGCTCCTCCAGCTGTGGAAGTTGTTTCGGGGATATAGGAAGCGGCCACTGTGTCCACCACAGTTGCGTCCCAAAGTAAGGTCCGCCCCCCACTCCACGGTATCAGGGTTTGCCCGTCCGGTCTCTTTCCATCTAATCTGGAAAGACCTGACGGTTCCTTGACTGCTGGAATACCGGCTCTGTTGAGGCTGCGATGGATTAGGTCGTTGATATTACAGTGTCTTGCTTGACGGCCAAAACCCAATGAACAGGACAGGTTATATGCGCCTCTGGCTGAGACGAAGGCGCCGCATGCGCAGGTGTGCGGCTCACAGATGGCCACCCCTAAACGTAGGCCGACCGCCACCCTCACGGTATCGTCCTCCAGTCTGAGATCGCGAGAAACGAGCGGGAGAGCGTATAGCCAGTCCGAGGCGTGTGGTGACTGCAAGGCCCTTAGTCTCGCCTGGTCGTAGGGATCCTGTAGCTTTTCTTCTAGTGCAGACAGAACCGCGTTTAACAGCGGTCTGTCAAAGTGGGCTTGTTTATGGCCTGGCGTCGTCGGGGCAGAAGCTTCGGTAAGTTGAAGCCAGGTAGACATCGCCGAGTCGCATGCTGAGTCCGATTTCACCGCTGCTGATTCTAAGATGAGGGACTGGATCTGGAGAGTGCCCGCGGCTGAAGCCAAAAAGGCGGGAAGTGCCAGCGAGGACGCCCTCCTAATTCCCAGTCCTCCCATCCTGATCGGGAGAGTGGCCTGACTCCATTGGTCATCGGTCATCGAAATGTTGAAGATTCGCTCGATCCCTCCTCGCAGTGGATCGTCGTAAGCCCATAGACGCGGGTGGTCGTGGCAAGGGGTGCATCTCAATAAATGCATGAGTTTAGGCGAGCCGATCGAATGTCTAAGGATCAGTAGAGCGTCTTGTCTAGCGATTAGTTGCAACCTGTCGAGGGCAATTCCGAGGTCGGCCACACAGGTATCGATGGCTGAAAGCAGGGCATCCGTCGTGGAAAGCGGAGCCCCTAGGTGCACGGCCGATGATGCATTGACTCTGGCGAACTGTCCTAGGAAGCCTTGACTAATGTCGTTGATATGGGCGTCGGAAGATATGAGTTCGCATTTTTTGCGGTTGAGCGTGAGGCCTAGTTGCAGACATCCCTCTTCGATCGAGTTAACATCCGCCTCCACCACCTTAGGATCTCCGCCCAAGGTGAGGTCGTCGAGGTATCCAAAGACCAATGGTGAAAGCAGGTGTTTAAGGATCGGCTGTAGCGGTACGCAGAAAAGAAGAGGTCCCAAGGGATCGCCCTGTTGCGAACCTTCTTGCGATTGTATCGTGAATCTCCCGAATTTCAGAGATGTCGCCTCGGCGTAGGCAAGATGGCAATATGCGGATAAATCAGGAATGAGTTCGTCCACTGATGCGAGCATGAAATCTCGGTGCAAGCTATTGAAAGCTATTATTAATATTATTATTATTATTATTATTATTTTTATTATTGTCAATATTATTGGTATTCATAATTATTATTATGATTATCATTACTGTCATTTTTATTATTAGTATTATTACATAATGTACGTTTCTGTGTAGGCCTACTCATATTAACCAATGACCATTGGGGTTCATCTTGATAAATGCTAACTCCAAACCAAACGAACCAAACGTCACCAAACGAACATCAATACAACCCGTCACAATACTCATAATGATTTTTATGGTTAACTTCGAAGTAAAGCAAGTCAACGAAGGCTTATTCATGGTTATCTGAACAGGTTTCCTTTGAGACTGTTATTGGCAACATCTGAACAGCGAAGAGACCCGAGCATGGCCCCAATACTCCTTCAGACAAAGATTTCCTTACTTAACTAGACCTGCGAGATATACAGGCGCCATAAAATCCAGATAGACCTAAACATTTTCATCTGGCTACTAGCTATGTTAAACGCCTCTTATTTATGCCACTAAGATCTTGACGGCTCGTGAAACCATATGCAGAAATGTAAATAGCACACCTGACAGGTAGGCCAGAGCTATAATCAAGCCTGTTTACACAGCCAGATAAAATCATTATTAAGCACACTCGTTTATTGAAGGAAAAAATCTAATAGACGCCTCTAGGCCTCAAAGGCACAATTTTAGTTTGTAGGTAGGCCTACAATTGCAAAAGTGGCGATAGTTAGTTGCGTAGGTTATCATAATCGGCCTTATTAGAGTTAGTTAAGACTTTCGCATAATAGACCTACACTAGGGATATTAGGTGTCCATTAGGCTTATTACAAATTTATGTACACGCGAACCTTTAAGCTTTAAGTCACACTCATAACTCAAATTCTGCTATAAGTAAAATATATACCAACCATGTTGATTTCCTTTCAAAATTACGAACAGAATTCCAGAAAATGGTTTAAAAACTTCCAAATGATTGCAGATTATAATTGTTCTCCCTTGTCTTCACCGTAGAATGCGCTGTTCACGATATGAATGATCCCTTTTTATACTGTTGGCCCAATCTTGCTGTTGGCCAAACAGCCGCGCAACATATTTGTATAGTCTTCTCAGACCTCCTACATTCTAGGCTTATTTGGTCGGCTGCCCGCATTAGACTTAAAGGCCTACAGCGGGCTTGAAGACCTACGCAGTGTCAGCCTATTTAGGCTAGCTTACGACGATGTGAGTCATCGGGTTGTATGTTGTGACGTCATTTCTGCTTCCGGTGAATGGCAATTCATCCGTGACAGGGCGGACAGAATTGAAGGCTTGCCTAAGGATTAGGAATCATTGCAGACGAAGAACTTTTATAGCGCCAGCATTTTATTTTAGCGTCAATATATTTTTTTGGTTTTAATATAGCCCTGCTATCAGTCGATGTTGGAGTGCTGGAATAACATAGGTTTTTTCAAGAAAGATTCTATGTGTACGGTTTTTCGGTTTATTACGGTTTTTTCTTTTATGACGGCTTTTATATTTATATGTTTAGGTTTATTAGGGTTTTCAGTTTAACGAAGGCCTTTAGGTTTTCAGGTTTTAAGATCTTTATTTTGAAGTACACCAGACAAAAAATCACAATACAGATGTTTACATTATGTCAATATTGATGATGATGACGATGACGACGACTACGACTACGAAGGTGATGATGATGATGGTGGTGGTAATGATAATAATAATAATAATAATAATAATAATAATAATAATAATAATAATAATAATAATAATAATAATAGTTGTCCTTCAGTGTGGGAACGCAGCCTGCTTCTTCGGGACATTGCCAACACTCACTTAGCTCATCATGGGCGATAACATAATAATAATAATAATAATAATTTGAAACTCCAAGCGATTGCTTAGCATAATAATAATAATAATAGTAATAATAATAATAATAATAATAATTATTATTATTGTTATTGTTACTATTATTATTATCATTATTATTAATTATTTGTTATTGCCATTATTATTATTGTTGTTATTATTATTATTGTTATTATTATTATTATTATTATTATTATTAGGCCTACTTTTATTATAATTATGCATTTTAAGCGCTACCTACATAAGTGTGACCTACCCATAATAATAATAATAACAATAATACAGCCTCCAAAGATGAGGCCTGACTCTCAGACGAATTCATCGCTGCTTATAGCCAATTTTTCCTAAATCTTTAGGGCTCTCTGATACAGTGATGCCTCGGGTAAAGCAAAAATAATAATGGCTTTACGATAAATTATTTGTCACCACAACTAGAGAACAGCGTGAACTCCATATCGTACGTCATACATAGTTCGACCTCTCTGCCTTCGCATTCTGTTGCGGCATATTTCATTGAAGACCGCTGACGCCCCTGCGATTCATCGAAGCATTCGATGATATTCATCAGTACTTCTCTACCTAATCGCTTCAATGATCATGCAACCCAACGCGGAGGCCGCCAAAGGTGTTGCCAGCCTATACCATGGGCTCCTATGTACCTGGGGGCCAAACACATGCACACGCAAGGACACCAACACGCACACTCACACTAATACACACACCCTTACATATCTGCACATACACGCAGACACACGCACTCACGCTCAAACACACGCGCGCTCACATCTGCACGTACTCACCTGCAATATATATATATATAATATATATATTATATATATATATTATACATATAATATGAGACTGAACATTCACGCCATTTCGCCCCATTGTCAGCTGTTGACGGTAATCCATTGGCTAGTTACACGCTTGTGCGTGGGGCAAACATTGGTGACCCTTTTAGCTTACTGTTTACTGTATACTGTTTTGCTAACTGATGTAACAGTCGATGAAATGAAATTTAGGCCTAACACCATGTAGGCTCACGCAGAGAGCGTCTCTGGGTAGATTTCTTGAATTACTGATTCATTTATATATATATATATATATGTATATATATATATATGCGTACCATCATATATCAGGGACCCCAAATAAATAAATGATGTATAATTTGCATTGTCATGCCAAAAGCCAACTTGCCTAGGCCTAGTAGACACGCACACACTCACACGCACATCTATTGACAGGACGATGTTGCTGTTCAACTGTTCAGCCTGGCGCCTTGTCTCTTACCAGGTGTTTTCGTCTCTTACCAGGTGTTTTTGTCTCTTACCAGGTGTTTTTGTCTCTTTCCATGTGTTTTTGTCTCTTACCAGGTGTTTTTGTCTTTTACCAGGTGTTTTGTCTCTTACCAGGTGTCTTGTTTCTTACCAGGTGTTTTCGTCTCTTACCAGGTGTTTTTGTCTCTTACCAGGTCTTTGTTTTGACAGGAATGGAAATAATAGAGCTGCACAGGGTCATCCAGATAGGGGGGGGGGTGGGGTCCCAGAGGCAAATACCTCCAATTTCAAGTAGGGGAATTTTGTGAGTCTATGCGGGGATATCTTGACGTTTAGACACTTGGGGCCTTGGGGTTTGCCTCCATCACTCAGAGGGGGATTGACGCCCATGGAGCGGTGGATAGAGATAGAGATAGATAGATAGATAGATAGATAGATAGAGAGAGAGAGAGAGAGAGAGAGAGAGAGAGAGAGAGAGAGAGACAGAGACAGAGACAGAGACAGAGACAGAGACAGAGACAGAGACAGAGACAGAGACAGAGACAGAGACAGAGAGAGAGACAGAGACAGAGACAGAGACAGAGACAGAGACAGAGACAGACAGAGACAGACAGACAGACAGACAGAGACAGACAGACAGATAGAACGAAAAAGACAGAGAGAGACAGAAAGAGACAGAGAGACAGAGAGAGACAGAGAGACAGAGAGAGACAGAGAGACAGAGAGACAGAGGGAGAGAGACAGAGAGACAGAGGGAGAGAGACAGAGAGACAGAGAGACAGAGAGACAGAGGGAGAGAGACAGTGAGACAGAGAGAAAAAGAGATCTATTAGGGAGGAATCGGATCTGGCTGGGGTGGGGTGGGGCAAAATGAGCAATATGAAAAAGAGATGAGAATGTGACGATACAGCGAATATACTGACAGTGTGTTTCCCTCGCAAGATAAAGGATTTGTGTCGCTAATGTACGCGTGATTGAGCGACATTGACGGTAGAGTGTGGATGACGTCAGAACATGGATGATTGACAGGAGAATTTTTTTATGTAAAAGATAATGTGATACTAAACGCAACAGTGAGAGAGAGAGAGAGAGGTAGCTGAATCTGGCCAGGAGCCCTTGAAGTGGTGAGACTTAAGTTTCGAGTGGAAACCTGAGGGTGATGGATATAAGAGCTTGAGGCAGATGACGGTGGGTGATTGGCAATGATGGTGGAGTAATCTAGATTTATATAGCGCCTCATGAAGAATGACTATTCAGCGGAGCTCTCAGCACGGAAACCCTAGATGAAAAGAAGCGTCTTTGAAATGTAAGAGACGGATGGAGAGAAGTCAATCATTGGCTCAGCCCTAAGTGATGGATCATGGAGGAAGGTCATTCCAGGTAGATGGACCCACAACAGCAAACGCCCAGTGCTGTTCCAAGGCAGTCTTAGTACTAGGCACAAAAAAGATCAAGATGATCAACAGAGAGCTAGCAACGAGATGAAGTTCCAGATAACGGCATTACAGTGTAGTTACAGTTACGGTTAAGTTGCACTTGAAAGCCAATCAGACAATCTGGACTTAGGAGGGACTGGTAGTGGAAAGAAGACCTGTCATGCCTCCTTAGCGGACCTCACCCGTCGAGATCAATGGTTGGAGAGTCAAGGGCCACGACTGTACGTCAGCATTCGAAGCACCACAATTCAAATAGATTTTGCAGCCTCTCGATTGTGCATTGCAGCGTGACGACCATTAGTGTTGATTAGTATCATGCGCCTAACTGCGACGAAGGGTATTTGGTTAGAACGAGGAGGGGAGGACGAGGACGAGGAGATGGATGGATAGAAGGAGGAGAGGAAAAGAAATAAAGTAAGAAAAAGAAGGATAATGAGAAACAGAATGATAGGAAACGAAGTGAACGGAAGAGGGCAAGGCTAATCAGGTTATCAAGGAAGCGAGGAGTGAGCAAGAAAGACGAGAAGGGGAGCGCAAGAGGTGCAGGATGAGGATGAGGAGGAGGAGCAACAGGAGAAATATGGCAGGAGGGGGGAGAAGGAGGAGGAGAAGGAGGAGCACAAGGCAGATGATGATGATGATGATGATGGCGATGACGACGACGACGATGATGAGACAGATTATTATAATGTGGAAATAGGAGTATTGTGAGAACAAAGTATAGCCTATTATTTCGACATACGACTGTTTGTTTAATTTAAGACCCTGGGCCTTTAGTGGTCTAATGGTCGTCACGCTTTAGGCCTGAAGACGATGATGCGAGCCTACAGACTAACGCGTGTGCCCGCCAAAGTCCTTTGAATTCAAACTTTAACATTTGAATGGTAACTGAGGGCGGACTTATATTTCTCTCAGGTTGAGACTACGTGTGATTCAGGTCACCTGCCGACGGACCAGGTGGCCAAAAAGTATATCGCATTTCAAACCATTGCAAGGGAATTGCTTTTACTTTTGCAATGTAATTATTCTTCGTTTTATAAATTTAGATATGCTTCCTTTTAATGCGAACAGTAACATCACACCCTAAAAGAACACAGTCAAGATGCCTTTATGAAATGTAGCCATTTCTTTCAGCGTTTCATTCAATTAAATTCAATGTATTATTTCCAGTAAGTTTCAAGATTTCTCCATACGAGCACAAGTGAAAATTTACCATAACGTAGGCCTAAATACAAGAGCCCAGATCTCTAGATAAAAGCAAATTTCCGAAAACATATGGAATCCAGAAGTGACGGATTTCCGCTATACGGGTTCAATGAATTAAAGTTTCAATCAACAGATACAGAACATTAAAAAAATTACACGTATCTAGTGCATATATAACACTTATATATAATTAAGGCGAAACTCAAAACAACAGTTATAGGACTATTCACGAGCGCTGCGTCGAGTCAGAGGGGTTGTCCAGATATATCAAATGGAGAGCCGAGTAAGGATGCCAATGGATGAAGCTACAGCTGCCAATACGGGTTTCACTGAAGATGTAGGCCTACAATTGCTAATGGAGAGATAACACAGGTGTACCACTAAATTTTATCAATAAGTGATAATGTTTATATCGCCTTGCGTATATATATATATATATATATATACAACATTACGGTTTACGTTTCATACACACGAACTTGTATAAATATAAATATTTATAATTACACGTATCTAGGCATATATATATATATATGTATATATACTTATATATGAGTATGATATGTGTTTGTGTGTGTGTGCGTGAGAGAGAGAAGGAGAGAGGGAGAGAGAGACAGAGAGACAGAGAGAGAGAGAGAAAGAGAGAGAAAGAGAGAGAGAGAGAGAGAGAGAGAGAGAGAGAGAGAGTGTGTGTGTGTGTGTAGAGATAATCATGTATGACTATATTCAACACGTGTGCATTTAAGTGTTGCTGAGGTTTATATCTGTGGCTGTATTATTAGTCGAAATCGTTGTCTTTAATGACAGTTTCTTCTCTCCGTCGCCATAGCAATGCCACTAATCACCGAACGTGCATCGGCCACTCTTTCCGGAAACGATCCAGTGGCACGAAACCCTCAGATACCTGCTCAGATAATGCTCATAAATTACCTCTATACCGTCATCTTTGAAAAACTGCAGCTTAGGCGTCCCCACACGCCAATCTTGAGTCTCGACCATCGGTTACCATTTGAAGTAATCTGAATCGTATACAACAAACTTCTAAAGCGCCACTCGATGGCTAATCGCGGAGCTTCTACGCTTCGTCGACGCTATGCGACCCGGTCAGGTGTTGGTGAAGCTGGACCTCGCCAACACCATCAACTACCTGAGGCGAGATTTCATGTTAGAGTCTGGACATGTGTTAATCTCAGAGATTTACCTGTTAGACTTCCAGGCATACTCGGCCTCCGTAGGCTTGATCGTCTGTCCCTGTCATCGCTATATAAGCCCCAGCAGGGAGATCCACTGAGTCTACTTCTGCTCAGCTTGCCTTTGCTGCCGGAGCTACAATCCCTCAAGGATGGCTCCCCGGACCATGATATTATTATGTACGGCGATGGAATAATAAATGTTTCTTATTACAATACTAAATTGCATCTAAGTTCTAACTATAGTCCAGGTGAGTTATAATTTCTTCGGCCATTAAGCTAACATTAACTTTAAGCGGTAATCCTGTAGTTTCGCGTATTTTTTCCACAAAATTTTCATCAGAAAAAATAGCGTATGTCATTATTTGGCGTGAATAGATGTCGAACTGTAGCTCAAATTGAGACGGGATCGACGAATAAGTATAATCCGCAAGTAGAAACTGAATTGATGACAGAAATTATGCTGAAATGGAAGCTGGATCGGTGAAAATATCATGTTTGAATGATGCGATGATGTCATTACGATGGACTTGGAATCGATGTAAACATGGCCGTGTGTGCGAGCAAAAATCCAGTTGATGAAAAGAAATAATACCCAAATCGAAGCGGGATTGATGAAAATAAATATAGGCTACTTAAATGAAAGCTGGATCAACGAAGAGAAATACGCACGAATGGAAGCTGGATCGGTGAAAATAGCATGCATAATTAGAAGCTTGATTGATGACAAAATGGCGGGTTCTGTATCGATAGTCCGAAGGTTCGATAGTTCGAAGGTTCGATAGTCCGACTGTCCGAAGAATGCTTGTTGACCGATCGATAGATGATACGATTGTGGTTTTAATGGTAGCTGGACTGATGAGAAGAATTATGTCTGTTAGAAGCTGGATTGCACTATTGTTTTCATTCATCCAGATTCTAGCTAAATTAACGTCGGAGTAGGTCTTTAGACTCTTCGGACTATCGAACCTTCGGACTATCGATACAGAACCCGAGTTATAATTTCTCCAGACTAACAATTACTTTAAGCACAGCCCGTTCATATCAGAATTTTATCATCTACGTAGCATTTATAACCTATAGGCCTACATGTTTAACTTACAATAAGCCTATAATATAATTTATAAAGATATTCCAGTATAATACTGTATCGAGGGATTATAAAATATGGTTTGAGCGTAGGTAATTATTTATTAATGTATATTGAGCAGTTAACACCAACACGGTAACTGTCCAGGCTCTTAAATATATCATATAGCCGATATATATCAGTCAAATATGGTTTTAGCGTCGGTAATTATTTAGTAATGCAGGCCTATATTGAACGGATAAATCTTCTGCGGACAAAACTTCGGCCCAAAAGCAAACGAAAATTTTACTTCGGCGGCCGATCCCATACCAAATTTAGCGCATGAAGATCTCCCATTGGCGCATACGCACAATTTGAGAACACCTCAAATTCTCAAATTTGTAATATGCGTCGTGAGGGTCGTTTAGAGTCACATTAGGCATGGTGAAGGTTGGTTAGGGTCCGGTTAGGCATCGTGAGGGTCGTTTATGGTCAGGGTTAGTGTCGTTTTTTAAGACACACAGGGCCTACAATTGATGAAGCCGATGGCGATGGTTTGACCCTCTGAAATGATCTGCACTGTTCACTCTCTCCTCGGAATAGAAAGTACTGCGCGCAATTGCGCATCTTATAATATTTGCGTGTGGCTGTAGCATTACTCTTTACGCATTCAAGAGACAAACTGTGTCCGAAATTAGGGCCTACCACCTAAAGACAAAAATCTATTCAAGTATGGTTTGTGAGGTTTTCGTTTTATAGATGTACAAATGTTAAGTTATAAATACATAGGTTTTATTGGTAGATGCCACTCTTCATTTATGTTGTAAAAATTTCATCTTATAGACTACAATAGCCTCTTTATCGTACGTTCTTTTTAAAAGCGATGATGGTATTGACTAAGAATGCAAACAGAAAAGCTACACGTCTATTCCATTGTGCTGAAGATCTGCTATCTTTAAGATACCCTTAGTTTCTCAAACAATTGCTATATATCACGACCTCATGAATCCTGCTATTTGTCATGTTTAGCAAATCAATATGAAAATTGAAGTCACCCATCAAGAGAATTTTTCATACACTTCAAAAGGTTAACAAAACCCATTCTCTATAACAGAATCAATTTACAATTTCATATACTGTGCATATCTTTGTTGAAGATTTGAATATGCAAGCAAAAACGAAAAATGAAGAGCACAATTGACAGTTGAACTTTGTAACAAAACATTTAGAAGAAATCATAATTTTAAAAATTCATGTAGGAACCCACACTGGATAAAAAAAATACAACTCAACTTATTCCACAATGCATCTGCAAAGATGAAACAATTAAATTACAAGATAAGAACCCACACTGGGGAAAAGCCATACAAATGCATACTCTGTTGCAAAGCATTTACATATAGAAGTACTCTGAAAAGGCATTTGGAAATCCACACTGGAAACTAACCTTATAAGTGCAGTTTATGCGACAAAACATTTGCACAGAAAAGTCAGGTACAATACCACCAAGGAACCCATACTAAAGAAAAACCATACAAGTGTAGTCTATGTGACAAATCATTTATGCAATCGCGTCTCCTGACGCACCATAGAAGAACCCATACCAAAGAAAAAACCACACAAATGCAGTTTATGTGGTAAAGCCTTGCAGTGCACTACACGCTGAATTGTCATGAAAGAATCCACACAGGAGAAAAACCATACAAATGCAAACTCTGTTTTAGAGCATTTGCACAACCAAGTTCAGTAATAAGCCACATAAGGACACACACTGGAGAAAAACCGCATAAATGCACACTCTGTAGCTAAGTGTTTTCAAGGACATGTTCTCTTACACACCACATAAGAACCCACACCAAAGAAAAACCACACACGTACAGTTTATGTGATAAAGCCTTTGCAGTGAAGCACACGCTGAATTGTAACGAAAGAACACACACTGGAGAAAAACCATTCAAATGCAAACTCTGTTTTAAGGCATTTACACAGGCCAGTTATCTTAGACGCCACATAAGAACCCACACTCAAGAAAAACCCTACAAACGCAGTTTATGTGACAAAGCATTTGCATATTTGAGTACACTTAAGTGCAACAGAAGAACTCATACTATGGAAAAGCTGTACAAATGGGGTTTATGTGACAAAACATTTGTGCATAGTGGTAGCATGAATGTATAAGCGAGAGGTCACAATGGTGAAAATCCATACAAATGTAGTTTAGGCGAAAATGCCTTTGCATCAAAAGCTCGCCTGAATTACTATCCAAATAGTCACAGTGGAGAAAAACCTTACAAGTGTGGTGTATGTAAACCATTACCAATTCGAGGTCCCTTAGGTACCATAGAAAGGCCCATACAAAGAAGAAATCGCACAACTATTTCTGTGGTAAAGCCTTTTTAGCGAAGCAAGCACTGAATTGTCATGCAAGAAACCACACCGGAGAAAAACCGTACAAATGTCGAATCTGTTTCAGAGCATTTGCAATGGCATATTCTCTTAAATACCATATACGAATCCACACTGGAGAAAAGCCATACGGGCACAGTTTATGTGATAAAATATTTGCACAAAAAAGTAAGATGGATATCCACATAAGACATATGAATGTATGCTCTTGAATATGGAGCCAATGAAGTGATTCACGAATAAGGCCCGACATATGGGCAAAGTTAGTGGTGCCTCTTATGAGCAGCATTGAGAATAGGTATAGTTTATGAGCAGGTCCTAGGCCTATTGTAGGAAGGAAGGCCAATGTATATGGAAGGCCAATGTATATGGAAGGCCAATGTATATGGCACTCCCCAAAGTCCATCGTGGTGCATACCATAGCATGGACCAAAGTTGTGACTGCATGCAGCGAGATATAGCCTACCTTCGAATGGAAGGAAGTTAATTGGTGCTAATGATAAAACAGATTCTGGAAATTAACTGAGTGCATTTGCCCCCCGCCCTCTGAATTTCCAGATTTAGATTATAGTGCATGTAAATATCCATACAAGGTCATAATTTAATAGCCATATAATTATTTAATAACAAATCTCATTGAATTTGATATATTAACATTTTGGCATCACTGAAAACACCCCCTGTCGCCATAAAAAAAATTGTCACCCTCGTCGCCAGAAAAATTTTGGCTTGCCCCTCCTGAAAAAAGCTGAAATGACATCCCTGGTTTGGAGACCCTGTAGGAAGGCTGATAGCCCTGGACTCCTGGAGCGAAGAAGCAGACAGGCCTGATCCGTAGGCCTAACCGTACGGAACGGCAGGAGACCGGAAGGTTCAACACTGAGCACTGGTCCTGTGGGCGAGTGCCAAGTAGGTCTACTCCACTTGGGATGCAACAACCATCCACACGTGCGCTGCCCTCTGTATCAATGTCACGTCAGCATTGCCTTGTAGGCAACCGTTTCGCAGCGGACAGGAAGTTCGCAAAATGCTCATTCCTCCCCACCCGCGATTTCGTTCTGCTGAAGTTGGGGCGTCGCATAACCGCCGTCTCCGTTAACCCTCTGGACACCGTGCTATAGCGATTATTCGTGTGAACGCAGAGATTTTAGGCTGTGGCGTTAGGCCTAACTAAACGCTAAAGGGCCGTTCACATATTATATAACGCTCAAGGGGTAGGTGGGTTGGTTCAGGTTTTGTTAGCGTTATATTGTGTAGGGTGGGGGTAGGTTGAAGGTTTTGTCATATAACAAACTTTTTTTCTGCTATTTTGCCTGTTTGCCTGCCAATTGGAAATTCCATATACCACGGACCTTCATTGTTTAATCGAAGTTCACAATACGTTGTGAACCAAAACCTCATTAGCTGAATCGATTTGACGTTCTTAGTTATTATTTTATAAATCCACTTTTAACAATTTGCTGTTTACAATTTTGACCATTTCATGTGCACAGCTTTAAACGCTCTAAAATTCAATTCTGTGTGCTTTGTTTTGATTATGGTTTAAATTAAAATTAATTCACTTGAAATAATTATTTTGGTAGGTATTATCATGATGTTTGATTTTATTTTCTATAGTATGTGTAAATAGTTAATGTTTGCTTAAATACCCAGTTGCAGTTGTAGTACGCACTCTGTATACATCATACGCTATTAAATAGGTAGAGTTGTGCCGCGAAGTTATCGATAAATACCTGATAGTGCAATATTAAACCAATCCATTCTGTGTGATACCATAATGCTCATTTCTAGTGCAAAACAGGAGGGAAACTAAAATAGTGTTTTTAAATAGGATGTACGTCACTACCATGTATTATCATGCTGTATAATATTAGGCTTAGGCTACATGTTAATACATGGTGACAATCGTCGATTACCCAATTAGTTACCGTAATGAATACGAGTGAATTTAGCGCCATGAAAAGTCCGATTATTAAGATGCAGAGGAGATCCAGACATCCGGTCTAATCATCATTGGTACGAGAGAGTACACAATTTTAAGGTAATTATCAGTTAGCACTTTTATAGTGATGATTCAGCTGATAACTAGCTTTTGTTACATTGCTAATTGGGTGTATGATGATTTTTACTGCAGTTCTTGAATTGGATAAAAAAAAGCAATTATCAGCTGAATCACCACTATAAAAGTGCTAACTAACATCGTATTGTTATAAAAGTGTCAAATTGTGCAATACAATTATGTCGATTGCATATCTTTTAAATTTTTAATGTGCTTATAGGCTGGGGTGGGGTAGGGGTGGTAGCATATCTGTTATATAATATAGGGGTGGAGTCACAGTCGCTGTTATATAACGTTATTAGGGGTAGGCGTGGGTCAAAAATTGTGATTTTTATGCGTTATATAACATGTGAACGGCTCCTAATAGTAGCTATATACCTATGCTAACGTACAGTATACTGTAAACACCGATATTAATGAGTGCATAAATGACCAGTTGATCACCATTTTCAACCGTAATTTTGGAAATGATACCACTTTCGACAAGCCTACCTACCGTTTGAAACAGATGCAGTCGAATTGAATTCTACGGCGAACAGGTCCCAATAAACTCTGGCCAATGAACTCTGGCCAAACTTTTAGAACAAAGATCAATACTTAGGCGTACATGGCCTATTCTTACTTATTCACTGAATATTTACCAATCCTATAATAATTAGAGGCACTTACATACAGCGTTCGTGGTGCTCTGCGCTTATATTTGAGTGGCGCTTTAGAAGCTTTGGTTGATGATTACGGTCGCATATCGCATTGTTGCTGGGGAACGTACTAGGCCTAAAACACGTGCCGTGAGCCCTAATCACGTAAGGGGAACTAGCTCACATGGTAGAGCGCTCGCTTAGCATGTGAGAGGTACGGGGATCGATACCC
Source organism: Bimastos eiseni (assembly GCA_959347315.1). NCBI lineage: Eukaryota > Metazoa > Annelida > Clitellata > Crassiclitellata > Lumbricidae > Bimastos > Bimastos eiseni. Next base: position 64,991,990 of record OY365806.1, on the reverse strand, counting down.
CGGTTCTCCATACATTTTACTTTTTATTCAGTTTCCTGTTAAACATAGTCATTCATTATTTATGCCTTGGCCTACTGCTTACCTTAATTACACTATCTTAAGAACTATTTCAAATACCACGTCAGCTGCGTTTTTTTAAAATTTTAACATCTTCCATAATAATTAGGCATATAGCGGTAGTCCAGCTAGTACTATTCAATTCACTACAAGTGCAAGGCATTTGTAAAAAAAACACGACGGCGATGGAACACTTTGTAAAAGTATTTTACAGCAACACCGAAGTAAAACGATAGTGAAGAAACGAAGAGCGTGAAAAATATTACCGCCCAACGTGGGGCTCGAACCCACGACCCTGAGATTAAGAGTCTCATGCTCTACCGACTGAGCTAGCCGGGCTGACGTAGGCGTTGAACGATTATTCTCATTTAACTTGGCAAACAAGGGCTAACCTTCATCGTTCCGAAAACGATAAATCTTCTACGGCCGAATCTTCGGCCCAAAAATAAGCAAAAATTCTACTTCTACGGCTAACCCACACAAAATTTAGCGCGTCGTGCGGTTCGTTTAGGGTCAGTATAGCCATGCTGGTATAGCTTTTAAACATATAGAAGGAACTTTCGGTGCGTTTTTATGCCAAACTCTCGGCCGCCGAAGCTCCACGCTTCCGAAATATACGATCTGAGTAACGCTCTTTCATCTATTCTCGGCGTTGGTAACCCCTCAAGTCTCACAACAGCTGTTCACTAGAATAAAACTGGTAATAGTTGTAGTGCTACATAATTATGTACTTGTTCAGACAGGTCATGCAGGTCATCTGGCTAAGCGAAGGGGCCGTCCACATATTACGTACGCTGAGAGGGGGTTTGAAATTTCGACCATTTTGCGTACGGATGCGTATAGTGGGGAGGGTGCCGAAAATATGTACGTACACAACTATAATTGTCTAATTATGACGTCCACAATACAGAATATGAAAATCAGAAATCTAAACCTAATTACAGACTATATTCATGCTTAATCAATTTTATGTAGCATTAAAACGGTTTCAAATGCAAGTGTTGTTAGTGTTTTATTTCTTCATAACAGTTTACAAATTTAAGCTGTTAAATATGATGCTTTAGCAAAAATAAATAGCCTTTTGTAAAATCAACGTCTTATGGTTTTTTTGGCTATTTAACTTTTGACGAGTAATACTTATTTCCATACATATGGGTTTCCTCGGACTTGCGTAAAACATTGACGAAGTAGCTGGCTGGGTAGTTGGCTTCGCTACCGTCGCAATCTTCTACCGTTGAAACGCCTCCTCCTACTGAACCTCATCTCCTCGCAAATGCACGTGTGATAATCAGCTATCACTCTTGCCGCACCCTTTTCCCGGTTGCCGCGCTCTTCAAAGCAGCCATTGAACAGCCTTCCTCACGAGCTAAGTGAATCTTCACGTGTGCAGTTACATAGCGCATTTATTTGATGGTGCACATCAGCGATTACGTTACAGTGACCAATCGTTAGTCTTGGTTGAACGACTTTGTTTAGTTTCCTTTGGATTATAAACAATGGCCTGATGTCGCCGTTTAGATTTTTTGCGATATTAACTCAGTACGCATGCATCAGTAGTCAAATCGTGGAAATAGCATATTGCATCTGATCTATAACGTGTCCCTCTACGAATATGCCTCTCAGTCCTACTCCGCCAGCTGCATTGGCTTCCTATTGAATTCAGAATAAAATTTTAGTTAGCCTGTTTCAACAACAAAGCCCTCAGCACCAGCTAGTAGGCTACACCCATCTGAATTCATGTCCTACTAAAGTCTATTAGACCTACCCCGTTGACTAAATTTCGGCTGTGGTTTGCTGTTGGTAGTCTCCTCGTCATATACTTTGTAGCTAGATAAATTATCCATTCATTACTAAGATCGATATAGCGCCACTTGATTGACTTGGGTTAGAAATAGGGGCGCTATAAAATTGTTGTGGTAATTTATCGCGTTTTAGCGTCCCAAATTCATCCACTTGATCGTTTTATCATCCCACTTCATTGCACTTGATTACGGTGGTTTTGTGCATGGTTGTATGTTGTGACATCAATACAATACTTTTCACCAATCCAGCTTCCATTTAAACATGATTCCTTTCATCACAGGTACTGTAAGAGCAAGCAACATTCAATTCATTAACAGTCCAACAACATTCAACATTGCATAATCACTTCATGTATAAAACAAGCGTGTTTGAACCGATCAAATATGCCTTTGAAAGAAGCAGCAGTTTACTTCCTAGCAGATCCGATTAATTCTATTTTTTGAAAGAGACCCGAAAATGCCTGTTAACTTGAAAATCCAAGAAAATGCTCTTCGTTGCATCAAGAAATGCAAAAATCCAAAATTGTGCTAAAATGTGTAACCGTCATTAATGACATGAGAAAAGCACACACGAGATATCGAACGACAGCTAAAACTAGTAAAATTTTATTCGACAACCGTAAACATGTGCTACAAAAGATCAACAAATTATAATAATTATTTGAGGTGACGTACATAGAAACCTCTACTGCAACAATAATGAAAGCACTTTGATCAAATATAATCCACCACAATCGAAACAGAGGTATCAGACTCCAGCAATATCAGAGTCAAATTGAAAGTGCAATCTATTGGTAGTCCTATCTATCGTAAGATTGCGCGAGGCTTTGATGCGAGAAACCTGTCTGCCTAGGACCGCTATGCAATGTCTAAATGAAATGTTATACTGATCATCTTCAGAACTTAAGATATTAGTTGGACAAATGATCATGATCATTGATTGGCGTAATCTGCTCGTGATCATTGATCGGCATAATCTGATCGTGATCATTGATCGGCACAATCTGATCGTGATCATTGATCGGTGTAATCTTCTCAGCATCATAAAGCGAATCCAGAATGCAGGCGATGCTCCAAGCCTGCGACGGACAACTTGAAGCACAGAACTATAAAAACAAGACATCAACATCTTTAAACAAAACTGTTCTCTTTACCACAAGAATTCAACGTAACACAATTTTGCAAACATCTATAGCACCATGGTTAGCATAGTGAACAAGGCTTAATGAAAAAGTTTTGCATCATGGCAGCATTATGGATGGAAAAGGGAAAGCTGGATTGGGACAAAGTTATGCCATTTGTGATGATTGAGAATCATAAAAATAATTGAGGTCTTTTGGAAATTCGTTCCAAACAGCTTGTGCAATATAGATTAATCACGCCATCGCAGAATTTGATGGTCTGGTAGCTGAGATAGAAAGAAAGGAGTTAGGATAACACAAAGACCTGGGCAGTTGAATATGGAGTAAATTGTGAGTACAACCAGGTTCAGACGTTTCGATGGGGAAGGATATGTTTTTACTGAATTGCTGATGGATCTTAAGCCATTGAAAGGATTTGATGACGGGCTACATGATGGTTTATGGTTTGATGATTGCACAAGCAGAGGTATTCTAGATTGTTTGAAGATGGTGGTTCATTTGGGGAGAGTCAACATAATGGAAAGTGAGTTACAGAAGTTGCGATCCATGATGATTCAGATACTGGAAGAAATCCTATTGATGCCACATAATTTGAAACAACATGGAACTTGAGACATCACAAAATGCTGAGAAGATTACCTCGATCAATGACCACGATCAGATTACGCCGACCAATGATCATGATCAGATTATGCCGACCAATGATCACTATCATTCATTCATTCATTCATGTGTCAGCAAATAATAAAAATATAAGGATTAGACGTATGCATGGTTTTTAGTTAACATTGCACAATTATGAACAATGACACAACCAATGCTGATGCTATTTCACATTAATATTAGAATGTAGAGGGTTGCAGCAAATGGTAAGCAAAATGAATTTTGCCCAGAAAAGGCACTTTTCACTTCAATCTAGATGCCTTGAATAGGGTAGTCTAGTTTAGTAATATAAATAGATACTTTGCTAGTTAAATGGAGGAAACTATCTTATCTTATAAACACTTTTGATGAGTTATAGGTCTGTCACCTAGAAAAATGGTAATGTAAAGTTTTGCTGACCAAGTAAGCTTCAAGATTACAAGATGTAACTGCCACAAGCATACTTAAAACTAAGCAACCTGGCCTAGAGACTCTGAACATCCATGTCAGCTGTCAGCTGTCGATGGGAATCCATTGGTTGGTTCCGCACTTGTGCGTGGGCCCACCACTGACGACTCTTTTTAGCTTACTGTGAACAGATTATTTCACTCGATCACTTTGACATTTAACATCATCTGCGCCAGCGCAGAGAGTGCTTCTGAGTAGTCTTCATATCTTGAAGAGACGCTAGATAGATGCTCAGTTACATTAAGACCACAATTATCATTATACTATAAAACTAAGTCAGAATTTAAAAAAATCTCCAAGTACTTGTAAGAACAGAACTGAAGAAGCAAAAACACCAGGTACAAACATATAGCATTCATTCTCAGACTTCTTACTAACCTCTCCATTTTCATTGGTGAGTTCTGGAAGCGACTTCCAGGCAGAAACGTGGATGAACGTATGATGAGCAGAAAGTATTCTTCGAACATTAGAAAGCGTGTCCTTAAGAATCCCGGAGTGCTGGTCTTCAAGCCTCTTTGCCACCTGCAACATGGCTCGCAGGAAAAATCCCACTGGCCAGATCCACTCCGGGCCCTGATGGTAGCTGAACCCAGACGCCGTTTTATAGTCTATGGACCAGTGGGAGTTATCGTAGAATCCAGAGTATTCCCAGTCGCTTGGATCGAGTGTTTTCAGTCCCAGTGGCCCCAGAAGGATATCTCCGGCCCGTTCCAAAGCTGCCCACGCATGATCTATGTTGCACAGCTCGGGGGCGAGAGCAACTGAAATGGCAAAGTTAGGGCGTAGTTGATAATCCGACCACTTGTGAGAGCATCTAAAGACGTCTCTGTAAATACCTCGACGATTGACGAGTTCAGGATTCGGGTCATTCGACGGGTCACAATCGATCCAAAACTTTGGCTCAAAGTTCTTTGCTATCAGATCACACCAACTGCGATAAGTTACTTGGATTACGACACCATCCTGCAACACAGATACACCGCTATACGGGAATAACGACTGCACTGACAGATCGTCAAGCCACTTCACGGCAGAGTAGCAAAGTCCGACGATTTCGACCGCAGACCCATGCCGCGGGGTTGCCGGTTTTCCCAGATTCCCAGCTACCTCTGAACTCCCCATTTTGTCCATCCATGTCCCACAATTGTGTTCATTACCACCAAAAACAAATCCAGTTGTCCAGTCGATGCCGAACTCAACATCGAATCCAGCGCTTGTCATGTCATTGTCGATCTTGGGTCCAGCATTGCGTTCGCGAAACTTCACTCCAGATGCGTGTTTCTGTAGAGCCTCCTGAATGACGTCACACAATAACTGGTCACAGGAACCAGGTGGCAGCAGTTGGCTGTCATCCGTGGGATAGCACCTTGAAACCTATTCACAAATGAACACTGGTATAAGTATCTAGTCAGAAATGATACACAATTTAGACAAAAATGATTCACTCTCCGTTCTGCAAGAATATTATTGTCATTTTAGAGTTAACAAAATTACTGCTATAAATAAACAATCTTTCAAGAAACGGTATAATTTTCCAGGTTTAATTTCTACCAAATCTGATTTTGCATGTTAAGAGAAAAGTTTATAGTTGAGGAAAAATTAACAATGAATAGTTGAATGAAATAATATTAAAACTGTTAACTGCATAATTTAATTCCCAGGTCACTCATCAAATCGGGAGTTGGACATGCAGACATATTAATTAACCAATTTAAATAAAAATAATCATTATCAAAACAGAATAATCATATAAAGCTTGCACAGCTAATGCAGCTTAGGATTGAGGTCCACATGAACACAAAATAAGTGGGCATCCATCAATAAGGTCGCTCACAAAAGATCGCGCACAAGAGGTCATGACACAAAAATTGCAGACTAATAAGATCGTGACATGACACAAAAGATCGCCAATGTACATTGGTCCTTGGTTGATCGCCAAACACCAGTGACCCGATATGGAAACTGGATTGATGAAAAGCATATTGCTTAACAGAAGCTGGATTGATGAGATACTGCTGCATAAACGGAAGCAGGATGAAATAAAAGTGAAGTGAGCAGAAGCTGGATTGAAGAAAATAATTTCGCCTAATTAGAAGCTGGATCGATGAAAATAAGGTTTCGAAACTGTTTGACATAGGTGATGTATTGGGTGATCTTTTGTGCCACGATCTTATTAGTCTGCGATCTTATATGTCGTGACTATTCTGCACGATCTTTTGAGCTGCGATCTTTTGTGCGCGACCTTATTGACGCCAACCAAATAAGTGTAGCTTTTCGATGCTAATCAAACTCGCCCTGTCCTTCAGAATGGCGATTCCATGTGGTGCCATGTTGCAGTAGTCTTGAATGGCCTGCAGCCACCACCATACTGCATCCCTGGAATTGTATCTCGGTTCTAGGCTACCACAACCAAGGAAGTTGGGAATGAGGCCATGTCGCAGGCACCCAGCAAACGCCAGGATCAGGACTCTTGCTTCATTGAAACGTCCGGTGACAAGAAGTAAACCTCTCATTGAAATGAACGTGTCCCGGCCCCAACTCCTGAACGAACCGCTTGAAAAATGTGGCAAGCCTATAGAAACAGTCATTTAATGAACTAATATTAGTTGGTGTCTCAATAAAAACATCATAATATAGATAGATATGAACAGCAACATTCGAGGTACGAATTTACATAAATGAACGGAACCACAGAAGATTCAGTTTAAATCTGAGGGGATGATGTACAGTATTTGTGTTATGGGCTAAGAAGAGAATATATCAGCTGATATCATTGTATCCTATAATAGCCTTTGATACAAATTTGAGCAACAAGTCAATATCATAATCTGAACGCAAGTCTAAAACAGCGATATGGAATTTGAAATGTTTTCAGGTATGACGAAAGGCTAGCATTCTAGTCTTACATGTCAGCATAAAGTTATCTACAGATTCTTTGTGTTCTTGCATACATGTATGTAGAAATAACTATGTAACCAACGGAGCGTTAAAAATCATTTTGGTGCCGAATGATGTATTCATTATCTGATAGATAGGATGGAGAAATAAAACACGCAAGAGTCGAAACTCGAATACCTGCTGCGATAGTGACACAGTCCATCTGCGGATGACCCTCGGCTGTTGGAATCGGAGGATCGAGGAGTGGCGATAGAACTGGCAACGAAGCACTTCTTGAAAATCCGCAGACCTGGACCGATGCAAGGGCGAGCGCACGAACAAACGTGGACCCGTCTTTCACGAATCCAGGCATTTTGTTCCAGGTCAGCTCTTCCAGTGCCACAAACACACTGGTCACAAGTGCATCGAAATAGCATGGCACCAGACAGCGCGGAAGGCTCTTTATGTGTCCGAACTGTGCTTCCAGCCAAGTGCCAAGGCGCTTTGTGCCTGGATGGTAAAGAAGCCGACTCGAGAGGTAATCTAGCATCCAGTTGCCCTCTTTCAAGTTCCTAAAGTCATATTTGTTGCAAGGCTGTACTTGTGATGAAATATATGTACAATCATAACAGAGATTTATATAGCGCCCCTTCAAGGCTACTACTCAGGAGCACTCCCAACTCCAGCACGTTTAAAAAGAACAGTTTTAAGGCAAGTATAAAATGAGTCTGAAAATGAGTCCGAGTGGACCTTTGGCAACAGCCATAATGCCAACGGGAGCATGTTCCAGAGCGAGGGTCAACCACTGAGAAGGCACAATTCTGTTTAGTAGTTGCATGGGCAAATGAGCATGTCTAGCTCAGTAGAACGGAGAGAGCGTCGACCCAGTACATCCAAAGTAGAGTAACAGAGATCGCGAAGATAGGCAGGGGCGAGACCTAGTAAGGACCGCCATACCAAAGAGATGGTACGGTACGAGATTCGCTGTTGGAGGGGGAGCCAGTGGAGCACATCTAGCATATAGCCGAAGATATGAAAAATTTAGGAATGCGTCCAGCAAAATGTGCAGCAGAACGCAGGACCTGCTCCAGGCACCGCAAACGCCCAGCTGGAAGGCCTGCACAAAAACGCTTGTAAGCTTACAGCAATCACAAATTTATATAGCACCAACTCAAGAGAAACTCATCCAAAGAAACCCTTACAACACAACACTGTGGTCGAATATGCTGGTTCCTAAGCACTTGGTTATTAATGGTAATTCCAAATTTATTTAACACCACTTCGTGAGTGACCCATCAGTAATAATTCTGAACTAACACAATGAAATGACAAATATTTTCAAGAACACATGTAAATCTAACAATTCTCAAACAACCATTAACATTGTTTTTGCCATAGGCCTATCTTCAAAAACTTCAACACTTAGTTACCTGCAGAGTGGATGGTCCAGATTGTTGGAAGCACGTATAGCCATGAGAACCGACATGACACCCGCCAACCCGCAAAATGGGAGATCTCCAAACCCTGGCACGTTATAGACGCCATACCCATATCCATCATCCCTCTCCTCTACATCACAGCGGAACAGTACCAGATTCAGGTCGTTCAGTGTAAGCTCTGTAAATATCTCTTCCAATTCGGCACGATCAGCGGTTGCAACAATTACGCTGGCATCAGTACTTGGTGGGAAAATTCTTCTGCCATAGCATGCCAGCAGATTGTGTAAGCGAGTAAGCGAAACATTGGTAAAATCATCCAATGACACCCTACAAAATTTTACACTTTTAGCAGGAGTTATATTACAGTTATGTGACTACATTCATCTCAAGGAATATATAAGAAATGTTGTGTTAATGGCATGACAACTTCGTAAGATTATATTTTGTCAATCATTATGCTAAAAATAAGGATTGCTTCGTATATGCATGCAACATTAGGCAACTAACACACTGCAATTTGGTATTTTCAATTACTTAAAATTCTTTAATACAGTATTTCCGAGAAAGATCACTTAACATCTGTTTAAAGGTTTCTTAATTTTATCAAGTTTTCAATTAAAATAATTGTATCCTTGTATAGAAATAATATAAAATGCACCTTTTAACCGTTTAAAAAAATAGGAATAAAGGAAACGAAATGTCAGTCAGATACAATTTGCTGATCAATTAGTGGCAATTCTCTGCTCTTTTAATTAATTAATCTGCTTCCAGTAGTACCAGATTCAATGTTAATTTTATGTCTCAATAACAATCTCTACTGTATCACAACATCAAACAAAAGTTCATGTAGTGAATCATTATGCTAAATATACAAACAGAACTTCTTCAATGCATGCAACAGGTGGCTTTGTAAAAGTAAGTTCTTGTCACTGCAGTTTTGGGTGCTATTGAAATTTCAAGATAACAATCAGTTATTGGGTAACATAGAATTTACTTACACACTTATAATTATAAGCTGCCCTGTGTAAAATATTCCTTTTGAAGAAATATTCACAACTTATTAGAAAATTAGAAAAATAAGACAGCAGTGTGAAGCACAAACCTGAAGGCGATGACACTACTGGCGGGAAACCGAACAAACTCAACAGTCTGTGAATTATCGTGAGACTGAACTCTGACCATATGACTCTCAGTGATGTCAATATTTTCCCTGATGATCAGCTGAATGTTATCTAAGCCACAGATGTATTTATCATTAGGAACAAAAGCCTTTGTTGCATCAGTAACAACCTCTGCCTCTACAATGACCTCACTCAAACGTCCTTGAACAGGAAGAGACGGAATGAATGAGGCTTCAGAGTCTGGGTCATGATGTTGAAAGACTGTATGTGCCACAAGAACAATCGACTCGTGGGTGATCGGGTGATGCCTTGTGACAACCACGATGTCATCCGTCAAGTGTTCGACCGACATCTGGCTGAAACCCTCACTCATTAGCTTCCAGTGCAATTTGTTCAACGCTCTCTTGGCGGCGATGATTCCCGTTTTAATCCCAATACAGCTCGAACTATCGCAGAATTCATCTGTGCTCCAGGACCGGTAAAGTCGAGAGTCAGTGATGACCGATATGTGATGCGGAACTACTTCTTCGTAGCCACGGGTGCTCGCAATGGAACACCTCGCCATGGACACAAGGGCCGCGTTCGGCAAGACGTCGTGCACCGACCATTGATCGACAATGCTGGGATTGTCGTGGGTCTGATCATAGAGCATATCATGTGTCAGGGATGACGTTAGAGGGCGCAATGGAAGCTGGAAGAATGCCCCGACTGGTTCAGAGCTGTGTCGGACCAGTCGACTGCTGAGGTCATGAGCGTTGCTGGCGCTGAGTGCCTCCTGGATCATCGAACTGAGGCCCAGCCGGTTTACATAGAGATTATCAAAGTGTTTCGAAGAGGTAAACAGTTCGGCCATGACGTAGAGATCCGGTCGAACAGCACGGCATTCCGCGAGCATCCACTCCGCCACGTGGATCGGCGTGTTGTGGCAGTTGTCGAGACGAATTCCGTGGAAGATCCGTGCGGTCTGGATAGCATACTTGTGCATCAGCTCCCATAGGTAGGGGCAGTCGTCAGGAGAGTCACCATAGCGCAGCTTGACGCTGTCATCCCAAGCACTGAGCTCTCGACGAAGGTAAACATTCGAACCAGGTTCGACAAAGTTACCACGTTGAGCGTCATAAGCCCAACCATTGTGAGCCATGCAGTAAGCGGCCTTTTCTGAGTGCATCAGTTTCTCCTCTTCTTCCATGGACAGATAACCAAATGAATTGACAAAGTACCTAACATAAAATCACAACATCCAGAAAACAACATATAAAAAAACAAGCCCACATGCAAGTTTACATACCAGTATATAAAACAACAATATACAGTATTACAGACAATGTTCAGGCAGTGGATTCTTAAAATATAAAACAACAATACAAAAAACTTATCTGCTACTTTGATACCCACAAATTTAACACTGTGCTTCCAATTTAAACACTAATACTGAAATTAACAACTACAATAATAGCCACAACATCACAAGTTAATATTAACCACAATTATCAAAAGCATCAGAAATTAATATCAACTACAAAAATCAAAAATAAACATTAGCATTCAATTCATTATAACCAAATAACTAATAATAAACAATAATTAATAATTCAATAATTAGCAATCATTAAGTAACAGAATGCTGAATATAAATAATAAAATGGGAGTTCAAAGAGCCTCTATCATAACTCAGATTAAAGAAAACTAATTAGAGTGCACAAGAGGGTTACCAACCGGCTCATGATCGGCTGTTCACGAGTGACAGCAGGCAGCCTCAATCCATTTGCGTCCACAAAACGATGTCTTGCATGGGCAACAAAGTTCCTCACAGCAGTCAACAGATGCTCAGAAACAACTGCATCCGCTCGAGCATTAAGCCTCTCCAGCTCTCGTCGCAAGGCATTAACGGCCAACTCCATCTTTTCGTCCTCTGCTACGTCCGACGTCTGATTGTTGTAGAACAACTTAATGGCAACAGACATGTTGACGGTCGAGCGCATCCTACTATAACCGGGATCCGGAATTATCTGAAGTTTCGATTCCTCGTCATCGCCTCCACTGAATCCATCAACAATCAATCTCCTAAAAGAGTTCAGAATTTCGTCGACTGAAACCTGGTAGAATTCCGACAGCTGAAGCTCAGGAAGCACAGAAGTGTGAAGGACCGTTGTAATATGATCCAGATGCTCCTCGCTGTTCAATGTTGGAGGTATTCCTTCGCTTACCCAAGCCCCATCGGCCACATTCGCGGAGAACATCTGCAAACAGCGATCCAAGAGATAGGCTGGTTTGAGGTATGGGGAATTCACTAAATTGAACACACACTCAGGATGCTCAAAGATCCACGGACTCTCGTTAGCCGTGTGGTTCAGGACGAGATCTGTGAAGGACAAAATTCCGTATTCATTGTTGAGGACTTCCACAAGTCGTTCCACGTCCTCAAAGGTGAAAGTTGTGTCGCTGGTGTGAAACACTGGATTCAGTGTCAACTGTTCTTTTAAGGCATATGCCGAGTTCGACGCACCCAGCTCCTGGAGTGGCGTAAAGTGTATCACGTTGTAACCCGTCTCCTTGGCAACACGAAGGCGACCCTCCCACTCGGGAAATGGACCGAGCAGTTTCGACAGGACCGTCTGACAGATAATTCCATCCAGTGGCAGTATCTCTTGTGATTTTCCAATCACTAGATCAGGATCCACAAGAAAGAATCCACGACCGCTCGCACGATCTTTACAATTCGAACCGTCCACAGTGAAGAAGTAACGAAACGACCCGGCCTGGATCATCTTCACGTCTGCATGCCCTTCACAGACGTCCAACCTTAGCGAAGGGAGGTGGTGGCTCCATTGCAACTCCCTGTAGGAATTCTTGTCCCACATCTCTCCTTGAAGTGGATGATTGACAAAAAGTCGAATGGCACTGTTGACGAGTGTTGGACCTAGAAAGAACTTTAACGTCCAACCCTTTTTCAGACGAAAAACTTCAGATTCGTTGTTTTCATCCAAGTTCAGCACCAAAAATAGGACTTCAATTGGAGCCGTCATCTTCAACTGGTCAACTAACTGTGTACGTATATCTTCGGTGAAATCTTTCTCAGGCTCTTGATTGTACCCCTCTGCTGAAATATCTAGAACTTTTACAGGGTCTCGAGTAATTTCACCAACCAAATTCTCTGGAACTTGACTGCTATGTTCTAGAGAAGTACCTAGCACTCTCTGAGGTTCTTGACCGATTTCTCCACCCAAAATCTCTGTAACTTTCGGAGACTCTTTGGCAATTTCTTCACCCAAAATCTCTGTAACTTTCAGCGACACTTGGGCAATGTCTTCGCCCAAACACCCTCGAACTTGATGAAGTTCTTGACTGCTCTGTTCTGTATAAGTACCTACCACTCTCTGTGGTTCTTGACTGATTTCTCCACCAAAAATCTTTGAAACTGTTGAAGACTTTTGGGTAATTTCTTCATCAAAAGTCTCTGGGACTTGAAGTTCTTGGCTGCTTTGCTCAATAGAAATATCTAGCACTCCCTGAGGTTCTTGATGGATTTCTCCACCCAAAATCTTTGAAACTTTTGAAGACTCTTGGGCAATATCTTCACCCAAAATCTCTGGAACTTGATGAAGTTCTTGACTGCTCTGTTCTGTGTAAATACCTACCACTCCCTGTGGTTCTTGATTGATATCTCCACCAAAAAGCTTTGAAACTTTTGGAGACTTTTGGGTAATTTCTTCATCAAAAGTCTCTGGGACTTGATGAAGTTCTTGACTGCTCTGTTCAATAGAAATATCTAGCACAGCCTGAGGTTCTTGACTTATTTCTCCACCAAAAATCTCTGAAACATTCGGACACTCAAGATCCTGTTTAAGTTCTGAACAGCTCGTATCTTGTGAAATCTTCTGAACTTTCCGAGGTTCTTGAATGATTTCCTCACCAATGATATCTGAGATTTCAATAAGTTCTCGAGTCTCTTTATCTGTCAAAATATCTGTAATTTTTTGAGGCTCTTCAGTAATTTCTTCACCAAAAAACTTAGCAACTTGACAGAGTTCTTGATTTCTCTCTTTTAGGGAAATCTCTGCAACTGTCTGAGATTCTTGACAAAGTCCTCCGTCAAAAGGTTCCTGAACTTGATGAAACTGTTTCCTGTTCAGTTCTAGTGAAATATCTAGAACTGTCAGAGGTTCTTTATCAATTGCTTCACCAAAAATCCCTGGAAGTTGCTGAAGCGCTTGACTGTCTCTTTCTGCTGAAACCTCTAATTCATCCTGAGGCTCTTTGCAAATTTCTTCTAACAAAATATCTGGAATTTCACGGCTCTCTAATAGTGAAAACTCTAGGACTTTCTGAGGTAACAGACTAATTTCTTCGCTTAAAACCTCAGGATCCTTTTGACTGCTCTTTTCTAGTGAAAACTCTTGTACTTTCTGAGGGTCTTGGATAATTTCTTCACCAGCAATATCTGAAACTTGATGAAATTCTTGAATGTCTTTATCTGATAAAGTCTTTGGAACGTTAACAGGTTCTTCACTAATTTCCTCACCCAAATCAGGTGAAACTTCCTCAGCTTCTAGACTTCTCTCTTCCACTTTCTGAGCTACCCGACTAATTTCTTCACCCAAAATCTGTGGATCTTGTTGAAATTCTTCACTGTTCTTATCAAGTGATGTCTTTAGATCATTCTGAAGCACTTGACTAATTTCTTCACCAAAAATCTCTGGAACTTTACAAGTTTCTTCACAACTGTCTCCTAGTGAGTCATCTGTAACTTTCTGAACTTCCTCACAAATTAGTTCACCAAAGATCTCTTGAACTATCTGAAGTTCTTGCCAATTTTCTCCTTGTGAAATCTCTGCAAATTTCTGGGGTTCTTGACCAGTTCCTTCACGAAAAATGTCTGAAACTTTACAAATTTCTTCACAGCTCTCTCCTAGTGGAAATTCTTGAACTTCACCAGGTTCCGGAATAATTTCTTCACTAACAATATCTGAAATTTGATGAAGTCTTTGAGTGTTGTTATCAGCAGAAATCTCTGGAGCGTTTAGATGCTCTTGTGTAATTTCTTTGTCAAAAAACTCTTGAACTTGATACAATTCCACACTGCTCTGACCTAATGAAATATCTAGAACTTTCTGAGATGGTTGACTAATTTCTTCACTCAAAATATCCGAAACTTGCTTTAGTTCTTGATCACTCTCTTTGAGAGAAATCTCTGCAACTTCCTGGTGTTCTTGACTAAGTTCTTCGCCTAAAATCGTATGAACTTCACGAAGCTTTTCAGTGCCCTGTAGAAGTGAAATATCAAGACACTGTGGAGGTTCGATACCAATTGCTTCATCCAAAATCCCTGGAACTTGCGCAGGTTCTTCACTGTCCCACTCTGTTGAAGCCTCTAGATCTTCCAGAGATTTCTGACCAATTTCTTCTGCCCACACTTTTGGAGCTTGCAGAAGGTTTTTACTGCTCTGTGCTAGTGAAATATCGAGAACGTGATGATGTTCTTGACCGTTTTCTTCACAAAAAATCTGTGGAACTTCGTGAAGTTCCTGACTGTCCTTTTCAGCCAAAATCTCCAGCACCTTAGGAGGTTCTCTTGTAATTTCTTCACCCAAAGTTTCTTGACCTTGACGAAGTTCTTGACCAACTTTTTCCACTTTCTGAAGTTCTGGCCTGTCGTTTTCTGATGAAATTTCACAAACTTCCTGAAATTCCTGATTAATTTCTTCAGATAGAATCTCAGGAACTAGCTGAGGTTCTTGACTGCCCTTTTCAGCCAAAATCTCTAGAACATCATAAGATCTTTCATTGATATCTTTAGACAAGATCTCAGGAACTTGCTGAAGTTTTTCACTGCTCTTTTCACATGAAAGCTCTAGAACTACCTGAGGTTTTTGGCTAGTTTCGTCACCAAAAATCTCTAGAATATTTTGAATTTCAAGACTGTCCTTTTCTTCTGGAATATTCAGAATTTCCTGATGTTTTTCATCATTTTCATCAGCCAAAATTCCTAGAATTTTCTTAGATTCTCGAGTTCTCTCTGGAGTCGAATTTTCGTCACTGCTCTCATTACCTGGAATCTCACGAATGTTGTCGCGCTCTCCAGAAATTTCTTTACCCTGTTCCAACTCTACAGCACTTGCTACATCAGCAACGTCTCTACTACTTGAACAGACTAGGGCGCCGGTCTTGGAAGAATTATCTGCACTTCTCTCAGGCGCTTCACCTAGAAGAGCTGTATTTTCCTGCAGTCCTACAGCTTGTTGTACCTGCAGAGTTTGAGATGCAACTATTGTCGGCTCTGTGAGCGAGATTTCCACAGACTGCCTATTCAAACATGAATTAGGTATACCATGATCATAATTTTGCAGATCTTTATCAGCTTCTTGAAACAGGTTATCTTCAGCTAGATGAACGGTTTCAGTATCAACAAGAGGACTTTCTGCTGTGAAGGCAGTGTTAAGCCTTCCAGTTTCAAAGGAGTAAGAATCTGTAGCCGAATCAGTAAGCCTTGAGGTTGAAAGTGACAGATCTACAGCTTCAATGCTACGAACAGAAAAGCCTCGATTAAGAGTTCCGTCAGTGTCAGATATAATGTCAGAAGGGCTACTGTTGTCAGAAATACTGACGAGTCCTTTGTCAGTGTCAGAAACAATGCAAAGGTTTCCAGAGTTATCTGAAAAACCTTCAAGACTTGGTTGTTGACCAGCTTCAATTGCACTGTCAACTAGAATCAATTTCTCTTCAACATCAACTAACAAATGTGCATCAACCACATTTTCCTTATTTTCAGATGAAGTTGTGTCGTGCTTCAGACTGTGGGCTACAGAAAATTCTTCTGATTTCTCTAACCTTGAGAAATCAGAATGCAAAAGTCCCTTGGCTGATCCTGTGTTAAAATCACGATCTCTGTCAGCACAGGCTGCACTGGAAAGTGCCTTAGACAAGTTAAATAATGCTTGATCCCAGGAGGCATCCGGTTTATCTGCACCAAGGTTTTGCTGGTCTTGCCATTCAGTTGAACAAAAAACAGTCGGAGTTGCCTCTGTAGTCTCTGAATCACAAGATGCACAAAATTCTGGTTCTCTATCGTAGAAAGAATTTTCTGATACACCCACGAACTTATCCAGTGTATTACTTTGATCAGAAGGTGCCTCTACAATCTCTTCAAGTGATTTCTTATCCTCTATGGGTTGTAGAGTGTCTGGCAGTGTTTCTTGCAGAGCTTCACTGTGTGCTATCAGTGGCTCTCCAGCTATTTCATTTTCTCCTAATAATTCCTCTTGTAATTGCTCCTTTTGAGCTGCCTTCTCCTGGGCTAATTCCGTCTGCAGTATATTCCCTTTGGTTATTACCACTTCAACAATTTGCTCTTGAGATAATTCTTCAAGTTCCTTTTGAAGTGCATCCTCTTCAGTTAATTGCTCTTGGGTTTGTGTTGCTAGAACTAATTCTACAGAACTACGGAGCTCACCTTTTTCTGGGTCAACTTGAGAAAGTTCCTTGTCTTGTTTAGAACTCACGTCTGACTGGTAATCTATTATCTTTGTACGCTCTTCCAAAGACAATTCCTTTTCCTCTGTTGTGTTTAAACTTTCCCCACACAACTTCAGAAAAGGAAAAGAACCACTTGGAGAGGTTTCATGTTCTTCAAGTGTCTGTGTACTCTGCTGAATCAAGTTTTCATCTTCCCTCCCAAGGCTTTCGCCAAATGATTCTCTGACCTCCAAAGTATCGGAAGCTTCAGTGGATGTGACCCATTTCTCCTCTACCTTTAAACTGACCTTGGGAGCTATTTTTTCCTCAGCTGTTCCTGATTCTTCTCCAAATGTTTCTTTCTCCTCCAATGTGTCTGTGCTTTGTCTTAGAAATTTTCCTTCAGGAAGTTTGTCTGCTAAAGCAGACTCCACACCATCGTCAGTCTCCAACGTTGCCTCCTCAAAAGATATCCCAGAACTTTCTGCATTGGGTAATTGTTGTTTGGATGTCTCTTTAGATTTGTCGGATTCTATTTTTAGATCTGTTGCCAATGCACTTTCTCCAAAAGACTCAGCTTTTTCTTGCAAGCTCTGACTTTCTTCAGAAGCCCTATCACCCTGTAGTTCCTTCAATATGTCATCACATTCAGCTTTGTTACATACTTCATTCGTTGGTGTACAGAGCAAGTTCTCCTTTTGTGCTTCGACACTTTCAACAAATAGCAAACTGTTCTCACGATCTTGAGCTGTATAGGCAGTGTTAAGCCTTACGGTTTCAAAGGAGTAAGAATCTGTAGCCAAATCAGTTAGCTTTGAAGTTGAAAATGACAGATCTACAGCTTTACTGCTGTGAACAGAATAGCCTTGATCAAGAGCTCCATCAGTGTCAGATATAATATCAGAACTGTTACCGTTGTCAGAAACAATGCTGAGACTTTTGTCACCATCAGAAACTTTGCAAAGGTTCCCAGAATCGTCTGAAAAACCTTCAGGACAAAGGACTGCATCAGCCGAGTGATTTTCTCCAGACTTATCAAAAGGCTCTTTGCAAATATCCTTTGCCACTTCTGTTTCTACACTCTTTGATGATTTGACAAGGTCAATGTCGATATTTTCGGACTCATTAGTGTTGTCATTGCCTGAAAATTCATCAGATTTACCAGGAGGTTCTAATTCTTCAGGCGAAATTTCGCTTACGACACTCCGCTCTTTCTGCTCAATTTTGTCGTCTTCATCTACTCTCCGACTTATTGCAGCCAGGGTTTCTATGTTCGTCTCTTGTCCAATATCATAACGAGGATTTTCCCGTTCATTTAAAGATTTCGCTCCTATAAAGGCAAAACAAATTTTAAGAGTATTGTCAAAGCTAGAACCAATCTTAATTCATCCACTCGTCCATATCTATAGAAAATTCGCATAACACATCTTAACGAAAAATACTTACCCAAGGGCCCCCAGCTCCAACACGGTTAAAAAGAGCAGCTCTAAGGTGTGAAGACAATGTAGGAGATAGGTCCTGGAAAGAAGGCAAAGCTCCAGGAGGAGATCATCCCATGTGGACAACCACAAGGAAAGCATGAATCCACTTAGTGGAGATACAGACAAGGAGCAGACCCTGTTCAGATGAGTTGAGGGATCAAAAGCCCCTGGCACCAAGGACAGGGCTATGGAGCTTGCGCAGGAAGGGGCAAGGTCTAGTAAGCAGCTTATTTTATATGTGTGACACAAAGTCTCAAGTTATGCTGCAAGCATTGGTAAATGAGTATTGACACAAGTTGCCTTTGAAAAGTAATCAACACGTTGTATGGTGTCGCATGCATGGGTACGTACCCCTGTACACACAGTAAGACACAACCTAAATCATGACTAGTTCTTTCAAAAATAGCAGTCATTCATAAGAAACCTTTATCAGCACTTCTAATTCAGAAGAGGTCTGGTAGATTAAGGCACTTCAGTACATGAACTGAGTTCATGCAATATAGTCTTGTAGTTATCATGACGGACCATCAACCATAAAGCATGAGTTCACACTCCCATCAGGACAAAAGATATTCTAAGAATACTCTTGTCCAAAGCAAAATATAACGAGTACACTGATTGCTTGCTGTTAGAATGAAGAACAGTTGGTGATATTGAGAACTTCCCATTTGCCTCATATACAAGGTTCAGAAAATTGAAGTTGCTTCATATTCATGGCTGAATCTGGCTTCAGTGGAATGCTTTATTTTCTTAGTACATTAACGACCAGAGAGTATTAATGTCACTGGGAAACCAATGCAGTTTGACATTAAAATGTTAAATTACTCCCTTCCTCCAATGCTATGCTATTAGCATAGCAATACTGCACTCTCAGAAGAAAGTTGTATCAACACGTGTTCTCATAGATGTACCAATTATTTTCCCTACCTAAATCACCAATACATACAGCAGTTCATGAAAAATAATTCATAGCTCAAATAGAAATTGGATTGCTGAAATAATTTGTTGCTTAAATAGAAGTTGGATCGAATAAATACTCTTTGCTTAAAATAAGTTGAATAGAGGAAAATAATTCTTTGCTCAAATATGCCACCAGGATTGCAGAACTCCGACAGTATTTGGAGCTGGGCAGAGACGAACAACCAGCTTCTTAACCACAACAACGTTGCCCATTTTAATAAACGAAAATTATTTACTGCCTGATCATGTCGTGCTATAGACACTTTTATGCGGTGGCCAAAAGGGCCACACGCCGCCACAGCACAAAAGTGTCTGTAGCAAAACTTTGCACAACCGCTATAATAATAATTTTGTCAATTCCGCTTTCGCCTTGGCGAGCAACCTCAACTTAATACTTCTGCAGCCGAAAGTTCTTCGTGTATCTCTAAAAGCTACACTAACCCTAACCGTAAGCAACCGTCACGACGCCTAACCGACCCTCACGATGTCACGATGCCAATATCTGACCCTAACCGACTCTCATGACGCATATTAAAAATTTTGTGTTTTTAACAGTTGCGCATGCGCGGATGTATTCACGCACGAAATTTTTTATGGGTTCCACCGTACAAATAGAATTTTCGTTTATTTTGGGGAAGAAGGTTCGGCCGCAGAAGATTTATCCTTTGAAATTTAATCCAAAGCGCTTGTTCTGTGATTTATATAACGTCATGTTAGGTCAACTATATGTCAACTTGAAGCAAAACAAACATTTGCCAGACTGTTTCATGTAGACATTAGACATGAAAAATTTTTGATGTTGATTGTTGACAGCGGCCAAGTGAGTCGAACTACGGACTTGCAATATTTCACCTTGAATGCTTTTTTCTGCAGCTAACGCGTTCTTCCCTCTGTTTATTCCACCAACTCTGCTAGATGGCTAGCGCGTGTGCCTCGCGTGATAACCATCTTAACTGTTTTAAAAGTTATGCGGTCAGTCGTGTTATATCTATTCTTAGATTGGCAGTGTTTGACACCTATTCTTATTCCTTGTGGGCCAGTTGAGCCAGTTCTTCGGCCTACATAATTAAAGTACGTAAGTAAATCCTTTGCTAACCAATTGCTAGCTGCAACTTAGTTTAGCTTTCATAATACAATTTCATACAACTTCATCATTTAAAGTGTTCTGGCATAGGCTAATAATAATAAGCACCACGATGTTAAACTAAACGTTTAATTAATAATAATGATAACGATAATGATAATAACAATAGCCTGGCTATAATCTATTCTTCTTCATTTGTTGTAGCCTACGGATGCCAAAGCTTAGGTGGGCTCCAATTAACTTCCAGGGACCTCAAAATTGACTGGGTGGGCTCATAGATGGCAATAACCATTGCAATAGCCACCTCAAAGAAATATAGCCACTCTACCAAGGACCAACATCAAAGCATAGACTAAAGAGTATAGAGACCATAAAAATTACCTAATGAGCCGATTTTATATCCATGGACATGTCAGGGTTCCCGGACAATTCGGCGCGGACAATTCGGCGCCGGGAAAATTCGGCGAGCGGACAATTCGGCGCCGGGAAAATTGTCCGGCGCCGAATTGTCCGGTCTGTGGTCTATTCTGCCTTTCACTCCATAGACCTATTTTACATCGTTTATTAAGGACAGGCAAACAACTGTATGATTTGGAGAGCAGTTTTTAGCAGAAAAGTTGTGACCTCATGACCTTCCGATAGTCTATGTCTGTCTGTTTGTCTGTGCGCAGATTCTGCAGCCATATAAAGTCTGTTATTCTCTCAATTCTTCCAACAAGAAGATTCATAAATCATCCTGACATGCAGACCTAGAGGAAAAAATAACATTAAGCTTAGGCCTATGATATCAATCTATAGGCCTAAATAAAGCTAGAGAAGTGCATCCACAAAGACGTCAATCGAACTATAGTATCACACTTTAAGCAGAACTATAGGGAAAATCGAGCTTCACCCTATAAATAAAACTATAAATATACCAAGACGTCAATCGAGGTATGGCAGAAGGATCAACGTGCTATAGGCAGGCGGACAGATAGCGAACAGACCCAATCATAGCCCAGGCCTACACAGACAGCACTGATAAGAATGGATTTTTAGGTTAAGTTGAAATTCGATACATTTGCGCTGCCAGAACAGCCAGACGGTTCCATTTGTTAGACAGACAGGTCCGCTCTTAGTCAATTTTCTCATAAAGCGCCTACATGCAATTTAGAGGCCTATCACTGCTTTGCCTATATATATATATATATATATATATATATACATACATAATGAGAAATTTGTCTCATGTCAGACTGTTTATGATCGGTTACATCTATAACTATCATATATGATATAACCATAGTTATATGATGGTTAAAAATAAAAAAGACAATAAAATAAAATAAACAGTAAAGACTATTTGGTTATGGTTATGATCCATATAGGCCTATAGACTATTGTAACTGATGCAATTCTTCCATTCATTGAAACAATGATAGGCCTAATGGTCGAGGTCACAATTAGGGAAATTTTAAAACGTTTACATCATCTTTAAATTTTACTTGCCACCACGGGCGTCAATCTTCGGTCCCAACGGTATGGAAGGCAAAATATTCTCCCCTAAGACAAAAAATGTCCCCCCCCTCCCTACGTGAAATTGGAGGCATTTGCCTCCGGACCCCCTATCTGGACGCCCTTGCTTGCCACGCGTCCAAGACCCCCAGCATCCAGAGCCGATGAGAGGCAATTATAAGTACAGAGCACCCTCCCTGTGTGTGTTACAACCTACAAGGGAGGCTAGGCCTATAACTCTTTAAAGCACATATCATGGTAACAACCCAGTAAGTTTCTGAGCGAATTATGTCACTTGGGGTAGGCCTAGTTCAAGTGAGAGGCCGGGATATACAAATTTCAGCAGAGGCACACATTTCTCCTCCAGCTGCGCCCCTATAGTCATGATGAGCTATGACGAGCAGGCCCACGCTGACCGTCCCTACAAGATGTCAACCGGTAGATCGAGATTGCGAGGAAGAGGACTGGCCTCCTAACTTCACATGCCAAGACAACTAAGAGTCGACAAAATAGGGTTTACTTTATGCCATGGCTGCACAAGAGGGGTTACTCTTCATCCTTACTATATATATATATATATGTGTGTGTGCATGTATGGCTGATCGGTTAAAGCGGTCAGCCCGTAACACTCAGTGTGCGCTGAGTGAGCGGGTTCGACTCTCGTCCGACGCTTCAGTGACTGTGTATAGGGACCTTGAGCAAGTCCTTCGCGCACAATTGCTCTGCAGTAGGCCCTATGACTGCAATTTCGCCGTCGAGGCGTGTGCACTTCTGAGCAAAAGATGTTGGAAGAACCGTGATATAAAATTTCAAGAATTTAAATTCAATTTCAATATGTAGGCCAATATATATGTCACTGATCGATTCGTTGAAAAACAAGCAAGGTATATATAGAGGTCGTAATTATCGTATCGTAGCCTATTATTAGATTTATATAGCGCCTCACACAGAATAACTATTCAGAGGCGTTCTCAATAGGGAAGCCCGGGGAAAGAGAAACGTCTTTAAAGAGTGAGTAGCCGCTGGAGAGAAGCCTGCCGTCATTATAATGATAGTTATGGAGGAAGGCCATTCCAGGTGGATGGACTCGCAGCAACTAATAGGGTCGCTATGGAGTAATTTATAGGCCCTGCATTTTCCTTACAGTGTAATTTACGACGATAATCGATAATAGACCAATATATTACGTAGCGACCGATGACAGCTTACCTTCAGAATCGGTAGGGCAATCTTTTGCCTTGGAAGAGGTAGACCTTCGTCGCCACAGTAGCGCAGTCAGATAAGCGATGAACAGAACAACTCCATACATTAACCACGCATCCATTTCTGAGTATGTAACCAGCAGTGTTCTAAGGCCAACCAACGTCTTTCACCGTCATGGAATCACCGAAAACTGGCCGCTTCGAAATCCCGTCTTCCCGAATCGTAGCTCACAGCCTTTGACCTCTTGTGTAAGTTGTGCACCCGCCGTTTAGTCCATCGCCTGCGCAGAGAAGAAGGTGTGGCATCAAGTGAGGCATTCCTCGTGCAGGCAGCCTCTCTATAAGCAACGCTGGAGCTTGTATAATGTACGTAGATCGGGAGTATACATATAGGTGTTGCTACTCCAACCTATTCTGTGGCGTGTTATAAACCTATAAGAACCGTTAACAACAAACCGGTCTGTGCATATACATATATAGTTCAGCGAAACGCATGAAATGCCAATATAATATTACATTTATATATGTTATAATCATATATATATTTATATAAATAATACACAGATCTATATCTCATACGGCTGTGAAGCTATATTACTTGTAGTCGTATAATTCTTTCAATTTTATGTCCTTGTTTCTTTAATTAGATCTATGTAACGTGTAAATATATAATTTAAATAAACATTTCAATATCATATGAGTGTATATATATATATAAAGTATCGTGTATATATATATATTGTACATTATATATAATGTACATTATATATATATATATGCAACATGATATAGGTCACAGTTGGCACATAAATAAGTTGTTCAACCAATGGATTCTGGTAAGAATGTCGGCCATACAAGTCTACGTGAGTCCTGCCGACAGACTGTCTAAACTCAAACACTCGTCTGACTCTTGGCTACTCGGTGAAACTGACGTGCAACGTTTGCACAGTATACAGGCTAAACCATTGTAACTCTCAGCCAACGTACGTATAAAGTACCGTAAGCATTGTATGCTTTTCATTGCTTGGTCAATTTTATGTATAGACCCATACTAAAAAAATTCCTGCGATTCAATCTTTCAATAGTCTGTCTGTTATCGTCTTGACGTTCGTCAATTTTCACGGTGGACTTGTCTGCAAGTTTGTCTGTTTTGATGTGTGGTACTATTATATAGCTCCCGTTTTCTTCTGGTCTATTTATTTTATTTAGGCACGGAGGCCGATTGGTAGGGATGCTCTATGGCCAGGCGTACGTGATGTGAAGAAGTGGGTTGTACAAGACAGACTGACAGACAGACACAAAGACACAAACAGACTGACAGACAGACACAAAGACACAAACAGACTGACAGACAGACACAAAGACACAAACAGACTGACAGACAGACATACAAGTCACGGAGAAACAGACTCATAGACGAAGAAATTTACAGACTACAGAGATATGAGATTGACAGAGACACATCCAGACACACAAACGAGACACTCGGAAACACAGACAAGAGGAGTGAACGACAGCCAGACGTGCGGGCGGACAAAGACACAAAAAGTTACTGATAGTGACATACAGCCATTTCCTCACAGGCAGACAGACAGACACAGGTCAGACAGACAGACACAGGTCAGACAGACAGACACAGGTCAGACAGACAGACATACCTGGAGATTCATAGATAGACCGATAGACGTTTGATTGAATTTTTTTCAATGAGTAATATAATCGATCACGATAGACGCCTGCAACTGATAGGCCTATGATTGCGTTTTAAAATGCTGTTAGTCCCTGCCACAACGCTCCCACACCGTAAAGCACAGGATATATACTCAGGTGACCTAGACAGGACTATACACTTGATCTTCGGACTAACGATCTAGCCAGTCGTGTCTAGAGATCCGGTCGAATAATTCGTTAATAGACGAAGAAATAATTTAATAATAAATTATATATGCGTCGGTCATATCTCGCCTTACAGTATATCCTGCCTGATCTGACCCGACCTGACCCGACCTAAAGTTACATCACACCACCTTATCTAACTCAACTTAACGTAACTGGTGTTAAACAGCAAATTGGCAATCACTCTTAACTTATCTTACACTACATCAGCACACCTTACATAACTATAAATTGCATATTCTTATCTTACGTTGCATTCATTATCTTACCTTAAATGTAACGTAATCGAACATTTTTATAGTGCCCCTTTAGGATAGCGTATACCTACTCAAAGGCTCTCTCTGCGCTGGCCTATGAAACATTATGTTAACTGTCATTCCATAAGGATAATTTACATCGGTTAGCAAAACAACGTTCTTATTTAGCCCCATTGCACCGTACTGTAATCTATCTTACCTTATAAATCTTAACTCGATTACCCCACATCCGATTACCATACCCTAGTTACCTTAGCCTGTGGCTCCATCGACGCTCAAGACTAAAAGGTTGCTGATGACGCACTCGACGCCTCTAATCCCAGACAGACTTATCTGGAATTTTTATGTCATTGAGTGTTCTGTGTATATCCATCTAAATCAGCTGCTTCTCCAGACAGACAATAACCGTAAGCTCCAAAAGCTCTGTAGCCAAGCTTAGGGCGCAAGCTTATTCACGAGCGCTGCGTCGAGAGAGGGGTTGTCCAAAGGAAGGTCTGAGTCCGGTTGCCAGAGGGGCAGAGCAGCTGTTAAGTGGGTGTCGTTTAGGATTGGATGGCGGAGGATCAGATGAGATCTTATTGGATATGATGACGTATGGCAACCAACCAACCCACTGCCATCCACTATTCATCCAGAGGCTGATAGCGCCTCTGAGTTGATATCTTGAAGGGGCGCTGTGTTAAGTTTACATTCATTGATATTGATTCCGATCAGGGGCGTCACTTCCCCCTCCCCTATTAGTGATGGAGGCAAACCCCCCGGTCCCAGGTGTCAGGAAGGCAATATATACCCCTTAAGAATAAAAAGTTATCCCCTACCTGAAATTGGAGGCATTTTCCTCGGGACCCCTATCTGGACGCCTCTAATTCCGACGATTATAGTAGCCGCAGTGAAGTATGTCCGTACGTGTATCATGTTCAATGTGCATTTTGTTGAGTCATTAAAAGACGTCTTTATGGCTGAAGTTGTCATTTAAGAAACACCGTTAAGCCGTGTATCCTTTACATTTTCCAATGCGATCCAATGTGGTCGTCCGTATCTATATTTGGCATAGGGCCTAGTCTACGCCTGTATTACTTTGCCATCCGTCCATTATATAACTTCAGTCAGTACTGCATCGTGATTCGCAAGCGTAATCGTAAGCGGGAGATTTTTGACAGCGCCCACAAAGCGAAGTCGCTGGAACCAGGTTATTCACAGGCGCTTAGTAAAAATCGTCGATAGGCAGTGAGTCCGACCGCAGAGTGCAGACAAACTTACAGACTGATGGCTAAGAAGGATGGTGCTTAGACTATATAGTACCCCACTACACTATATTATTTCAATGGGAGATCCTAATATAATCTTTAGCAACATACTTCGTCGGGGAGATAATTGTAATTGTGATGGGACGGGTGATTTCTAGTAAGGACAAGGAAAAGGAATTGGTCCAAAGTAGGATTTAAAACGGAGGGATTGGTCCAGAGTAGATCATTTTTTTAAATATCCTTCGTGAACAACGCCTAACGCTAGAGGATGGGTTTTTACATGTCACTGGCGCCACCTTCCGTGTTGCTGCATGATCAAACAAAATAGTGTTGTTTGCGAAACTCGATAGATGGAGCCGCAGCACGATTGATCAACTGTTGATTCGATGTAATTAACTTGCTATTTATTCACGTTATTTCCAACTCAACAGTTATAGGGTCTCGTGCATTCCATGCCTCTGCTCCTAAGAAATGGAAATCACTGCCACTGTCTCCTGTCTCTGTCTCTGTCTCTGTCTCTGTCTGTCTGTCTGTCTGTCTGTCTGTCTCTGTCTGTCTGTCTGTCTGTCTCTGTCTGTCTGTCTGTCTCTGTCTGTCTCTGTCTGTCTGTCTGTCTGTCTGTCTGTCTGTCTGTCTGTCTGTCTGTCTGTCTCTCTCTCTCTCTCTCTCTCTTTGATATTCTTCCTCGAAATTGCGATTCAAAGCTCACCATTTTTGTTTGACTTTCAAGGATTTGGAAATCTAAGCGCTTCTTCTCCTGGCGACTGACTATACTGCCGTTAGTTCAATGCACTATGCGGCTATGCCCTCTCACACCACAGCTAGTGTGGCAGAACTCGTCATATGCCTAGATGTCGCTGTGCGTGAGAAATTGAACTGTAAAATGTAGCCTATATCCGTCTGAATGTTTAAAAGCACCTTTCGGAAGCTTGCAAGAGCTGTGGAACATGATTCCTACTGTAGACCCAGCTTAACAGTCTAAAAGAGTGCGTCTACTCTTTTGATAAGCTAAATACCCCATTGAGCTATAATGGCACCTCACTGGGCTATTATGACACCTCATTTAACCAGGATGAGCCACTTCTGGTAGCCCTTCTGACCTGACGCAGAGCTCGCGAATCACTAGGCCTCGAGTAGCGCTTGAGATATTCAAGATAAAATTGTAATTGTAATGTAATGTTAAATCTTCGAGAAGTTCTCAGCGCCTACAAAAGACACTACATTTAATATCTTATATATATCATGCTAGCGCAGACAACGCCTCTGAGAAGATATCTTAAACGGTCGCTATATAAATATTACATTACATTACATGAACTTATAGAATCTCAATGGTCGTAAGGACAGATCCTTCGGTTGCCGGAGAATGAATTGTTCATTCACCACCGATGACCATTTAGCCGGATATTAAGTCATTAGCCTAAGGTCCCGTACGCGTACGGACCGTGCTATAACAGCCATAGATTTCATTCCATGAAATAAACCCCCTATTTGGAGAGACGAACCGTGACCAACAGGATCCCTTGCATAGTAGGGCCTATGCTTACTTCAACTGCCACATCTTTCTTAGGCCCCATCCATTACTACATATGCAAAAATATTTTTTCAAGCTCCTCCCCTCAGCTGCAATCCGTACATTTACAACAAAACTTCTCTAACCCCTTTTACAAAAGTTACCTGTAATTAGTCATTTATAAGACATTAATTTTACCGTATAGGGGCCTCTGTTTATTTTTGTTTAATATCATACTTGCTAGCAAAATCTGAGAAGAGTTTTGCAGAAAAAATACTAACATTACTAACACTCACATTTTAACAAGTTTTAATACTACATAAAATTGGTAAAGTAGGAAAGTTGATTTTAAGTTCTGATTTTAATATTCTATAACCCTAGTTCTGAACAGTTTGAAAATAAATTTGATAAAACTAAAAATTACAAATCTAGATTTCTGTTGCATTTGAGAAGAATAAATTACTTCAATCAGTCTTGCATGCAGTTTGCAACCATTCGGATACATTTCGATCCTTCTGAATCCTGCTTTTCAGCAACAGCCTGTTATAACCTCGGATGAGTTCGGCATACGTAGACCTACGCAAACTACAGTTCTATTATTAGGATGTCCTCATTAGCCTATTTATATCGTAATTAGGCTAATGTGGACGTCATAACCAGAAATATAGTTTCTGTCGAGGTCTTCCCCTCACCCTACCCACCCGTAGATTTACGCAAAATCCCCCAAATCCGATTCGCCCCTCCTCCCTCAGTGTGTACTGTGTTTTATGTACCTGTGTGCGTAATACATAGATGGGCCTTTATCTCGGATCAGACACGATAATCTTGCCGCACGTTACTTTCCCAGACCCTATATCTTTGTGTCGCCATACATTGTACCTTACCTTCAAATCCCTTATCCGACTATACCCTACTACACAATGCCTTGCCGCAGGCTCGCTGTAGCCTGCCTCATGCCACATTAACTCACTTTCTCATAGCCATAATTAGCATAGGCCTGTGAATAAGCTGGTTCCCGCGACTTCGCTTTTGTGGGCGCTGTAGAAATGTTGAGATTACGATTACGATTACGATAGGCCACCAAGCGCGCCATAACTTATTAGACAATACCTTGCCATTAATAACTCACCATACATTTCAATAACTGGCTCGGCGCGTTGTGCATGAAGCTAAATAAATAAATTTCAAAACTTTACCATACCATACCATAGCTTAATAACCATACCTTATCTTATCTCTGGCTTTACGGTACCCTGCACGTGTCCTGACTTCAAAGAATGCGGTAACCACATTAGAGCCATTATACTGGGCTCTATAATAATGGTACAGCCTGGTCCGGCAATTAAAACGATACACAGTTAGCCCGTTGAAATGGTCTTATCTCTGTCGCCGCTGTCTGTCGTTCATTTGTAAGAGGAAGCACAGCACTATACGGAGGCATCGAGGCGTAGACAAAACAATCTAATAATAGCCCCATTCAAATTTAAAACAATGAAGACCATTATTTTAGCAGCGCACAATTGAATGACGAGACACGCTTGCTTTAATTTAACTTGAAAGACCGACGGACGAGAACTGAAGTAAGTTGTCAATAGACTGCGCGTTGTGACAGTTTCCAATAGACCAACGAGTTGACTAACAAGACGTTGAGTGTATCCTTCTCGTCACAAGGAAGATGGTATCCATTATCAGTCGCTAGAGTGTGTGTGACGTTAGAGTGTGTCTGACGTATTAAGCACGCTTTCTTAAAAAGATCTACATGACATCAGACGATAACATGATACAGCATACCACAACATATCAGAACACCATAAAATAAGACATGACGACATAAAATAAAATTGCCTGCCATAACATACCATAAATTAAAATCAATCCAATGACGACATGCCAAACATAAGAACATAACATACCATAGCACAATAAAACAAACATTAACAACATAACTTAACATGTCACAACATACCATTGCACATAAGAAAATAACATAGAAAATAACATAGAAAATAACAGAAAAAATTACAGAAAATTACATAGAAAATAACATAGAAAATAACATAGAAATAAGAAAGTAACACAGAAAACAACATAGAAAATAACAGAAAAAAATAACAGAAAATAACATTGAAAGTAACATAGAAAATAACATAGAAAATAACATAGAAAATAACATAGCATAACAAAACAATGTGTAAAAACCTGAGATACCATAACAACATGACATAGCATAGCACAGCATGACATGACATAACATGACATGCAATAAAAAGTTACGTAATACAACGCAGCATGGCACAGAATGACAAGGTATTATAGCATTGCATAACATGCTAAAGAATAGCATTGTAAGAAGTGGCTTGTAAGTGCGTGTGATCCATTTCAGAGTACGGGAATGCTCAACAGCCTTCCTGACTTCCTCTTAGAAGATAATTTTTCGACAATGATGATGGTATTCGCGCATTGTTAGCCTATGCAAAAAGATACCGCATCCTGGCTAAAAAGGAACTAGCCTACTAAGGAGTTCATCAGGATGTCGTCCTACTGAAACAATAGGCCCTATTGTCACCAAAACTATTCAAGCACTCTACAACCTGCACCGAAGAATGTCTTGCCTAACGGCAAGACTTTTGCTGGGTATGTGATCAAGGGGGAAATGTCCAGCGATATTGCGTTGTGGGGGAAAGGACAATTGCCCCTGGACAAATAAATCCTGTAACTTTAGCTCTTAATAAAGATTCGTATGCGACTGGTTTTACGGCAGATGCTGATACGTGTCACTGACTGTGTTGAGTATTTAGGCATTCTAAAAAGAGAAGTATTTATTAAGTATTTATGCATCTAAAAAGAGAAAAAGAAATTCATAAGTTGTCTTATCCTTTGACAGAATGACAGACTTGTTGGATAAATTATTAAACTTACACTAATGACAAACACAATTGCATATTATTGTCTTGCTTTGTCTAATATAATTATGACATGATAATTAGTTGCTTAGTTTCTGGTAGAAAGAGAAGTGGATTTGCGAAAAATAAATCGTGTTTAAATAGAAGTTGGATTGACGGCATATATTTTAATTGACTAATATAAGTTAAATAAACAACTTATCATCATCGTTTCACACTGTACTTGTATAATCAAGCTTCGGTTTGACATTTTAAAATAAAATAAAGTATTATTATTATTATTATTTAGTTGGATTGATGATAAATATATTTTGGTTTCAACTTTTACATAGGTAGGGGGCTATTGTCTAGGGGTCAAATGTCCTACGCAAAATTTGAGCGGTAATTATCCGTGGGTAGGCAACTGATTGGGGAGGGGCAATTGTCCTGAGGCAATTATCCTACACCCGCGTTGTGGAAATGTACGGGATCCGGGAGAAACGTCTGCATGGAATGCCATATATATATATTTATATATCCGTAGTATAAACTGATATAAAATAGACTACGCACAAGGATTGAATGATGCTTAGACTGAACTCAAACGAATGGATATTAGTGCATTTCTTTGGGAATCACTTCACTGACCAGTTTTCTGTTCTTCTTAGCCACCATCTTAGAATCGTGCAGTGCACAAGTATTAAGCTAGAACGTGGCTGGAGCAGAGAGCAGAATAGAACTGAATAGAGAAGAACAGAGCGTTTTACAGAACATAACATAGCATTATAGAAGAAAACAAAGAGAATGGAGTAACAGTTCTAAAAAGAAAACAGAGTATTATAATAGAGTATAATAGAAGGCAGCTATTTTAACCAGCTCGTGGTCGTGGACTTGGTGCTGTAACACACGAAGCCTTTAATTGCAATGAAGAAAATCTAGATCGAAATGGATGGCACTTCGATAGTGCTAGCTCGCACCTTAATCTTTTAGAAGTCGATGGAACTATCACCCTCAAACAGCGGTTGGTGCGCTCTGGTAGTCTTGAGTCCTCATCGACTAATCATAGCACAGTTGGACATTCAGCATAACCTATAGGGTAGGTACAGAAGGATGATGTCGCTACCTTCGCAATTGTGTAGGATAGAACAAATTAGAAACGAATTGGGGGAATGGAACACATAGAACAAAAGCGATGGAAAGACCAGATGGAAAGTAATAGGTGGCACGAGACAGAAAGAATGGATAGATGGAATAGACCAGATGGAATAGAACAGGTAGCATATAGCATGGAGAATAAAACAGATGGAATAGAACAGGTAGCACAGAACAGGAAGAATAGAACAGATGTAATGAAACAGATGGAATGGAACAGGTAGCATATAATAGAAAGATTAGAACCGATGGAATAGAACAGGAATATAACAGAAAGAATATAACCAATGGAATGTATAGATAGCACAGAGCTGAAAGAATAGAACAGATGGAATAGAACAGTTAGCATATAACAGAAAGATTAGAACCAATGGAATAGAACAGGAATATAACAGAAAGAATATAACCAATGGAATGTATAGATAGCGCAGAGCTGAAAGAATAGAACAGATGGAATAGAACAGTTAGCATATAACAGAAAGATTAGAACCGATGGAATAGAACAGATGGAATAGAATAGGTAGTACGGAACAGAAAGAATAGAACAGAAAGAATAGAGACAATGGAATAGAACATATGGAATAGAACAAATGGAATGGAAAAGATGTAACTGAACATATAGCGCAGAACAGATAGATAGAATACGAAGAATGGAACAAAATAGGAAACACTAGAAAAAAGCATGGAATAGAGCTTATTGGGTAATATAGTGCCTTATTTCCTCGGTCACGAGAAGAGCAAGGGTTAAGCTCATCCCAATGAGTTAGTCACTCTGTTTATCATGGGCATTGACTGAGCCATTTGAAAGAGAGACCATGTAAATACAGGCAAAAGAAAATAATTTCAGTTTGTAAGTCTATTTTTGAGCTTTTAATTGTTTGTAGATTCCTGCTGACAAACGAACAGTGCATTTGTAACGTTGCGCTATGTACATGAAGTAGCGCTATATAAAACCAACTGTACACATACAACATAGATAGGCCTAATGTAATAGGCCAAAATCTAAAAGTCCAGGTCATGGAAAGAAACGCAACATTCGAATTCAAAATGATGGCAGGCCCTAAATAATTTGCATTGTATGATCGTTTTAGCAACTGATATGTTTCAATAGGACAGATAGACGTAAAACAAGGTATTTATAACAAGTTATTTATAAAAATAGATGTTCATTACTAGCGTTAATCGGATGTCTAAGTTCGTGGCAAAACCAACGTAAACTCTCATAGTTAAGCAAATTATTATCATAGAGCTACAATGTCTAATTATTCACATAGTAAATAATCAATGCAGACACGTTACATCCCTTTGTATATAGGGTCTTTGGTTTACATGAGCGCTTCAAGTTAAAAGTGTAGCAACATCTCCGATAAAAGCCATAATTCTTATTGTAAAAGTTATAAAGGTGCATGTGAACATTTTAATAACGTATAATGAATTAAAAATTCTAATATATTGGCTGCAGGATTAGGTTAAGCATAGGTCCTATCTATAATTATGTGGACCGGCTGTTCGCACTTTTTACGATTAACGTGAATTCATAAAATCGCAACCATTACAAACAGTCAAAAACTTATACAAATGTGTACAATGCAGCGAAATTAAATTGGCTGCACATAAATGAATTTAAGACCTTAGTGACTAAAAGCAGGGAAACAAAAGCCGTAGTATACATTCTAAAGAGCATCGCTCGCGATTAAAGATGTATGAAAAATAGACCAATCCCATGGCTCCTAGTTCAATAAAGCCCTTCTACAAAATGCCCAGCATCATGCCGACAGTTCAGGAACACAAAATGTATTGTAATGTACATTTTTGAAAATGTCACAGCACCCGCAAAGGTATAACATCAGGGAGACCAGCTTATTCACCAAATCAAATCTTCAATTAGCCTACCAAGTTTCTCGTTTCGTTCCGGTGCCAGGTTCAAGCCGAGGAGTTAACATGTCTGTAGGCCTATATGTTATCGTAAAGTTGTCGTGATTCTTAATCGTAGGCCTACGACTCTATGGGAAACTTGGCTCGACATCTTGTTTTTCAAGCGATAGGCCTAATTGTCAATTAAAGTTTTATAAAATCAAATCCAGACCAGTTAAACTGGTTTAATGAAAGAACTCGAAGAAAACGTCATTGTGGGTCATTTCTCACGATCTATTTTATCGTAAGCGAAATTTGCCAATTTTTAATTTGAAATTCAACTCCAGTAAAAAAAAACCAGTTTATAGCGAACTCGAAAAGTAACATCCAGGTCATATTGGCCACAACTTTCTTGCGATGAGCATAACCAATGCTTCTAAATATGAGGCAAGACCAACTGTGAAAAGGATGGAGCTGTTCAAATCATTGTAAAGTATAAACTCAGGTCTATACAATACATGTAACAAGGTTCATTCATTTCAATTATGCTCTGAGGTCATGTAATGTATTAAAAAAAATACCAAAATTTCTAAAATGCACGCTTGGGTGTAAACATCAACTGAAGTTGCCAATAGTCTTTGTCAGCTCCAGCATACCGTATTTGCCAAAAGCGGACAATTGACGCAATTATTTATTCCTTGTAAATGACCTGTAAAATTTGGCACTGCAGCCATAAGTCTATCATGTAAAAATTTATCGCAGGTGCATCAGGAATTTTTACGCCAGATAGTCTTCATGATAGTTTTTGAGGAAGAGCCCTAGTCACATTGGCTACAAGTTTCTTAAAACAGACAGTCATATCAAAAGTGTTCATATATAGCCTACACCAATGGCAGCAATATCAGCAATATCATATATGCTACACCATGTACGTTTTAAATTGTAACGCACGTGCCCAGTCGTGAAAACATTTCAGCCAGCCGAAGGCAAAATGACTAAAGCAATAACGTACAGTGTTGAACTATGAATTTGAAGTGACAAAATGCAAAAGGTTGACCTGCAAAATGCGGACTTTGCATGCATATCTCATCAAATCACTGTAGCCTAATATGAGGTGACGCAGAAGCTTTAAGCAATGTGATTCAGAGCAACTACATAGATAATAATTTTAAAAAATCACAAATTTCTGCGTGTGCGTAAATATCGCCTGAATTTTTAGCAGACACAAACATGAGACTATTTAAATGTCGTCATAGCAGTCTGAGACTCAGCGCCACTGTGAATCTCAACAGAGCACTACATATATACAGACATACATGCATGCATGCGTATATACATATAAATACACACATACAACCATGTATACAATATGTGCACATATGCATGCTTGTATTCATGCGTACATGTGTGCATATGTGTACAAGCAAACTTTTGATCTACAACTGTCTGATAATTATTGGTTCTAGGATTTATTTTCTGTTTGATTGCAACTCAACAGGTCAATAATTGTGCAAAGACTTTTCAGGTGATCATCAATTTAATTACTTCCTATGCTTCTGATTGTAGTAACACTCGCTTTGTTCAATCAGTGTCTCTACGAAGCGGAAACGTAACAAACCACAGACACAGGCCAAATCCATTATTACGCGAAAGGCTTTAAATAATTATGCACGCCAGATTTCAATTTCCGAACAGAAGCTTAAGGACGGGCGTTGAAAGTTAGTCACACACCACGAACAATTTCAATCATCTATTAATCTGAAGTTGATGGATTGGCTGGCGTAGTAAACTAAAGTTGTGTAATGTAATATTAAGGAGTCTACATTGAAGCAATCAGCTTTCCGTAGGTTACGTGATTATTTACATCCAGCACTTTCAAGTTTTGTGTTTAGAATATCATTAAATCTTATAGCTGATTGGCTCGTACTGTCCCGAATGCGGAAGGATGCTAATATGGACATATGTCTCCTATAGGGAAAGACACTCCTATCTCTGTTCAGGCTCGTCGAGAGGGGGGGGGGGCGTAAGAGCCAAATGTTAAAGGTTCAGTTAGTTTTAAGGGGCCCAGGTCGGGCCGGAAATCATTTTCTAAATCCTAATCGAGCCTAGAGATAGTTTGGATTTCCGTGATTGCCCAGCCTATATAAGTGCCCAAGTATTTGTGACATCTGCCTAGGGACCCGGAATTTATTGTCGACGGTCATGTTTCTGTATCCCCAGCTTGCATCATATTCGAACCCATTTCAAACGAATAAAATTATTCAAAGCTTATATCCTGATAATTATTGTATATGCAAAATTATTCAAGGCACTCATTGCAGTGTAGCTTACCCTTGATAGGTTTACCTTCGATTTCATGATCATATATACAAGTTGCTGGCTGGGATTTTATTAACTCCTTACTTATTCACGATAGTGATCTGAAAAATATAGTGCAAAAGCAAATTCAAAACTTCTTTTTTAAACAAAAACTGTTCTTTTCCGTCGGGCGAAGCCTAACGCATACACACGCCTATATAGCCTTAAAACAATGAAAAGGCACAGAAATTGTTCTTCTGAATTCAACGCTGCTGCATGATCTGCTTAATAAAATATCACGAATGACAATCAGATTGCAATTCATCCGAAAAAAGAATGTAAATATAAAAGGCATTATGAGACATCCCTCTGGCCTTGTGTTTGTAATAAAGAAACGGTTGACATTAAACGTCAAATAAATATTTCTTAAACTTTCTATGAAAATCATCGAAATATAAAAGGCTGCACTAAAGTGAACAACAAGAACAACTCGACCAATGCTCGTACTCTTATAGTGCCAGTCTCAAGCTTGGATAGGGAGGAGGGAGAGGGTAATTATCTTTTAATGTGATACAGCGCTGTTTAACAGTTACAAACCAGCCAACGCGTCAAATCCTGCAGGCCAGACACACGACTTCATGGGTCGTTGGACTCTTTTAACGGCATACCATCAGACGGACATTTAAGCACTCCTCGGCTGCATTTCTACATAATATGTTAATCGACCTATCTGCATTCATCGTTTTCACCTGCTGTGCTTCTGCATCGCTTGCTAAAGTATTTTCAGGCTCAGCGAGGCCAATGTATGGCATCTACCAACAGACGTATATTCCGTAAAGTAACTCGGCATATGCATCGTAATCGCATGCTCCAGTCTTCTAAAGCACCAGTCGAAGGTTAAGGGCACAAGTTTATTCACGAGCGCTGCGTCGAGTCAGAAGACTTGTCCAAAGATTAATTAGATGGAGGTCCTATGTAAGAGGGTAGCGTAGCTGTCAATGCGGGTGTCGCCTAGAATTGGAACGCGGACGATCGGACGAGTAAGGGAATGAATTCTTGAAGAGGTGAGACTTCAGTTTTGAACCGGGTGATTTTGCTCAACTAATCTTCTGCTGCTGAGACGTTTAGTTCCTTTAATCGTAATAGTAATCCCTAATGCAAGACTGTCGCGGGAACCAACTTATTTACAGGCGTTTTATCAATGACTTTGTTTTTTCATAGAAGTTGAAGTTCCGTTCGATCTCGAGGCCCGCTGTCAGGAAGGAGACAGTCAGACGTCCAAGGTGGACCGTGTTTAGAATTGGATTGCAGAGAGACAGACAGACAGACAGACTAAACAGACTGACTGAGATAGACAGAGACAGAATGAGGGAAAGGCAGAACGAAAGAGTTCGACAGACAGCAAACCAGCAAAAAAGAGACAGACAGAGACAGAGACAGAGGCAGACAGAGAGAGTGAGAGAGAGAGAGAGACTAAGAGAGAGAGAGAGAGAGAGGGAGAGAGAGGCAAACAAGCAAATAGAGAGACAGACAGACAGAGGTAGAGACAGATAGACAAGCAAATAAACAGACAGAGAGAAAACAAACAGAGAGACACATATAGACAGAGAGACCCACACGGACAAGGACAGAGGGAGAAACAAATGAGGAACTGGGAGTGGCCTAGGTGCCCTGGTGTCGTTCCATCCTTTGTGGTCTTCTCCTTTATAGTCGCAAGAGGGTGATCCAAATTGTAGTTCCGAGATAACGCTTCCAACACCCCCGTCACCTGCTCCGTCAAATCACCTGCACCGTGACCAGACAGCAGTTACTCCAAATGGAATCTCACCACACAGACTATTGCATTAAAACTCTAGCAAGAGAAGACACTAGTAGGCTACAGTTGGCAAGGTCGGCTTTCGACATTAACCCTCTGCAATCCCTGCTGCCTTCAACCAGATAGTCTTGTCTGATATCGTCTGGATCCAATCACATTGTGAGTTCCATCTCGGATAGTTTTTAATGTAGACATGCCTGCAAGGCTCCTAAGCGCTGGGTAATTCAACGACGTTTTTAAATTCTAGGATTTCAGTTCAAATGCCACAATACCGTCCTTCGTTGGACGATTGATTGATCATGTAGAGTTGGTTCGATTCAAAGGCGACGCTGCTGTCCTGCATTTGGCAAGAATAGGTGCAAGCCGATCTGATCAATTGTGCAGTTCCCAAGATCATGATGCCACGTATGGCAGCTTCACATCTATTCATCAGACACATCATCGTAAACGTGGTCTTAATCTCCCAACTTCTAAAGCGCAATTGAAAGCCAAGCGCAGGGTACCAGCTTATTAGCGAGCGGCACATTTATCAAGGGCCACAGCGGCAGCGTCTTAGTTCCGGACGATCTGACGATATCATGCTGAGAGTGCGACCTTCTCTTCCGATCATAGATGTCGCTTCATGTGTAGGGCCAGATGATCACTGCGGGAGAACATCCGCTCACAGAGGGCGCAGTGAAACGGTCGGTCCCCGGTGTGCTTCCGGAAATGCCGAGTCAGCTCGTCGGACCTGGCGAACTTCCATCCACACCCCTTCCACGTGCAGTGGTAGGGCTTCTCGCCGGTGTGCGTTCGCAGGTGGACCTTCAAATGGGAGCTCTTGCTATACGTCTTGATACAACCCGGGTGCGAGCAGGCGTGCGTCGTCTGCCGTCGTCGAACCCAGGACCGCCGGCCGCGGGGTCGCAGGTACCCCGCCTCCGACACAACCGGAAGACGGGCGAACGAAAAACGAGGTGCATCTACTGAAAGTGGAGCGTCGTCTGGCGATAGGACACCGACATCTGACGGTGGGAAGGACACGCAGACTGCGGAGTGATCCGCGGATGAAAGACGAGTGGGTGGCGGGTAGACGGGAAGAGGACTGAGCGACTCAGGGGAAAACACTGGGAAGGGATCGTTGAAACCCGTCAGCGACTGACTCCGATGGTCCAGGGCCAGTCCGCGGTGACTCACGGACGAGGAAGGATCCGACATCGTTCTCCCATGGGCCATCGCATTCGAGGAGGCCTGCCGACGACCTCCTCCACGGCGACCGCCTGTGTACCGATTACTACCCAGAAGGCGCCGGTCTTCTCCCGTCGTGCACATCGGCAGCTTCCGCTGTTCGACGGAACACCATCCCGGTTCGGCGTTCGGGTACGCGGACGGGTACGATCGCAGCGGACACGTGTTGTTATTATCGTGGGGTATTTGGTTCCACGGTCCTTGCCCGAGGTCCGTTCTCATAGCCAGGGAGTGCGGAGATGGCTTCGTGTCGTAAAGCATATCAGACATCTCGACGAAACAGTTCATCTCGTTCAGTTCAGCCATTGATTTAACCGGTTCCGTGGTACGCACGCTACCGTCTTCGGCGCAGTACCAGTACCCTGGGGTCCTGCATTCCCCGACGGAGCAGTCCTGCAAGGGAGAGTGGTGCTCAATCTTGATGGCAGGTACCTCGACCGGGTGCTGGAAAGAGGAGGATCCTGCGTTCGGTAAAGAGGCATCGTGGAAGTATCCGCTGGTGTTGTGCCGCTGGAGATGATGGGTTGATGAGGCAGATGGAGAGGTGGGATAGGGAGAAGTGATCGGTGTTGATGCCTGATGATGTCGTCGATTTAGGGAGTAAGTCCAAGACTTCTGTTCCGGATGCGTTCCGGGTGAATGGTCTTGGAATTGGATGGAACCGTAGGATGGCGGTAAGAAGTCGTTCGCTGAGTCAGTGCTCTGAGACAGAAAACTTTCAACTTCCTGCCATATCTACAAAAGCGAAGAGAATTGTTGAGGTTGAACACATAGAAAGCAAACTTGGTTAACGAAGTCATTAGTAGTAGTAGTAGGGGGTGGAGGGGAAGTAATAGTAGTGATAGTAGCAGTAGCAGGAGTAGTAGTTTCAGTTTAACGACACCTTGTGATAACATAGATCATAAGCGTCCTCTCCTCCTTTATCCAGGTTTGGAACTGGACTGGTACTGTCAGGGTGGAGTCATAAAGTCATTAATTCATTCAGAGGACTTACATAGCGCCATTACAAGATTCCTGCTGAGCGGCACTTACACTCCCAGCCCAACTCGGACGATCAAGAGCATTTTGTCATAGACTTGGATACGGTGCATTGCATATGAGTACGGGGAAAATTGTACAGTGTCACAGTATGACTCTGAATAGCTGTTCTTCACAGAATATCTACTTAGAAGTTTTTATAGCCCTGTCTCGGAATATCCACTTGGATGATCCCCAGGCTAAACTTGGAATATCTACCTGGAAGCTGTCCCATGCCAGATTCCGAGTATCTAAGTGGAAGTACATGCAGGCCTAGTCTACTTCCAACCAGTCTCTGGCCATCTACTTAAAAGTTCTTCCAACCAAAGTTTGAATATCTACTTTAAATGCTTTCACCCCATTCAGCATCGGAATATCTAGGCTACTTGGAAACTTTCAGCCCAGCCTTGTGACATTTACTTGGAAACGCTTCCAGTGCAGGTTCGAATGTGATGCCGTGTATAGATTAACCGGAAACAACAAAAACCAGCCTCGTATTCCTTTCATACCGTTTCTAGCATATGACAGTAACTATCTGGCAGATGAATTGTCAGACGATACTAATTATCCATTGTTTCCTTTGATCTGTGCCCCGCTAACTGACCTACTCTAATTTACTTTCGTTAGTTCTTTCATACGAAGGCACATTTCAGGGCAGTAGAATCAAAAACCGGTAACTAGAGCCTCGATGTACAAGTTAATCGTCGGTTAACTGGGATTCCATTTATATTCTAATACATTATACCAAAGGACTTAATAAAAATAACTGAAATTGAATCATATTATGTTGCATCATGTTGTGCTGCATCAGGTTATGTTGCATGATGCCACGTTGCATCATGTTATGTAACGATAAGTTGCAATGTTGCGCTATGATATATCTTGTAATTTTTCATGACATGACTTTCTGTTATTGTATTTTAGCATGTCACATTACTTCATAATACTCAGTCTCAAATTTATCACGACTGTAAACATACCAATGTAACGTAGCTGATTGTCTGTATATTTCTTAAGATCTGTGAAGAAAATGTGAAGCTCCAGTTTCAATCTGTTCAGGCCACTGTAGGGTCTAAATAGATGTTGTCCGTCCTTGATTCTCTTAGCGCAAGCGAGCGATGGCGCCGGACGAATTAAACATCTGCCTTTTTCCTCATAACTAATTTTATTGATAGCCAGGACACGACTGATAGAATATAATACCGTCTACATGTAATACGATCGCTTAAAGTGATGCGAGATGCGGTAAAGCATTTCAACGAGGCTTCTTCGGTTTAGAAGTTGGATCTGTTATCCACGATTCTTATGCGACTAATTTTTAATTGATGTAAGTCGTTGAAAGCATACGTCTCTGCATTTACGGATGCCTAAACACCAGGTATTCATAGATGCCTGGGCATGTGATTTTTCTGAAGAACATGCAATTACAACGAGGACTACATTTGATCGAGTTAGAATGCTCCATTTAATAATGTTCTAATTCTTTTTTACTATTTCTGTATGTCCTCTGAACGAAGGAAGGAAACCGTAAATAATTACGATTACAATAACGAAATAAATTTGAATTTATAACCAGAAAAAACTTAAAATGTTCCCAAAAAACTTTTTAATAAAACCCATAAACGTTGAACTAAAAATTATTCTACCAGTTAAGATTCAATTTGAATGATGATCTTCTCTTGCTGTTAGACCAACTGTTGATCGTTTTCTTCCTATACAGTGCGCTGCTATTTGTGAAGTACAAACGTTTGCTCAGTCACAGTTATATTCACAGTAATTTTTGCCATTATTTGGAACGGTGAGTAGAACTAGGCTGCACGTTACGGAAAGTTTTCAATTATCGGAGTCTGGCAATTTGAAAGCAAGCAATGACCTTTTTACTTCAGACCCAAATACGCCGATTGATTAGCATAATTAGAGTCTGCACTCGTGGCCCGAACTGCATGCCATTGAACTTAAAGTGATAAAGTTCAACTCTAGTGTGTTCATTGGTGTGCCGATCAAAGTTCGTTTGACAGGCCTGACATCGAAAGTGGACTTGTAATTACGTAGACCTTGTCGCTAATGAACTACCAACTGCCTCTATGTGTTAGCGACTGACTTGGCTACTTAGTAGACTGGTCGTAGATGTTGACTTGTATACCAACGTATACTCCACATGACGCCAGCAAAAAAGACACTTTGCAGGCAGGAAGTTAGTAAAGCAGAGGTGACAGAGCATACATCTACCGATTTTGTTATACTGTTGGCTTGCTGCATTGCACTCAAACCTTGTAAGCAAGTGTCGTCCCTCATTTCTCTGTTGACGTCTTCGTCTTATTAAAAATTGGGATTAAACCAATAGGCACATTATTAAATAACGAAGTCGGTATCCGTCGGTAGTTTAGCTACTAGTTACGACGCGTGGTCTTAGGGGCGTTGACGGATGGTGGCTGTTCCGGGACAATAGTTACGTCGATTAAACTACTGTATTTTGCTTAATTATACGGCAGACGTTGAGAAGATTTGGTCGTCTGATTCGACAAAAATGCTCCTCGAAGAGGCGATATATAAATGTTAAATTCAACTGTGATACTAGTGCCATTAGGAAATGTAATGAAGAATCACTATAGGCCATAGCTATAGTGATTTCTTCATTAGTTAGCATCGGCAAAAGCCAGTCCTTTCCCTCGCCGTCTCATCTTCCCACCGACCGTGTACAACCAGTGCAATTATAATTAGAGCAGAGTTGGCTAGGTGTGCAGATGATGTAGAAATCACTAATGTTTTACCCTGGCAGGAATTGAATCGTCGATTTCTCGATTGATATTAGACCAACACGCTAACCATTATATCGTCAACTCTGTACTGCAACCAATCTCTTGTTAAGTAGTAGAAGTGTCCCTGTTGTCGGGGTGTCTCTCCATGGGTCGAAGTGTCCCTGTTATCGGGGTGTCTCTCCATGGTCGAGGTGTCCCTGTTGTCGGGGTGTCTCTACATGGGTCGATGTGCCCCTGTTGTCAAGGTGTCCATGTCGTAGAGGTGTCCCTGTTATCGAAGTGTACCTGGGGTTCTCAGCTACCTGCAGAACTTTTGCCCAGATATGAATCATCGTGGCCTTCGACGATTGCGTCGTCTCATCCGTGTCTGCGCCTCATTTGCAGGAATCCGTCGCCAAATAATAATAAGACCCAATACACCGCACGACATCTGCCACTCTATGCCCGCATATTATTATTATTATTATTATTATAGCGGTCTAAGACGAAACACAACACCACAAGGCTGGATTATTATTATCATCATATGCCACCCACTCAATGTACTAAGAATAACCAAGGCTGAGTACATATATTATATATAAATATATATTATATATATTATATACATATATCGTGTATATAATATATATATATATTATATATAATATAATTATATTAAATATATATAACAATATCTTTCTCTTATGCTGTATGTATGTCTGTCCTATCTCTGGCTATGTGTCTGTCTCTGTTCCTATCTCTGTGTCTGTCGCCATTTCCGTCTACGTCGCACTTTCTGTCTGGCTCTGGCTCTGTCTCCGTCTCTGTTTCAGTCTATCTCTCCGTCTCTCTCTGTGTGTTTCTTTGTCTCTGTCTCTCTCTGGATGTTGCTCCATCATCCTAACCTCGCCAACTCGGTCCCATTCAGAGTCGATTAGCTTCTTATAAACAGAGCCTACTCCACCCTGCTTGTGTTTACTAGGGAAACAAGTGCAAGCACAGCGTTGAACTCGGTGAAAAAATATAAACCTTATTTAAAAAGTAAACTATTAATAAAGTTACAATAACATAATATGTCATCTC
Source organism: Bimastos eiseni (assembly GCA_959347315.1). Classification (NCBI taxonomy): domain Eukaryota; kingdom Metazoa; phylum Annelida; class Clitellata; order Crassiclitellata; family Lumbricidae; genus Bimastos; species Bimastos eiseni. The sequence continues at coordinate 64,947,786 of OY365806.1, read as the reverse complement.
CACAAAGCATTTGTATAATGAAAATCGATTTTTAAGACTTAAACTAAGTCTCCAACTGAAACGACGATCGATAGATGTCTCCAGCATCGAGTGGTGCGGGAGCCGATTGGTTAGAGAGGTCAGCATCTAATGCGGAGATTAATGGTTCGAATCCATCTCCTATATGTGGTCACTGGGTATGGACTGGTTAATATACCTTCTGGGTAATATTCCTTCTGCATGGTAATCGCAGTATTTCGTGCATGCATTTATGTATGCACGTATAAATGTATGTATTATCGGTCTGTAAGTATGTCAGCCAATCATATCAATCTACGAAACTTGACATATTTCAACTTCAAGAAATCTAGTCAGAGGCGCTCCGGGTTAAAACACGGCCATATAAGACAGTTTTCAGAGCGGAATAAAAGTAGGGTGCAAAGTTCCTAGCAAGAGCTGTAAGTACTGTAATATGCCAAGCAAATTTCTGTCGACGGCAACGGCTTCTGTTGTTGTAAGCTCGTTAAACCCGGGATCCATACATCCTAGCAAGAGCCGAAGATCCGATGGGAGGTCATTCCAAGCAGTCGGGTCGACAACCGACATCTATACAGTATACATTGTCTATGTAATATAATGAACGTATAATATCTATGTATGTATGTATGTATGTATGTTTGTATGTGTGTGTATGTATGTATGTATGTATGTATGTATGTATGTATGTAGGTATATATGTATGTATGTATGTATGTATTAATGTATGTTTGCATGCATGTATGTATGTATGTAAGCCTATATGTATCCGTACTTAATATGTGACTCATTTTAGTCGTTCAAGGCCTGTGTTTGAGTATCTCTCGTCTTCGGTTCATTTGAGTCTTCGTCGTAACAGAACTTCTCCTGTGTCTGGGTCAAGGTTGTTTGTTTGTGTGTTTGGATGCTTAGTGTTTTCGTCCTCGGCTACACATACGTCTTTGTTTCATCGTCTTATAATCCTCCTTAGGGTCGATGCTTGGCATTCACCTGATTGTGACTCCGTTTTGTAGTGCCATCGATTGGTGCATGACTGTAGGTCCCTAATGGGTATCTACGTTACAATATATTTGATCAGAGAAGATCAGGTTATGTAATGTAATGTAATGTTTATCTTCACAAAGTTACCTTGCTCAGAGACTAGCTTACATTGACCGGCGCTATATCAATATAGGTTCGCAATTGTCAAGTTCGTTCAGGTCCCGGATCAAAGTCTTGGAGGTGATGCTGAGGAGACAGCATGGTGCTGTGGTGTTAGTCGGCGACGATGGTGTTCGTGTGGTGGCAGAAAAATTAGAATCTGGATAGGATTACTTGGAGAGTTCGGTTTTCAGTTGTGACAGGAAAGTGGCGAAAGAAAGACAAGGCAATCGGAGGAGAGTTTAAAATCAAGTGGAGAATGAACCAATTGGCGGATGTCTCTTTGAGACTTCGTTCAAAATAGTTGGTGCAGCATGTACTAATTAAGGTGCGGTTGCAGAATTTATCAGAGAATTGTATCAATTAAGAATTAAGATCAGATTTAATATTAGATCACGCCATATTATAATTAGATCATATCAAATTATGACAATTCAGACTTTATTGAATGAACTTTTCTTTACGAGCGGAACCCTGATGTAATACTGATCCAACATAGCACTTGTACGACGCGTCTTACGATGAAGGCCTAATCATTCTTAGAACATCTGTGATGTGCTGTGTATGTAGCAATCAGTCAGATGGTAAATGCATGTGTCTAATGTTCGAGAAAAGGTAATGTCAATAACAATAAGCGGAATTTAGTGAATAATCTCGGTAGGTATACATTGTTCCTTAGCAAGGGTCTGACGACTATAAATACAAGGCGTATATGTAGGCAACAAGTATCGGGGTGAGACCCTGGAGCAACGAGATAAGCCTCTCATCTCATTCCTTGTGCTTTGCTGATAGCCTTGTTCTTTTGATTCCTGGGACTAAAAAACTGCTCTGGCCGAGCACCGAACGTTTTTGGTTGTGGTCTCTCTCCGCTTTATAAATATATACAATGAATACGATACTATACGATCTACGTCATAGACCTCACTTAAAAACTCGTCAATAATATAACCTGTCCTGCAGACCCCTTGACTTAGGAGTCCTTGGCCTACGCCCTCGCAACGACCCTATCTATTGCTACGCCAACAGTACCCGCTGCCAAATAAGGTCTCCCACAGGTCAATTGCAACGCACCCTTTTGAGATAAGATACTCCCACACCCTCAAGTCAACCGCCCCATGGCTAAGGATCTACTCCATGTGTCCCCTTTGGTGTGGATAAATACGTGTGTATTCCGTGTGAGTGTGTAGGCTATATGTATTAGGTACGTATGTATACGGCTTCCGCAGAATATTACGCTTATGCGTCTGTTGGCCCTTTTCCTTTGTAGCGATATTTACTCTACGATTCAATCTCTGATTTTAACTGCGGGTGCTTCTGTTTCTGCCGGTATCCTTAACATTTTTCTTTTCCCGTGCGGCAATCGCACTGGGAGCGACTCTGATAAAATTGTAGGCTACTTTGAAATCTGTGAATACAATGCAATACAATGTGTGTGATTGTGCGGCGTTTGTGGATACAGAGCTACATAGATAGATGCTGGAATAGTCTTCCACCCGCCATCAGAATGTCCGACACAGTGGACTCCTTCAAGTCAAAGCTTCTTCTCTAGCCTATTACCGCTATTTAGTTGTGTGTGAAGCGCCCGTGTGGCTGAGTTATTAATTGTCGTTATTATAATATTATTATAACATACCATCGTATAACGTTAAAAGTCCTCTTCACGATCAGTAAGTATCTATCGCTGGATATAGTTTATGATTGAAACACAACTGGGACAAGTTTTCCAGAAGCGACCTTGCTCAATGAATTGATAAGGTGAGATTCTTCACCGCCCGTTTAATAATTATATACGAACGCAGCGCTTTTCATGGACCACGCACAGAACGTGTGAACAGTCGGCCTATATCTAAAAAGAGTGAAGTAATCATCTATAAATCAGAACATAGACCGTGACACCGAAAAATGCAATAAAGTCTGCACATAGTTCTATACATGATGCAATTAGAATGGCGTATCTGCCTGCCAGTCAACACCTGACAATGTCACGAGAAACAGAGCGTGTACGAGATCAAGGTCTATGTCTTTGAATTGAAAGAAGTCAGCGAGATGAACAAGTAAGGTGCAATGATAGGACAGTGGCTTCAGATTTCTCTGTTACTTTTTTATATTATTGGTATTTAGATTTCTAGCGTAATAGTGTCAAGTAAGCTTGCTAAATTCAGGTGGGAACAGATGGTGACCTACATATGCAAGGTTATGCACGCGAGATTGTTTCGTACCCCATTACTATAATAATTATCACAGTTGTACCGAATAGGTGAATTTCACTATTTGGCCGAATACGAATAATTGGACCAACTATTCGGCCGAATAAGAATAGTGTACAAAATAAGTCTACCGACATATTTCCAAATTTCAGATGTGAGCAAAAGTTTCAGTTCAGTAAATTTAACACATAATCTAAAAAGTAAACAGTTAACTACATGCAAATTTTGCATCTGTCTGCCAGTCTGTGTGAACTAGAAATGGAACTAATCCAATTAAGCTTATAAATGAGATGGCTGACACTGCGATACCGTGGTCCAGGCATTAGAGAGTCACTTCAGTCCACTTGACATAGCAGCCGCCGCCGCTCGTGCAGAAGCAGATGTCACGTGACCGCTATTCGTATTCGGCCCGACCGCTACTCTTCGGCCAAATACCGAATAGTTGTTTGCCCATTATTTGGCTGCAAAGTGAATACGAAGCGAATATTCAGTGCAACCCTGATAATTACGAGCTAGAGATTTATATTTAGCCGCTTTGTGATCGAGCTCGTCATGCATACGTGTAGGTAATCAAATATATAATGAGTAAGATTATTAATACTGTCGCTGCCAACGAAACAATCTCGCTTGCATCAACATCAATAAACTCCAGTGACAGGTTAGTACTGGCTGAAGTGCAAGTACTAACCTAGACACATTATCGACGAGCGGCATTAGTCTCCCAGTCGCTATTGGTCCACGTTTGTCTTTAAAAGATCAAGGTAAAGGCCAAGTAGCTCCTTGTCAAGAATTATCCCAAGGTCACGTGCGCACAGTTGTACCAAAAAGTACCAAAGGTGAAGAAGGAAAAACGTAGCAGAGAGTGCACCTAAGTCAGTCTTTGTCAGTTGTTGTCAAGTCCCACAGCCAGAAAAATTCTTATTTGACAGTGTTGAGTCTGAGCTGATTGTTCGACATCCAGGACTTTAGTGAAGCAATGGCTATTGGCATGTTATGTCACGTGGCGAGTTTATTTATACCCCTCAGGTGTTCAATTCAAAAAAATTCGAAGGAGATTATCAAAAGCGGTTCTATGCTAAGATCTAAAGAATTATATCAATGTTGTCACCTTTGGGTACAAAGATAAACGAGACATTATGTTGAATCTGACAGCCGTAGTCAACGAGTTGTTGTGACTTAGTGAATATTGTTTGGCGTCTGTTATGATATGGAGGTGATCTAATCATGTTAAAAACAGTCATGAGGCCAATTAGTCTAAATTTCCGACTACGTTTGTGTATATTGAGACCAATTATGATGACATCCGAGAGCAAATAAGAAGAATGACAGTCGACAATGATGGCCGTATCTTGGCTATAGTATCATTTCGTTTTATAGTTCGTCTCAAAGCGGAAATTGGTCGACGATTAAGCAGTAGGATATTCGCATTTCTATATGTCCCTTAAGCCGTGGTCGGTTCCGTAAGCGCCTCTGACTCAAAATGGCGTTATACAACTATTTGATCGCATTTACGATTGAATTTTAGGGCAATTTTTTATTCCTTTCATGTCTTGGGGTTCCACGAATCGACAATGGTAGACTGTAACACCCATGAGTGACCCCTTGGTCCTATCGTGAGCCGCGGAGGCTCGGGCATTATCGCCAGTGGTTACCGAACGTCTTTGACGCCTAACGATCCAGGAGCCCTAAATGTAATGTAATGTAATTGACCATTATATAACTGAAATTGCGGCGTCATCTCTAAACTCCGGATGGGATCCGTCTATAACATCGTATGCGCGTGAAGCTGCCTCTTGCGACCTTTTTGCTCGTCAACTTTTCTACCTATCTAAGATGGACCTGTAGATTGAGGAACGTTCAGTTTTATTAATGGCATTTGGCATAATTTCTACTGCCGCAAAGAGAGCGCCTGTGTTAATGCACGAGCGAATAACGCACAATGCAAGAGGCGCTTTAAAAGTATTCAAGCACCATACAAATGCAATACAATAATCTATGAGCAGCGGCGCTACATGAATGACCCATTAACAATATAAATTTATAACTGTCCACTCATTTATTTAAATAGGTCGCATTTTGCGGGCATTCGGTCTTTGGAATCATCACAGTACAACTTTCTCTATAGCTATGATGTTTGGATTTTTCAAAACTGTCCCATGTCATGCCATGTAACGTCCTTCTAATTTTGTCTTCAAGGTCTTGCATTCTTGGCTGTTCTGGTTGATAAAGGCAAGGAATCTATTGTTACAGCAGAAGGAAGGAAACTAAGGAAGAAAAGTCTTATATGGTCTCACGCATGACTTGAATATCTGATGGACTAGAAAGGTGGCTTGTCGCATTGATGATAAAACTCATTCATGACGAATGATGACACTGATGATTAATTGTTTACGGTCGTTGTACTTCAACTGTCACAGTTAGCCAGTCTTGGCATTTTTGCGCGACCTTCTAATTATGAATAAAGGACTTTGTTAAAGGTAGTATAGTTTTGTGACGCGTACAACAAATGTGACACCTGCAAAAAACTATAGCTCACTTGTTTGTTCAACTTTTAAGTAGGCAGAGACGTGTGATAGTTAATTAGCCTACGTCAGTTGATGCTAATGAAGTCAATACTGCGATCAAAGGACTTGCAAGTCATAACGAGCCTATCAGTCGCAATCTCGTGTCATCGAGCTATGACTCAGCAACTCGAGACAATAACACAAGACTGGCACATTCCCCTCGTCTAAGTTTAGCTCTAATGACGTAAACGACAGGACGGGAAAATTATAATTGACATTGTCTCTGTATAACTTATTACTGTTGTATTTGCGAATTTACATAGCGCCTCTCACATTACTACCTACTACGAGGTGCCTCGAGTGAGAGAAGCCTCCCGCAAAAAGGAAAGTCTTGCTGTAGTTTACGTGCGTGGAAATTCCGTGGAAAAGAGACAATATGCAACTGATAAAATTATGTGGTTAGAAAATCTGGAAATGAAACTGAGTGTTTTAGGCACTTCGTGGAGGAAGAAGACGAGTTCTAGCATAAGAGACACAATAGCAATCAGTTGAATGAGTTGAGGTACTAGGCTATATATGACAATGCCAATGATAAATTATTTTAATTGACCTCATTGTACAGACAAACAGAATAAAAAAATTAGATGTTAAAATCAAGATCAATGGGAAGGACATCCCGATTGATCTTGATTATAACATCTAATATTTTTATTCTGTATACAGAGCCTACGACAATATTGCATCGTGACTCAACCAAAAGGTCCAAAGCTGTGAAACCATAGAAATGTCGCACTGACTACATACAGTCAACGCTATTATCGTTCAACTAAACGTTTATTTTATTTCAAGGCCATTATCACCCGAATAACACACAGACAACATTTTCTGTTTGACACATCTGCCTCAAGTGTCGCGTTTCCTTCAACTCCTGTGACTAATTTTTACTCTTTTGTGTTATCATGGGATATCTATGTAATGTGATTCAGCAAAATCAGTTGTCATATTATGCGGAATAAATTTCTTTTCTATTGTCAAAACCATAAGCAAGTTGACTACGTAGCTCAAGAAATCGAAGCTATGGGAATCAGCTTATTTATAGACGTATAGCCGAAACTTCTCAAAATGCATGAAAGGCGCTCTTCATTGAAAAATGTGACTATTCTTCCCATCTGTTCCATATATCATTCCTTTTTAAAGACTTTCAACTAATGAGAAACGTCGAATTTGAGAAAGAACAGCACGCAACTATTATGCGAAGTTTTTGTTACGTTGTTTTTATAACACGACGAAGGTGATTCAGATTATTTTAGATACTATGGAATAATCGAAGCTGCTGTTGTTAAATAATCATGACGGGAACTTATCTTGCTAGCCGCAGGAACCCATACTTACTAAAGATTTTGCGAGATGAAAACCTCCTTGAGCTGCAGCGCATGGCATTCGCGAAAATGTAACAACTTCAGCATCATATCTCAGGAGATACACAACCTTATGGAAGGAATTTTCAAAGCATATACGAGATGAGTTATTGGAATGGAAACACATTTTATGACGACCAAGAGCTATGTTAAACTCAAACAATGTTGGCCTATGGATCGTATAACCACAAATAGCCAAGTTTGGATGACAGATATACTGAGTTGACAACGAAAAATCGGTATGCACTAGAAGATTTATGACTACAAGGCGTCATATATAGTTCAGTTACGTATTAAAGAATACTCGCAACAAAAACGACCTTAGACTTACGAAGGCGATTCGCTCATGGGTTGGATGCCATTGTGTGGCGTGGTAACAGCAGAGTGTGTCCAGGTATCAGGCCACTAACCTCTACCCAATAAACACTCCACAGTCCAACATATAAGTCTTGTTCAATTATACCCTGAAAAAATCTCTGGAATCCCGTTACCTCTTTACTTGACTAGTCCTTCTTTCGCTAGGCGTCGGTAATGAGATGTATAACGTGACGGCACCTTGAATGGCTGCCTTGTAGTTGAGTTCGACCCATAGTAACAACCTGTCATCATCCGTTCATACTGCTGTTTCTCAGTTTGAAATTAAAAGGGGGAAATATTGTGGTGTTTGGTTTACTGCGAAGTTAAGGTCAATTTGTCGACGTGTGATTTTGCAAGCCTTAGAGACCTATAGAACCTATGGTCGTCTGAGGGAAACACAGATGTTGGAATTGTGGAATTCAAAGCATAGGTTGGTTTACATAAATAAACCGCAATATCAGATGAAGTCGTTTAAAATCAATTCAACCATAATATCCAGATTGGAAATGTCCAAAATGTTAAACTAGCGTTTATTAATCCACATGCATGTTATTGTTGACTTGAATACAGCTTCTGCCAGTTGCACCATCGTTTGATGCTGCGTTTTTAGAGTTTAGAGACCATACATAAATTGCTAATAAATAAATTAATTAATTAAAATACTCAGCAATCGTATTATGATAAGTCATAAAAATGGATATTAATACACAGATTTGCAGATGAGGAGATGCTTTGCAAGTCCTTGGTGGAGGGTTCAATTAATTAATTAACCTAGTTATCAAATTATTAACGTAGCTATATATTAATTAATCTGCTAATTTTAGGTTCTTTTGTCAAAAGCCTGTTTTTTCTGGAGATTTATTGTCCAATTGCCATTGGTCGTAGCTGTTTCTCTAAAGGGGTAGTCTAATTACCACAGAGCCCTGTAGCCGGTAGCTGAGATCAAGCTATCATTTTAGTCAATTTAGTGGATGATAGATCGTTGACCTCTTGCAAACACCGTCCTACCTATGCTCATCTGTAATAACCCATTATCATCTCAAAGGAAAAGTTATCAATGGTGATGAGTAACTGTCTGAGAGTGCAGTTGTTGACACCTATCCACCTTGATGAGTACGTGAGAGGTCATTACTAACAGTTAGACAATAAAGAACTTACGTCAAGATATCGAAGATTATGATCAGCATACGTAAGTAAAAACACGCAGTCGATATCAGCGAATAGATAAGAAAACCTTATATTTCGTGACAAAACAAAGTGTATAGATTAAGAAAACGCAAAAAAGAAAAATTAGTAGAGAAATCCATTTTGCAGCAATTCTGCAGTTTTCTTGTAATTGCAAAACCTAAAAGCATAGAAAGTGGGATAATATTAGTATGCACGTGTAGACAGTAGTTTTACAGTAGCCAATAGATGATCTGAGACAAGTAGCGCCAAACGAGTTGACTGCATCGCATAGATATGCCTACCGAGAAATAAAACCGATGGAAAAGGCAGCAGTCAGATATAACATAGCGGACTCTTGCCTTTTCCAGAAGATTATGTTATGCATCATCCAATTTCTTGTTGCATTTAGTGTGATACCTCTTCACCTGCTAGCTAGATTTTGTTAGTTAAGACTAGTTTAGCTTTATGTTTATACAGCGTTCAATCTATTATTTTCTCCCTTCAATCTTCTCTTACCGTCTCTCACTTTTCTCTGTAACCTATCTTACTAGGTGGCCATAACTTGCGGGACCTTTGGTCCCTAATTGGATCTTCTGGGCGTATCTCATCCTTCCTACTCTCTCCATATCTCTCTCGTTTCTCAACTAGAATTAGACTTATTTACTATTTTTGTTGTGGATTCGCTGTAAGCTGTTGTATATAATTCTGATCAGCCAAATAAATTTGTTTGATTGATATTATAATATTTTGATAACTTAGCTTTTGTTATCAGCGTAAAAATGATAAAGCTAATGAGAAATAATTTGCTACAGTAAACGGTGGCATGAACAGAAACTGAATTGTCAAAGCACCTCAAGTGAAAGATTGCGCTTGAATGGCAATCCACTGCGCCCAGTCGTTAAATTTCTCGTCCAGAGATTCAAGATCTCTACATAATTATAAATCAAGAACGAAAGCCAAAGTCAGGCTAACTGGAGAATTTTTGGCAAATATAATCGCTATTTGCTGTTCGACTAGGCCTAAAATCTCTGCAACAAGTTGCGTATGGTTGATTTTTTAAATGAAACATGTATTTAGGTGGCGGATCTCATGGTTGAGGCGGTGGTTCTCAAATCCGAGGTTCCTGATCTCTGATACGTGATATTCGGCTGAATTTAACCACTGACTACACTCTACTATGAAAATAGTGACCTAAGTCAATGTTTATCATAATTCCTTTGCTTCTTTAGAGTCACTATCTATTGAATAAGCAATAATCGATGGCTCTTTGCACTTGTAAGCGAAAGAATTGCTGAAAGAAACAGCTCAATTAACGTTTCTGGGGAGACTCTAAACGATACATCTCGCGTTACCAGTCTAGCACTCTTACTCATCGCCTATCGTGCCTCAATAATTGAGTTGGGCGTGCATTTTTACTCAAACGTTTATCAAGCGCAAAGCGTTAGGTCAATCAAAGCCTACTCAATCGAAACTAAATACACAAACGCCACATTTATTTTAAAAGTAACCTGTTTATAATCCTACCTATACGCATTTCATAGGCTCTACTCATCGATAAACCATAAAAGTGACTGTCCTTCATGCATAGTCAGGAACAGTCAGCAGACGTGCCTAATAATTTTATTTTTAGTTGCATGACATTGCGTAGTGTGTAAAACGACAATTATGAATGCAGTGAAGTGAAAATTCGTGCAACTATTGTATACTATTTGACCCCTTAAAGCATTACACATTGAAAAACTCTCGACCTTTGAGCATTCATCTGAAATCCTTAGGCCTACTCCTAATCCGATCACGTTCTTTCTTCTGAAATTCTTATTCAGAATTTTCTTTCTTTGCTTCTTTGTCAATTACTGTGTTGAATGGTTTCTGATCACCGGCTGATTTAAGGATTTTCATTCTACAATCGTCTTAATAATTTCGTTATAATTGCCTCGTATGGTTTTCATGCAATTATATCGTCTCCTACACCTGTATATATTTAATGCCCATAACTTGCTTTACATGTAGGCCTATGGAAGGCTCTGCAAGTCTATTTAAAAATTCAATAATGTATTGACCTTATGAATTTTGTCATTAACACTCCCCAAATATCACAACACTATACCTTTATTCAAGAACATTGTAATGTATACAATAGTTTTGATTTCTCGATTTCGTAATTCTCTTTATACATGACACTTTATATCAGGCTTATCAGTTTATCTCTAGTTCTACAGAAGATATTAGCTTACTAATAATTTGAAAAACAAAGTGTCAGAACCGTGATTTCACGCTTGTAAACTACTGTAATGAAAAAATTCATTTTGAGACAAAATGCGACTTGTGTCTGGCTTTGATAAACTTCGGTGTGACGGTAAGCTTTGGATTCACGTTCATGTCTGAGGACTAATCGTACAATCTTGCAATTCTTTCATAAGGCTTACGTAAGGTATAATCTCAAATTAACTGCTAGATTCTAGCAAAGCTGCATCCATAGGCTTCCACCGACCATATAAAAGCGTCCTAAAGCGGTCTCAAATAATCTGGTGCTATGCGCTTGACGTTTGAGTAGCGATTTACAAATTCGGCAGATTTGTTATTGATGATGAACATATCGTATATTCATTTGAATTTTGTTTACCAGATCATTACCTCCATTTATTTCTTCACTACTCAACTACATAGATCCTAATAATTGTCTAAATTTCCTTGCAAACAAACTGGCTGCTGACTCGTCTCCGGACTGACATGGTTTCGTTCTGGCTTCCTCTTACAGCAACTCTACGAATGCGTTGCTCTAATCTAGTGTTATCTGCTCTGATATCGTCAACTTGTGATATTATACGTTTTCTATATATGTGCAACCTGTTTTTGCTTAAATTCGTACATGAATCTAGGATGTGATTCAGCTATTTCATGAATTAATCAAAATCTACTTAATAGACTTAATTCCTTGTGAAGAATTTTGGCAAACGTACATCTCACTGCAGTTCTCACCAATAGAAGAGGATATGAGATACGATGAGCATGAAAAAGAAGAGAGGCGAGAAGAGTAGAGCAGAGCAAAGCAGAAGAGAGGAGAGGAGACGAGAGGAGAGGAGGGCAGAGGAGAGCAGAGGAGAGCAGAGGACAGGAGAGCAGAGCAGAGCAGAGAAGAGCAGAGCAGAGCAGAGAAGAGCAGAGCAGAGCAGAGAAGAGGAGACGAGACGAGAGGAGACGACTGGACAGGAGAGAACGGAAGAGAGATGAGGAAAGAATAGAAGAGGAGAGAGTAGGAGATATTTGAATGTCTTCTCAGAAAGCTTTCAAAACGAGGGCGACCATCTGCTAATTTCAGTTACTTTAGCCAGAAGATTAGTAGCTTAAAGAGACTCTCCCTTGGAAGCAGAGAACACAGCACCGTCGTAGCCCAGCGTCGCCATAAAGTATTCTAGACGCCCGAGGCTGAAAAGAAGGGCCAAGGCCTTGCCGAAGAAACCGCCAGCACTAAGTGGTTCGAGTTAACTGACTTGCCTAGGACTTCCAAAATGTATAACTTAACTGAAATGCGGTCGACAAGGATTTAAATAACATAGATATTGTACACGTACAACTACAGGACTTACACGGTCGCTGTAGGCCTACTTTATACATGCAAGTTGCATGCCATGCATTGTGAAGTGCCAAAATGCGCTATATTAATCGTTTTGAACCATACATAACAATAGACAAATATACATTCACACATGAATACATAAATGCACAAAAAGTCCTGCATACAAATAAAGAAATCGCTCAGAATTAATATTTTAAGCCGATAATTAATTAATCGTAAAAGCCTGCGCACGTTCACATGCGAAGACAACGTTAGACGTCAACACTTCATCAAATGCATAATGGATCAATGTTAACATTTAGAAAACGACAAAAGGTGAAGAATTTCACCCTCACATGCGCGTGGTACGGTTTTCAGCAATGTGGACTTGTTATGAATCTTAGAATACCATATTAACCTCAAAGTCGTCAAACCCCTCTTAGTGATTGAGGCAAACCCTCTGGTTCCAAGTGTTAAGAGGGCAAGATATTCCGCATAAGACTAAAAAAATTCCCCCCTACTTAAAATTGGAGGCAATTGCCTCCGGACCCCCCTATCTGGACGCCAGTGATCAGCCGTATTCTGCCTAATGAAGATGTAACCATATTTACAAATACTTGAAAACCAATTCTTAAAAATACCGAGCTTTGCGGCGCTCTTTGAAGGAAGAAACGAAATCTTAGCTAGGAATAGAGAGCGCCATGAAAATCGATTTAATTCATTTTTGAGCAAATTCATGAAATACACGAGAGCCCATTACTGTACTGCATCGAAGCTCAGCTAAAAGACCCGTATTTGATAATCGCAAGACGCGAAGAGGGATGTATAGAACTGTCATTACATGAAGGTAGAGAGTTGTGCTGACTTTCACTATTTTCTAGGTAAAAAAAGCTAATTTCAATTTTCATCTGAATTTATCAGGAAGTCAATACAGATGTTGGAGTAGGAAATTCGTTGCGGGACAGGCAGTACTAGGAGAGCTAAGGAGTTTTGGGTGTGTTGAAGCCTATTGAGGTCAAGGTCTGAGAGGCTCACGTGAAGTGAATGAGGTCAAGGTCTGAGAGGCTCACGTGAAGTGAATGAGGTCAAGGTCTGAGAGGCTCACGTATAGTGAATGAGGTCAAGGTCTGAGAGGCTCACGTGTAGTGAATGAGGTCAAGGTCTGAGAGGCTAACGTTAAATGAATGAGGTCAAGGTCTGAGAGGCTCACGTGAAGTGAATGAGCATAATCAAGGCGAGAGGAGACATGTGAACAGACTAAGGTATCTGACATATTCTTAGATATATAGAGCTGACCTGATGTGACATGTTGCCCTGATATGGTAGAAACAAGATTTACAAAGGTTTACTATATGCGTTCGGAATGTAAGCCAATTGTCCATGGTTATCCCTAACGCTCTTACAGTATCTGACAGTGGCACAGTAGAACCTTCAACGTCGATGGTAGACAATGAAGGAAGATAACGAAAACGTTAACGTGAAACAAACAAAAAAGCTTCTTTCCTCATCTTGCTTTAGCATCGTCCAGAATGGGGTTTACTTAACGCATTTCTTCTTTAATTTAATCGACACCAAAACTGGGAACTACAATTTCTAAAGCGCTACTCTAAGGTCAAGCGCAGGGCACCATCTTATTCACGAGCGGTGCGTTATGTCAATAGATTACCGCTGATGAAAAGCATTGAGATACAATTTTGTTTGCCAGTGAGACCAGAAAGAGAGGGGGGATAAGGAAGAAGGAAGAGAGAGGAGGCAAAAGTGGAAACTGAGAAGGCAGAGGAAAGAGAGAGAGAGAGGAGGCAGAGGGGTAAGAGAGGAGACTCCATTTATTGGCCAGATGACTTAGTGACTAATTAACTTCAGCGCCCCCGACGTAGACAAACTTCAAAGCTGACACACCTGTAAAGAGGTTCAGTTTCAAAGTCATCTCTGACCCAGGATGACCCTCTCTTAGTGATGCATCCATTCGCTAAAGTCTTACAGTGGAGCTAATAATCAGTCCCATCGAAGCAGACGACAGGAGACCTAATTAGGGAAGAGGAAATTCCTCCAACCTGGGACGCACTTCGTCCCAATACCACTCAACTTATGACCACCACATGCCCATCAAAAATACAGATATCTTGGACAATTGCTGTGAAATCACATGTTACTTCATATAATGGGTCTTTGTTTTACAAGTTGCTTAAGACTGTTTTGTATTGCGGTGGTTGGGCAAGAAACGCCTTCGAGTAGACTAATTGAATGACCACTATAAAAACGATAAAATGAATGAATAAATAATATATCGTATTCCAGGCATATATACAGCATACAAACTTAATTATTAATCAAACATGACATACATACTCGCACATTATATATTATCTATTTGACATGACGTACCGCTCGTGAATAAGATGGTGCCCTGCGCTTGACCTTAGAGTAGCGCTTTAGAAATTGTAGTTCCCAGTTTTGGTGTCGATTAAATTAAAGAAGAAAGGCGTTAAGTAAACCCCATTCTGGACGATGCTAAAGCAAGATGAGGAAAGAAGCTTTTTTGTTTGTTTCACGTCAACGTTTTCGTTATCTCCCTTCATTGTCTACCATCGACGTTGAAGGTTCTACTGTGCCACTGTCAGATACTGTAAAAACGTTAGAGATACATACATCTAAATGTATATTACTCAGTGAAGTGGAACATTTTTGAGTTATCTGGTGTCTGGTATGTTTGATACAGGACTTCTTTCTCGGTGTTACCAAAGATTTTGTACATTTGAAAGGTATGCTGTAAGCAAATTGGTTAGGCCCATAAGACAGCAACAGGCCCGTCCTGACATTCGGTCGAGTTTGAGCCATACCCGTGACATTGCGGGCCATGTGCGGCGCCTATAGCCAACTACTTCTCATTTCGGGGGTAATGGTCTGGTGGACGAAAGCTGCGGGCCATTGGAGTTACTCCGACCAGTGGCTTTTCAATCTATCGATCGACACGCAACGAATGCCTATTCTACACCCTCATTGAGCCTCGACGAAAAGCTGGACGTGCGTAATCTTCCATCAGTGAGGGACTATTGGTTGATAGTGTCATCGTTGTGCGAATGCTGCAGCCAGTTGTCGCTCTATCCTTTCGACTTAACAAGGTCCAGAGATGTTGAACATCCATGCCATTAGATTCTGTGAGTTGTCATCCAGAATCCTTTGGTTAGTTCCATCTGCGTGAGCCCGTATACTGTCGAGTCTTTCAGCCCACTGTCTAATGTCTTGCAAACTCATATTCGTTCGTGATGACATTTAGCATGGAAAAGCGCAAATACCTAAAGAGGTGCTATATAAGTGTTTAATTTTTTTATATATATCCAGCATTAACTTCTACGCCCTACGCTCCACCGACGACTTTAGACCTGTCTACGGCCGAACAAATACTTACAAGTTCTCAGTTAAATATGCCGTTCTAAGTGCTTGGAATAATAGCTCATAATTATGACATACGAGTCTTAAATAGTTTTCGTATTTAAAAAAATTGACAATTGTGCGTTGATCGTTTCTCATTTAACTAATTATGGTCACAATTTTCCATCTGAACTATCTTCGTATATCGCTGCTGGTTGTATTCCAAGAAAAGGGCAGCCCGAATAGCGGGACCGTCGGTCCCTTTAGGGCTCTCTTTCTTTCCTATTGCTCCCACTGCAGCTAATTATCAATGTATGTATTTCCATCGAGTGTTATTCTGTTGGGATTAATGTAGGGAATAAACATGATGAGTTAAATTAAATTAAATTACTTACAGCCATACTTACGTACATCGCACATAACCATAACCATGTTCTTTTAGTGATCTCATCAATAGAACAATAGTCTATTTATCGCTGTCATATACTACGAGACTAATCGAGTTTGAAAACAACGATATATGCGGAAAGAAAATGTCCTAAAGGAACCCTAAGTCCAGGTATAGCAGGGCTCCCCTTTCTAGTAACTCAGAGCAGCAGGTTATATCAGGTACCTAGCATAAATATAATAAAAACTGATGTATACATGTAAGATTACTTAATCACGTAGATGAAATACACATGCAGGCATATTCTACATATATATATATATATATATATATATATATATATATATATATATATTACTGTAAAAATAAATATACATGTTTGGCCAAATTCAAACATCCATGCATAAATATATAAATACCCAGACATAAATAAACATATACATAGGCCTACATGGGTACATTTATGCGCAAATACAAAATACGTAAACAGTGGAGGGCGTGACCGGTCTTTAACATGCCCCAAGTAGGTGGTAAATGACGTGATGGATGAAGTAGCTAGGGCTGCGGATTGAGGGTTACGCCCAATCAAATCAATCCGCTGAAAATGGGGCAATCTATGCCCAGACTTTGTATCCTTTGCTCCTCTCACAAAGTGGCGCAAAATTGGGTAATGTATACGCGCTAAAAATAGCAATTTGCCCCGGATCTACATCATACAAAGTATGTATGGATGTCTGAACGCCAATGAATGCCAACGTATTTGTCCGCGCGTATGTAAAGACCTATGGGAATGTGTCAGTGTGTTAATGTGTGGACCTATGTATGTATGTATGTATGTGTGTATGTGTGTATGTATGTATGTATGTATGTATGTATGTATGTATGTATGTATGTATGTATGCATTTATGTATGTATGTATGTATGTTTGTAGCTGTAAGACTGTTGAACGTAATGCTGCATGAATCACTGTAGGCCTACAACCCTTCTACTAGGATGCATCGCTCTCTTACAACCCGCGCGGTGCCTTTAGCTTAGCTTTTGAGAAGCGATATATGCCTATTTTGAGATTACGATTTATATCTAATATAATTATTCAGAGCACGTGGCATCACATTTGAAATGCATAAAACTACAGAACTGGTTGGAAACTCTAAGACGATTGGGGTTCATATAAACGTGGGGTGTAGGCCTACTAACAGTCAATAATTATGGTGGTTGGCTTTTGCAATCTTGATTGCTGTTATGTTGGTCTATCTGTTACGGTCTGTCTTGAGCGATTTACCCCTTAGTGTTAGTCCTTGCTTCCACGTCTTGGTATCTGGTGTCTCATGTAAACCAAGCACTTATAAGTGCCCCATCGGTATCGCCATTAACCGCTATCAGGTTCGGCCTACGCAGAGTACGACAAATAGTTCGTCACGAAGCACCTGGTAGCTGTGAACACGGTTCAGCGACTGCTCGTCTTACCCTCTGGTATAAGCTGACACGGGCCTCCTTATGACGATCGTTGCGACAATCCATCTGACTCGATGATGCCTGTTCTTGTCTTACGAGAGACGCTTTAGAAGCTTGGAGATTATGAAGAACAGTTTAGTTGAATTGTCTCAATCTCGAAAGAATCAACCGACTGAATTGTCAGCAGTTACATAAATGCTTCTGATTCAAGTTATGACGTCATGTGCATAGGTCTCATAATTTTATTATGCCTGATAGCGATGAGTAACCCATTTAAACCTTCAAACATTATTGGGACGGACTCTTTTCCGACTCGGGGATGGAATAAGCCTGAGGTAAAGTCAGATTCTATGATTTAGGTATTAATGTACATTTGATATGAAATATAGTTTCCTCTAGCGACTTCTGCAACAAATCGTGAAGAAGAATTACAATCAACGGGAAGAGCCTGGGTGATATCCAAGAAACCAGAAGAATTGAAAGAGTGAGAACAAGTTGAAAGAGACGAGCCCAGGAATCAGGACTTCGAAGGCAATTGGATATAGAGCGAACTGAAACGTATGGAAACTCCAAGGCTTCTGATATCAGGCCTGGAGTTGAGGACAGGGAACTTGTTGTGGAAGCTGTGACACTTCAGGGAGTGGCACGTCTCGGAAAATGTCGATGGAATACCTCTCGCATTGGCACGCCCCTCAGATTCACATATATTGAACTCGCTCATCGGGGGCTTTGACCCTGATGGTGTTAAGTTCCGGCTCTTTTTCGGTCGCTGGCCTAAGGCTCTGGAATGAACACCTTGTTTTTGTGACTATCTGCTCCGCCAGATCTTTGAAATTGTCTCTGTCTGAGCTAAGATCTCCTCTTCCATCTGACTGTTTCGACTCTTCGTCCTTAGTATATACGATAGTTGAAAGATTCTGCCCATTTGGTAATCGGTTTTGGAATGTATAAATGTTAATCGAATGGCGCCTTATAATGTATGCATCAAGGTCATGAAGCTTTAGCCAGTTCCAGATCATATCAGATGCAAAAGTTACCATCCAGCTTCCGAGTTTAACTGGATGTTACATAGAAAGGTCAATTAACCCAATATTAACCGGACATGATAGTAGCACCCAGCTTCGTAAATCTAAGATGCTTGGTTCCCAATCGAACACATGCTGAACAGTTCCGAAATTGCAAATCCTTATTAGACGTCTCTATAGAAGTTTGAAAAGACATCACACCCTATCACACGAAGTCAAGAACATACATATTAGTGTTAGTCAGTTAGTTGCAGTTTAACGACACTGTGTGATAAGAAAGATCATTAGCGTCGCCCTCCTTCTTTACTTAGGCTTGAGACTGGCACTGTTAGAGTGCGAACAGTGGCGGAGTTACATGCTAGGGTCTCAAGTGAACTACTTATATAGAGCCAACAGACTTACCGACAAGAGATCCGCGTCATCCTCATCAACCCTTGGACTTCCCAGGTGACCTCCACCACAGGGAAGACCTCCGGTCAACGAAGCCGGCTGCTGCTGCTGCTGATGAAGTTGCTGAAACTGACGGTCACTCTGCATCCTGTCGCTAGACGATGCAACAACACTCGATGTTCAACCCTGAGGCAAGGGTTACGACGGTAGAACTATTCCAGAACCCCTCAGCCGAGGAGGCTCAGTCGTCTAAACGTTTCAGATACTGTCGTCGGTCTGGTCAAATTCCTCTAAACCGTCGTAGTCGTCGTCCTCATCATCATTCGTCGTAGCCGTTCAGATCCGATGCACGTGGTCCGCTATCGCCCTCGCCAATGATTCACAACTTTCGATCAGCGTGTATAAACAAGGGCCGTCCCTCTCATTGGTCGCCTACTCAACATGAATATTCAACGCGCTATTTTTAGACGGGTATATAGGACCGTATCGCATACACGGCGCCAGTGTCGCGGTCGGAATTGGCTGCGATCGGACGTACGCGAGTTAAAGGCTACAGACGAAAGTCCAAGAGTGGGAGCTATATTATATAAATGGCATGTTTATATAGCGCCTTTCCGTGTGCTTCCTGCTCCATTGTGGTCCAGGGATTTTACTGGGCACCCCAAGGTGAACCTGGAATACAGGGTTGGCGTGAAAATTAGGCCTCTGCCACCATGCGTAGGAATGCGTGTAGGCACTAGGCAGTCAATTGGTTGACGCCTATGAACCATGCCAGCCTGCTGATCGGGCAGCCACTGTTCGCGTACTGACTCACGGGGAGGAGGGGGGGGAGTAGGAAGGGGTCGACATACGATGGGCGGAATCAAGAATGGGCGCGCCCCTGAAAAACCGTTTTCTTGATTTTTCTGGCCTAGCATGAACACTCTCGGTCAAGGCATGACGTCGTGGCGATGCGTTTTGGTTTTTTGCTTGTCAACTTTCCTTCGGTCAAAGTCACCAGTCGTGACCAATGCGACTGGCGAAGTTAAAGACCAGATACAGCGACTGCACGTGCGGCTGCTTTGAAACGAGAAAAGGTCTGAAGTTCGAAGCCTTTACTTTGAGAGGCAGAAAATATTATTGGGTTTATAGACCAGCGCAGCTAAAACAACTACTTCCACTACTACTACTACACGTATCATAATAATAATATATAAATGATAATAAGGTACAAAGTCGATAAAAAATTATTTTAATAATAATAATAATTTTTATAATGTTAATGATAAAAATTACAAAATAATAATAATGACACTGATAACAATGCTAATTGTGATCATAATAGTAATGAAACTTATAACATTAGTAAAAATTGTATTATTAATGATGATAATAATGACGTTGATGATGATGATGAAACTAATAATTATTATAATCATTATGTTAATTATTATTATTATCATTATTATAAATGACGATAATATTAAAATAATAGCATAAAACAATGACACTAATAATTATCAATAACTTGAAATAAAATAATACAATACTCAGACTAGTAGCAGTAGTAGTAATAGCAGCAGGATAATAACAATAACAGCACTAGTAGCATTCATTTATGCAGCGCCACTGTCTGATGACGATCATCAGTTGATGGCTCTGCTGAGCGAAGGAAATTCTCAAGATCTCAACAATGTGCTATTTCGAGCGGTTTTATACGCAAAAACAAAATTAATGGTGTGTGGACAATGTGCGGTCATGCAGAATTTCCTTTCGTTGTATATATTATCACAGCATAGCGCAACAGAAGCTTACGAATTGTAATTATTAGACATCGTGGTAGTGGTCTATAACTTATCTTTAAGACTCATGGTGCTTGGTGATGTGTACTTTTGGCTATGTAGTCTATTAAGCATTAATTATATACAGTATATAGTCGACATGTAAATTAGTTATAGGTGTACGTCAAGACAGTTCAGGTGTAGTTTAAACTACGTTTGCAATAGTTGTACCTACAATAGTTAACTAATTTTCACTACACTAAACACTAGACTACACTTATAATTGCAGCGTAACAACAGAGTTAATTAACGTCGGATTCTGCAGCATTACAGCGTCTATATGTCGGCCACGTGAAAATTTACTAGGTATATAGGCACATTTATTTAGCTTGAGTGGGGGTTTAGAGACTGCACGAGACCTAAGTCTGAGACTTTTTACAGGTCGACGTTTGACTCTCCCAGTTTATTAGGCCTACGCATTTTACACACCCACCACTAATGACTGGAAAAGTCTCAAACGGCAGGCACAAAAGCAGGTGACTCAGTCAGTTAAGTACACTACATGTGGTGTCGTCTGGCACTAATATCACTGGTGCTGTTACAAATACTACCACAGCCACCACCACTACTGATACTACCTACACTGACACTTACACTGCTACAGCTACTTCGACCATCTAACACCACGTCTGCCGCTACTACTGCTAGGCCTACTCCTACTAGTAGTGTTTCTGTAGCAACAACTGCTAGGCCAACCGATAATGATAATACTGGTAGAAGCAATTATAAAAATATTATAAATAACATAGTGCATAAATCATTATTTATAAGTATTAGTTTTATTATTATAAAAGTTTTATTATCATAATAATTATTATCATGATGATGATAATAATAATAATTACTATTATTATTATTGTTATTATGGTCAGAATACAAATTTTTGTAACAGGATAATAACATCGATTATCATTTTTTTTATCATCATCAAAATCGCCATCATAAAAATAATTGAAAAATAATAATTATAATAACAATTACAGGCCAAATGTTTGTTTTTTGCCATGTTTAGGAAGTGAATTTTGTTCGACCAGTCCCCAAAACCCGGGACGAAGTTTCCGCCGATGATGACGTCTAATCAAATGCTTGCCGTCATTATCCTATGCATGTAGTTGGGTATTATACGTCAGAACTGAAGCGTATGTATACAGCGCAGACGGAAACTCTTCTGAATGAGTCGCCAGGTGTCACTAGCACGCAAGATTCGCGTCGACTTCAACCGATCGTAAGATATAATTGACGGAAACTTCAGTTTTTCTACCCCGTGGTTCGAGAATTGACGAAGCATCGTTCAAAACGTCACGTCTGCAGCCCGACATTTGCGTTTCACAGATAATAAGCCCTCTTAGTCATTCACGCATTCTACCCGTTCCCTACCCCTTTCCTCGACGCCATTCTACGATTGTCGTCAAAACAACAGACCCACACGCATGCAGCCCCATCTTGCGCCCGCGCGTTCATTATACAATCATCCGACTTAGCTTCTTTCTATCGCCGCTGAGACGCTAATCTGAGGATCATCGCGGGGATTAATTGTAGCATCTATACGCGAGCCTCTCGTTTGTCACGCGATTTTCACTTGCCGCATACGGACCAGATCTCTCACACTGGTAATTATAAATCGTCGCACTTGTATCGTGACGTCGAAACACAGGATGACGTTGCGGGAAGTCATTAAGAGCACGCGCGAATAATCCAATTCCCTTGATTTGGCGCGCGGATTAATGCGCCGAACAGATAATTCGGCGCGTATATCCGTCCGCGTGACTCGGGTGCTAAATAGTTCTTGCGTGTTGTGCGCGTGAAAGGGAAAATGCACGTCACGTTGAATCGGGCGATAATACGTTGTTTCGACGAGTCTAAGCGCATTGCGAGAGAATTGCTCGATAATTAAATGGACCGCATCGTTATTAGCCTGTTATTATGTCGACATGCGTAGATGACAGACATGATTTTTTAAACTAACTATGTATCAAATGACAATCGAAGTACTATAACAGAACTTTGATAGTTGTGACTTTGGTATAATAACACGCACACTTACCAATGCGCTTACAAACTCCTTAGCAAACTAGTAAGTAGGTGTGTACACAGCCTACTTTATTGAACAGCCTGCAATTGCATTGTTACTTATACTCTGTATTAATTTTTCTTCGTTCGTTGGTTGACTTCCGGGATCTCAGCATTGCTCGCTCTTTGTTTGATATCTGATGCAATGATGCCGTCTACTTGTAATGACATTTATATACATACAATCTGTTCGAGAAAATGAAGCCCCCATTGAGTATTTGCCTTCATAAAAATCGTCCATTGCTTTAGGAAGAGAACCACGATTTCATTTTATTAGTTTAACTCTTCAAATGAAGCAAGAGAAGTGCAGCTTTCAAAACCTATAGCATTAAGTTCTCCTGTGTATAAACGGAAGAGCGGGTGCAACGTAAAAGATTTCGCCCAACGTGGGGCTCGAACCCACGACCCTGAGATTAAGAGTCTCATGCTCTACCGACTGAGCTAGCCGGGCAACTGTTATTAAGATCACAAGGAAACTTACAAGGCATTCGTTTTTTCATTCATTCGATTTCATAGCCAAACTTCGATTATATTCCTTAAGAAGAGAACCGCTGTGCCTGATTCTGATTGCATTATTTCGGCTATTCCGATGCAGGTGCAACTAAAAAACAATAGGATCAAGGGCTGTTCACATATTATATAACGCTCAAGGGGTGGGTGGGTTCCGGTTTTGTTAGCGTTATATTGTGTAGGGTGGGTGGGGGGTAGGTTGAAGGTTATGTTATATAGCAAACTTTTTTCAGCTTATGCTATCTTGCCTGTTTGCCTGCCAATTGGAAATTCCATATACCACGGACCTTCATTGTTTAATCAAAGTTCACAATACGTTGTGAACCAAAACCGCATTAGCTGAATTGATTTGATGTTCTTAGTTATTATTTTATAAATCCACTTTTAACAATTTTGCTGTTTACAATTTTAGCAATTTCATGCGCACAGCTATAAGTGCAGCTTTAAAATTAGCGCTCTAAAATTCAATTCTGTGTGCTTTGTTTTGATTCTGGTTTAAATTAAAATTAATTCACTTGAAATAATTTTTTGCTAGGTATTATCATGATGTTTGATTTCATTTTCTATAGTATGTGTAAATAGTTTATGTTTGCTTAAATACCCAATTGCAGTTGTAGTACGCACTCTGTATACATCATACGCTATTAAATAGGTAGAGTTGTACCGCGAACTTATCGATAGTGCAATATTAAAGCAACCCATTCTGTGTGATACCATAATGCTCATTTCTAGTGCAAAACAGGAGGGAAACTAAAATGGTGTTTTTAAATAGGATGTACGTCACTACCATGTATTATCATGCTGTATAATATTAGGCTTAGGCTACATGTAGATACATGGTGACAATCGTCGATTACCCAATTAGTTACCGTAATGAATACAAGTGAATTTAGCGCCATTAAAAGTCCGATTATTAAGATGCAGAGGAGATCCATACATCCGGTCTAATCATCATTGGTACGAGAGAGTACACCATTTTAAGGTAGCTTTTGTTACATTGCTAATTGGGTGTATGAGGATTTTTACTGCAGTTCTTGAATTGGATAATAGCAATTATCAGCTGAATCGCTACTATTAAAGTGCTAACTAACATCGTATTGTTATAAAAGTGTAAAATTGTGCAATACAATTATGTCGATTGTATGTCTTTTAATGTGCTTATAGGCTGGGGTGGGGTAGGGGGTGGGTAGCATATCTGTTATATATGGGGGTGGGGGTCACAGCTGCTGTTATATAACGTTATTAGGGGTAGGGGGTGGGTCAAAAATTGTGATTTTATGCGTTATATAATATGTGAACGACCCCCAAGTGGGCCGTAATTGGCAGAGCTAATTCTGACTGATATTTACTCGCATAATCATATCTTTAAAGTAGGCTAGATGTTGACAATAGTTATTCGATCTGAAGCGTGTCAAAACCCAAATCCGCAAGCTAGCGTGGAATTCTTCACGAGGCTATTATTTCCTTTCCAAAGAATCGACGTCATTTTTGTCACTTATTTCGAGTCACCAAATCCAAGTGTAGGCCTACACATCTATGGCAATGTGTTTCTGTTGTTTAACGTATGATGACTTATGGAACCCATGATTTATATTCATTCATTCGTCCATTCGTACAGAGTTTTATATAGCGCCACTTCTACTCCAGCACGTTTGAATAGAACAATTTTAAGGCAAGTATAAAATCAGTCTGAGTGGACCCTTGATGACAACCGCAGCGCCAACGGAAGCCTGTTCCAGAAATATATATCACACAAAACCAATCGTTCTTCACTTTAAGCGACTAGATAATCGCCATTATGCTAAGGGCGTAGGCCTAGTATAAGTCATTCAGTTTAATAAGGTACAGTTAAGGATAGGGGAAATATCTGCAGTTTAAAAAGCTTGGAGAACCGGGGTATCGATCCCTGTACTTCTCGCTAAGCGAGCGCTCTACCATGTGAGCTAGTTCCCCATCCGTCAATCAACACGCTTTTTACTGTTCTCTGTCTGTTCCACTAGGGAGACGACAATAGGCCTACATCGATTTATGAAAAATTGCATAGCTGGTCAGTCAAGTGTAGCAAGCAACCGCCAGGTCACACAACACGCTCATGAAGATTCTCCTGTCAAAATCAAGAGACGCTGGTTGGTGACTGCTGCAAATATTTCGAATGAGGATAAGATGCATCGTGTAACATGAACTCGTTTATAATCGACGATAACCTGGGTTATCCAAGTTTATTTGAACGTCAGCCGGTTCCTCGACTTTTCTGTTTCTCTTTCTCCGGCACCTGAGACTTCGACGGTATTTCACTTGCCTGATATTCTTGAAGACTTAAGTTTTAAGGCACACAGCTGCGCTTTAAAGCAATCCAATTCTGTACGTCGAGGAAAAGCCTCCTTGTCGATTTAGGACAAATGCTGAAACGTTAAACACTCACAACGGCGAATAATTGAGTATGTTAAATGATAAATTGCCTAATAATAATAATAATAATAATAATAATAATAACGCCGATTTATAAGGCGCCGTGGACGCGACCCTAACCACTACAGCGGCCAAGAATGCACGGTCGCCGAAACGCGACCTCATCCTCCGCACACGGATATCAGTCTTCATAAAGGATCTAAGTCGCAGACGCGTGGGAATGAGTACCGAAGCAGAAACCGCGCAAATATCCGGGAGCTAATCCATGTATCGATCTGTAGACGAGTAAGCATAGCTTGAAGTCGATGCGGTACGGAACAGGAAGCCAGTGCAGAACGTCATAAAGTCATGAGGAAAGCAGTAGTCAACCCTCGACGCGGTATGGAGTCTCATGGACAATATGAGAAAACCCTGTCAAAGAGCACGATGTGGTGGCCAATGCAAAGGTAGGAGCGAAACCAGTCCAGCTCGACCGAACGGATACCATACTTTATCGATAGACGCTCGATCAGGATGTCGATCGCTTTGCCTAGTCATTTTACGCTGGAAATAAATTGTACCAGATGTAAACACCATTAGCTCGCACTGAGAGCGCCTCTGATCAGGTCCTACTGAGAGAGGCGCTATATAAACAAATACAATTCAATGCACTAGCTGCGGCAGAGTTGAGTGCTATTATAATCGGCAGATGGCGTCCGTATATTTCTAAACATTCGCTGGGTGATGTTGGTTGGACAATAATTGCATTCCACACTCTAGTATCGAGGACTCTCTTCAGGACTATATCAACGAGAATCTATGCCTAGCCAACTATAGTAAGCTGTGTAAGTTAACTATACACTAGCGTGACTACGAAGGCATCAGTTTTAATGTTTAATGAGCGCGTCAATGTCAACTTCGCATACTGATGGGTATCTTTACACTCATTATTCTATTTTTGCAGTGTCTCTTTATTAGGTCTCGCACCTGTATTTAATCACGTTGACCTGACTTCTCCTTCCTCATTACTGCGGATCGGAGACCAGAGCCAAAGACGTCGTTTTCCTCCATCTCACTCTGTCCCGCGCACTCCTGATGCAATCCGCTCTCGGCATTCTCATCCACTCCTCAATGTCATCCATCCACCGTCTTCTAATAAGATATTTAATCACGTTGTTTCGTTAATTTGCTGATTGTTTGTCACTTATCATTTCTAAGTTGTGAAATTTGTTGATTTTCCATTTTTGTCCGAATCAATTTCTGTGATTGATAGATATATTATGCTGATTTTGAATAAACGATACGACTGTATTATACTGCATAGGACCAATGTATTTACTGTATACAGACCTAATTGCATTTACAGGTTATTTACTACATTACGTTACAGTGGCTGATCGGTTAGAGCTGTCGGCCCGTAACACTCAGTGTGCGCTGAGTGAACGGGTTCGACCCTGTCCGAGGCGTTAGCCACTGTGTAGGGACCTTGAGCAAGTCCTTCGCACACAATTGCTCTGCAGTAGGCATACAACTGAAGTTGCGCCGTTGAGGCATGTGCGCTTCTGAGTAAATGATGTTGGAAGAAGGGCGGTATCAACTTCCAAGAATTTCAAATTTCAGTGGTTAAATTCGACCAGATTACGAGATCCGCCACCTTGAATTCGAGATCTGACACCTGCAGATATGGATAAGCAATTTAAACACTGTTAACTGCACCTTTTATTCGAATGTGTAATATATGATGTATAATGAAATTACTACATATTTACACGATAGTAGGCCTATTATTCCATTGTGAAATAATACGTGCCATTTGTTCTTATTCTTGCGTGGGTCTCGTATCTCGCCGATTAGTTGCAACTGTATTAACGAACTCAAATATGCCTATTGTCATGGGTCCATAAGTAACCACTGCATTCAAAAACCCTTTGAATGTCACTTAACTCTAGTCCTTGAGCCTAATAGTTTTACTCATTTCAGACATTTTATAGTAACCGGTGCGCTGTTTAACACGGAACCTAGACAGCCTCTCGTCTTAGACTGAACATCCCTTGCACTAACCTTAGTCAAAGCTTGGTCGATATGCGCGGTGACTAGGTCGAGATCAAATGGGTCAGACAGGGAGACACTGAGGCGGCTAATGTGAATAATATTATTTTGGTTGGAGTGAAGCCAGAGGAAGCAGAGGAATCTGGATAGGTTTTGTGAAAGAGCAGGGATTTCAGTTTTCAGTGAAAAACCTGTGGAGAGATTTATGTGTATAATCTCATTGATACCCAAGCGGTGTTGTCAATGCCTAGCAGGCGTGATTTTTATTAGAAGCGTGCGCAATGTGATCTCTAATGTAATAATTATGCATTCGAAGTCGATTTTCCTATGCAAGTTCAATTATAATCATGCTCTACTTTAATATTATCGTGGTAGTCCAGTATTTTCTAACGATCATTGTCTCCCTTGAGGATTCTAAATAAGGTATACCTGTAGCTTCTGCTTAGCTATTATTTGTGCTCCCGTTCGCTTTAAGTGCTAAAAAAATTGTTACCTTCTGATGTTATGTACCTCCAATTGCTATTCTATCTGAGAATAACTGTTCGAAGCATAGGCTATTCGCATTCCACAGCATAAACTTTCCGTGTTACCATACACAACTCAACGATATACGCCAATAAGTTTTCAATTTCTGAATGATTACAGTGCAGTTTTTATTTTTAATGCCTTCTAGTTCTAGGCTACAGCACTCATTCTTCTTGAAAAGTCTTTTCGTCTTATACTGTTGACGGCTGTAGGCTAGGCTACTATTAAAGAAGATCGTTAAGTTAGTTCAAGATGTCTACCGTCGTGTATACTTAGTCGGGTCTATAATAGCGAAGAGCAATATTCACATTGACAATTTGCACGAGACCGTAAAGAGAAAGCGATGGGAGGGAAGCGGGGGACGGTTAAGGACCTTGTGTCGTTAGGCCAAGCGAGTTGCTAAGCAGAGTCACGTGTCCAAAACAACAATAGTGTCGTCTAACGCCGCTAAGGCTTAAGAATCACTGCCAAGAAAGTGTGGATATCGCGCATGTGAACCTGTATAGATTCAGAACACTTAGCAGGTAAGCTGGATTTTTGGTTCAATCTAATAGGATTGGGTTCTTCCCAAACAAATAGCCGCACTTAGCTAAAAATGGGTAAAGAATTATTAGAATACACGAGATAAACAGTAACGTTACTGAGGTCAGATGTTGTTTGCTTTAAAAGTTAAATAAATCTTCATGACAACGCATAGATTGTACACCATGGAATGTGTTGCTATTGGACTCACACAGACCTATGATTCGATTAATTTGAATACTTTTCCTACCGATAAGCAACACAGTTCTACTAGACTTTCTCGACGACCCAAGTCGTGTACAGACTCGCCAATCGGAAAGTGATCGCTTTGCCGACAGCCGATACGAATAGCTCATAACAAATGTGACATAGATTTTGTCTGGAGACCTACTTAGAGATAACACACGGTGCACAGGACTGACCTAACCTTAAACCTGATTGGTCGGTCGTTGGTCGAAAGTTTATTAAGTTATTGCCTGACTGACGGAAGTCAAAGACGCGGAGAGAAGGAGAGACAAAAGGCAGACATCTATTACATATTATATATATATATATACACTATATATATACATGTATAAACAGATAGACAGAAGTATAGGCATCCAGGTAGACGCACAGTCATATAAACAGACAAAAAGATCGACAGACGTACATTATAGACAGACGGGCGGACGGATGGACCAACGAATAGACGACAGATGCTCTCATCCATGGCGCTGTATGCTGATGATGACGACGACGACGAATTTTGCGATGATGATGATGTTAGTGACGATGAAGGTGACGACGACGCTGCTGCTGATGATGATATTAATAATGAGAATGCTGTTGATAGTGATGCTGATGATTACGATGCCGATGATAATGGTGGTGATGATGATGATGATGATGATGATGATGGTGATGATGATGATGATAGGGATACACTGTGATGATGCTGATAATGATGCTGCTGATGCTGCTGCTGATGTCGATGATGAGATGAAGTTGATGATGATGATGATGACGATGACGATGGGTTCCCGTTCATTTTGTCGCAGATCATTTCGTCGCATTTTAAAAACCACAATAACCCTAACCCTCACCCTAAACGATCTTACCACGCATACCCTCACCCTAAACGACCCTCACCAGTTCGTCCAGGTAGGCGGGTCGGAGGCAAATGCTTCCAATTTCAGGTAGAAGGAGGGGGATTTTTTGCGTCTTAATGGGGAATATCTTGCCTTCCTGGCACTTCGGAACCGGGGGTGTACCTCCATCACTCAGGAGGGATTGACGCTCCTGACCCTCACCACGCATAACCTGACCATAAACAACACCCACAACGCATGACCTGACCCTAACCGACCATCACGATGCTTAACCTGACCCTAACCAATATGAGACGAAATGAATTGCGACGAAGTGATCTGCGACGAAATGATATGTGACGAAATGAACGGTCACCATGACGATGACGTTGACATGGGACATGTGGCACAAGCTGTCTATCGTTTTAGGTCATCACCAGTAGACAATAATTGCAAATGGCCTCCGTTGACGAGATGTCGTTGCTGACTGGTGCAGTTGACTTTGATTCGTTGCCTGATCTTCCGCAAACAGAGGTCAAAGTTTATATCTGCTCCACAGCCACAGGTATGAAACACTCGTCGACTCATTCAGTCTCTTAGTAGATGTTCCTGCATGGGCGCTGTATAAATCATCCTAGTAAAGTATGAGGTGGGCAGCGCATCGTCCATATGGCATACATCTCAAGATGTATCTAGATACTCGTGTTCCTCTTTTTCGTCTTCTTGTTTACTTTATTCTTGTTCTCGTTCTTCTTCTTCTTGTTGCTTCTTCGTCTTCTCTTTCTTCTTCTTCTTCTTCTTCTTCATTTTCTTCTTCTTCTTCATTTTCTTCTTATTCTTCTCCTTCCTCTTCTTCTTCTTCTTCCTCTTCGTCTTCGACGCGTTCAAATTCGTCTTCCCATTCTTGGAATGATCTTTTCCTTTTACGCTCTAAGATATTGATACATCTTCATTTGCCGGTATCTTGAAATATTCACGCAGGGACCTCCTCTGAATAGTTTCCACTATATGAGACGAATTCAATGCTTTTCAAATCAATACATGTACAGTACAATACATACGTACAATCATACATGCATACACGCATGAAACGTTGAACTTCACAACGAATGCGTTACGTAACTAGACCCTTAGTTTAGTTGTTTTACGCTTTACGAGCTTACATGGCTGCTACGTTTAGCGTTTCTTATCTGTTTGAAGATATGCAGGTAGAACAGACTGCTCTTACGCAAAACGTCTATCCAAAGTTAAGAGAGTTTTGCCGCAGAAGACGTGGAATGGATTTTCACGTACGTTTATCTGACTTTTTATAGCCGTTTTCTCTGTCCTCTTATTGAAGACAATGCTGCAAAGTCGAATGATTTTCAGAACATACAATGCTTGACACCTTAAGTAATTCAACTGACCGCTGGGACTAATAGTCGCAAATGATGATGCCGATGACGATGATGATGACTATGAGGATGATGATTATGATTATGATGATGACGACGACGATGATTATTACTATGATGAGTTCTTTGCCCAAAGGCAAATTCATTGGCTTTACGCCATCCGGGAATGAGGTGATTTCTCGTTGCCTTCCTCACATACAATTATGGATGAGCAACTTTTCCCAGGTCGCTACGCAGTGACTTGAGGTGGGTTCGAAACTGCAACCCTTCGGCTGCAAGGCAACATGTCGGTATACGCCACGCATCCCTATGGCAAATGATATCTTACTCAAAACACTTATTTTAAGAATCAATAATTTTCACGGGATTCAGCATATTTTTACGAGATTGTTGGCCAAGAACAACACAGGTTCCTTTTTATCAAGAATCTTATTCTGGAAATGTCTTCCACTAAAGTCTGTACAGATAATTAGGGATCACTCTCAGTGTGTATTTAATGATGACACTGACCCGCGGAGAGAGAAAGAGAGAAAGAAAGAGATAGAGACAGATAGAGACAGACAGACAGACAGATAGACAGAGAGAGAGAGAGAGAGGAAAAAAAGAGAGAGAGAGAGAGAGAGAGAGAGAGAGAGAGAGAGAGAGAGAGAGAGAGAGAGAGAGAGAGAGAGAGAGAGAGAGAGAGAGAGCAATAGGCGTTGCTGAGTAGCGCCGTTTAACTACTAAGAAACATAATTGACCTTAATAGATATAAAATAGCGAATTTTTAAATGAAAATAGTGTATTATAAAAGGGAATGGATGCTTGATTTTGTTTGAAGGCTCTGGACGTTCGTTGGTCAACAGCCTCATGGCCAAGAAATATGGGTGATTGGGTGATGTATCAGTCAATCCTCGCTGACTGTCAAAGAATGTCAGTTGGACCGAAATTCGTTGTAAGTAAAGACGTCATATTCCCTGCAGGGAAGTTGAACTATGATGATAACAATAACAAAGAATAAAAGTTATGATGATGATAATAATAATAATAATAATAATAATAATAATAATAATAATAATAATAATAATAATAATAATAATAATAATAATAATAATAATAATAATAATAATAATAATAATAATAATAATATTAATAGTGATAATAATGATAATGCCAATCATTGTGGTGATAAAAATTTTGATATAATTATTAAACCAACTTGATCAGATTCCTATCGCAACAACGAAATTATCAAACACGAAAGTTATCTAAGTAGGCTAATCTATAACAGCCATTGCGCTAATCCAACTCCGATTCCGCTAAGAGACTACAAGGATCACCCTTTTAAAGTTACTGACACCAACCTGTCTGAAAATTTAATTAGATTGGTTCGAAAGCTAGGACGTAACTGCAGATGTAGACCGGTTATCAGAATTTTTGGATTCGTTCTTTAACTCAGTATCCATCCCTCTTGAATGAGCTATTTCCCTGCGTTTATCTTTCTAGTGGCGCTTTAGAGGTTTGTAGATTACGATCTACTAAACAGAAAAGCCTGGATTAAGGTTTTTAATTCGCATAATTCTTTTTTTTCTCCGCATCTACGTGATTCTCTAGTGCGCGACGATTTTCAATTTGAACAACATATTGAAATATGAACAAAAACCCTGATATAAAATAACATGTGATTGAAGTAAAATACGGTAAACTCCATGCACTGTTCGCTCAGATCTGTCTCATAAATGTAGCTCATAAATAATAAGAAATAACCAAGAAGTTTGTTATTATTTTAGTCAAGATTTGGATCAGTGTAGTTTTTATTAGCTTTCTGTTGATATTCGGAGAAGATCTGTGTTTCTATAGTTAAATGTTGAATTTCAATACTATTTCTAATTCCATTTAAAATAAGTGTCTAATATTTACTTATATTTGAAAACATTCCAATTATAGTCAATGTTTGCATTCTTACGTATTGTGAGTCTGTATTTGTTTTTAATTGTCAGTTTTCAAAATGTTTGGTCAAATTTTAGTTACGCTTTGATTTATTCTGTGTATTATGTTTTCAAGTCTTTTGCTACTGAATTTTTAGAATATGGCCTATACAGACGTGGATGGTTGTTTTGTAGGCGTTGATAGGTCAGCGATTGGGAGATTGTCTCCTTCCATCCATCATTCCTGCTGCTGACTTTGAACTAGTGTATCAGGCCTTGATCCAGAGTCGTGGTCGTCATGCAAAAGAGGCCGCACTTCTTGATCTCTGGTACGTTCGCGATGACAACATGACGGACCCTGCATATATTCTGAAACCTCAGAACCAGGACTCGAGAAGTTCCACCCCAATGAACGTGAGTCGAATGCCTTGACCTTATTTAAGCTTCGACCTCTGACCTTTGACTCGAATTTCAACTGAACCTAAAGCTGGAGGTCCTTATATATCCTTTTTAGATATGTAATGGCGATGCAAGCTAATGTGTTGCTTTTGCAACTGTGGATGCTTAAAAAGTGTATAAAACGAAAACGATCACTGTCTTCAGACACTTGCAGTCTAGGATATTAATTCTTTGCAATGCATATTTACCATTCACCTTTGAACGAATGGACGACCGGGAGGATAGATGAATGGATAAATAAATGGATGACTGGGTAGATGGACGGATAAGTAAATGGATGATTGGGTAGATGGATGGATAAGTAAATGGATGGTTGGGTAGATGGATGGATAAGTAAATGGATGATTGGGTAGATGGATGGATCAGTAAATGGATGATTGGGTAGATGAATGGATAAGTAAATGGATGGCTGGGTAGATGGATGGATAAGTAAATGGATGGTTGGGTAGATGGATGGATAAGTAAATGGATGATTGGGTAGATGGATGGATAAGTAAATGGATGGTTGGGTAGATGGATGGATAAGTAAATGGATGGTTGGGTAGCTGGATGGATAAGTAAATGGATGGTTGGGTAGATGGATGGATAAGTAAATGGATGATTGGGTAGATGGATGGATAAGTAAATGGATGGTTGGGTAGATGGATGGATAAGTAAATGGATGGTTGGGTAGCTGGATGGATAAGTAAATGGATGGTTGGGTAGATGGATGGATGAGTAAATGGATGATTGGGTAGATGGATGGATAAGTAAATGGATGGTTGGGTAAATGGATGGATAAGTAAATGGATGGTTGGGTAGATGGATGGATAAGTAAATGGATGATTGGGTAGATGGATGGATAAGTAAATGGATGGTTGGGTAGATGGATGGATAAGTAAATGGATGGTTGGGTAGATGGATGGATAAGTAAATGGATGGTTGGGTAGATGGATGGATGAGTAAATGGATGGTTGGGTAGCTGGATGGATATTTGGATGAATTATGTAAGAATGAAAGGATTGATTATTGATGGACGGAGTGACAGGAATGGATAATTGTATTGTATTGCATTTTAAGTTTTAACATTCGCAAAGCACCTCTAGAAGCGCGAGCCGTTCGGATTTGCGATTACGAATGGATGGATCAATAACAGATGGATAAATAAATGAACTGTTGGATGGATTAATTTATTGACGAGTGGATGGATCGATGAGCGGACATCATCTGATTGCTTGTAAAACCACAGAGTTACACGGTAATTGGGTAGGTGGTATTACCGTCGTGAAATCTGCAATAATGGTGCCAAAAGTTACCGTGATAGATGGAGATGTTAATTGATCCCCTGCGGGACTGCATAGGCCCTCGAAGGCAATGGAAATACAGGCGCGGTATTTACCATGGTGAGTGTTGTAACTTTGTCCGGCTCTGTAAGGAACCAACTGTATATCTAGCGTGGTCTGCATACAATATCGCGATATATAATTTAAATTCTTGACTGCCCAGCATATATTTGCTTCAGCTAAGTGCCCTGTGTCTAAAATGTATGATTTGGACATAAATGTTCAATGTATCGGAACATTTTTATCTGGTTATTTTGCCTCGTTGGAATAATGGAAATGTGGATGAAGAAAACCCCTAATAGAGATGGAGACGGAACAAATGGGACAGGGTAGACCTGATGGGAATGGAGGTCGGGTTGGAACAGAACCTGACTTAATTCCAACATCTATCTCTAGATAGAATTCATTTCTGAGTAGCCTAGCGATAGCAACTATCCTCTGGTCCTACGACGGCGTTGATAGGTCAATAATTCTGAACCATCCTTAACCTTTAACCTTTTACCCCATGAGTTTATATGTGGTTTGGGGTAGTTGATGACTTGCATACTAAAGGCGATCTACCGAAAGCGTCTAAGCTGACACGAGGATGGTCCTCTTTATTCCAGCGAATCCTGCTTCTAAGGAGTTTGAGTGGTAACAGCGTAACCAGTGGCCATCTGCAGGAACCAACCTGGGAGCGAACACAATGTCTGTTGAGGCAGCTGCTTCAGAAGGGAATCGACCTTTGTCTGCAGACTGGAACCGTCGCCAACTCGGAAGCATTCAGTTTCTTAATTACAGGTCAGATGACCACTTTCTTGACGTCATCATCGTCATTGTCAACAACATCTTCGCCCTCATAGTCATCATCATAGTCGTCACCGGCGTCATTATCATCTGTTTCGTATGTATTTTGGCCATTGATGTAGCGCCCCATAGGAACCACACGAAGGCGCTTAACCCCGCCACACAGCAGATGTAAACAGATGCGACGTAAGAATTTTCTGTTCCTGAGCTACATGTGGTTCAAAGGTATGAATTGTCAAAGGAAGAATGTTCCAGTACGATAGTCCAATTATCCAATATAATGAGTTAGCACGGTGAGCCCGCTGAGATGTTATCCTATTAGAAGCTATTATAAAGGCTATGCTACGCTCTGCTATTATGCTATGCACTTCTGTTCTGCTATGATACGCTGTGCCATGTTATCATAATATATATACTGTGCTCATCTATATTAAAGTTAGGCGTGTTTTCTTTGAGCCAGATTTCGAGAGAGAACTACAATTCGGTTTTCAGTCGTCTCGTAAGCAGAGCGCACAAAGTCTCGCGTTCTTCCGCACAATTGTCGACCTCAAGAACTACGTGTCACTTCCCGTCTCGCAGAAGTTCGCCGAGATTTCGTGCTCCGATGGACCCAACGAGAAGCCTAGGCTGGACGATGGGTGCCAGAGAAGGTTGGCAGCCGTCAAGGACGAGATCGTCAAGAGACTTCCACCGAAACAGAGCGTTAATAATTCGATTCTTTGGAAGTTTGACGATGGAATCAGCACGTATCTACACAAGGATTATCTGACCAACGTTTCTCAGACGTTTCAGTCAAAGGTATCGCAATTGTGGCTACCATCAACGCAATCTGAACATTTTGACGCTTAAGCTTAAGTCAAACGATTAATCAATCAAGCAGTCAGGCAATTAATCAATCAATGAAATTTAGTGCCTCTTCGATAAATCTAGTCAGAGGCGCTCACGGTCCAACCTTGGTCAAATATGACAGATTTCGGAGTGGAATAAAAATGGGGCAGAGAGTTCCTAGGCAGAAGATCCAATGGGAAGCTATTCCAAGCAGTCTGGCTCACAACCGAAACGCACGATACTGAGAAAGACGCATGGAGAAGACCCTGCGAGGCAGAGCTCTGTTTGCTAATTATTGTAGAAACAAGGCTAATTGTTAGGCTTTGTTTTTGTCTCGCTTGTATGTATTGCATTGTAATTTTAGATTTATATAGCGCCTCTTACATAAAATAACTATTCATTGGCGCTCTCTGCATTTGCCTATTACGAAGCTCAAAGTCAGTTTTAACCAATAATGTCACAAGAATTAGCAAAACAGTGCACAGTATGCTGAAAGTCACCAGTGGTGGGTCCGCGCGTAAGTGCGGATCCTACCTACGAATTCCCGTCGACAGCTGACAGATGGCATGGTGTTCAGAGTCTCTAGGCCAAGTTACGTCGAAAGAGGAGAGCTTATGCATATTCACGTATGTATTCCACAACCCCTGCGCCTGGAATGATTATAATATCCCCCCTCAACTGTCCATTTCCGGAGATGCATCGAGACTTCCCTGTGTTTATGTATATGTGTGCATGCGTGTCTCTGTGTATACCTTGCTATTTATATAGCACCTTGTTTGGTTCGTGCAAAGTTCTTCGAATGTTTGCTGATGCTGCTTATAACATAAATGCCTGTTTAGATGGAGGAGATGTTGAGTGAGACTCCAGACAACATCCGTTCGATGGGTCAAAATGAATCCGTTTTCGACGAGGTTCATCAGCACTGGCTGATAGCACGTGACTTGACCGGATGTTACGTTGAGCGAGAGCAGGTGCTTGATCTGTTGCGTTCCTACGTCGTCAGCAACGAAAGCAAACCATTGGTCGTCTTTGGAGATGCAGGCATCGGCAAAAGTACGATCCTCGCAAGAGCAGCCGCTGAGGTTAGTCTAAATCACAGAGTTATTGCGTGATAGCTTCTGTATAAACAGTGAAAACAATGGTCTTGATTTAGTTCCATTGTCGGAAAACTATATACCAAGTCAATGTTTAATGGCAAACTGGAGGTCCGAGGAGTTGTGGTCAAGACACTGGCGTGCAGAGCAGAGGATGTGGGTTCGATTCCCGCTATATTCATGTGATTCACTTTAGTACATCTATCGCTAGCTGGAGTCGGTTAAATTAATTGTGTAACCTGATGAGCGCCTTGCATGGCTGTCGACAGATAAATTCGACTCCTGAAGAACTTTTCATGATCTGTTCACACTAGGCTATCCATACTGCGATTTTCAGTTCGTAACAAAACGAAGATCTATTATTACTATTATTGTGTGACACGGTGGCCGATTGGTTAGAGCGGTCGGCCCGTAATGCTCAGTATCCGCTGAGTGAGCGGGTTCGACCCTCGTCCGATTCTCAGTCACTGTGTAGGGACCTTGAGCAAGTCCTTCACGCACAATGATTGCTCTGCAGGACAACTGCAATTGTGCCGTCGAGGTGTGTGCACTTCTGAGCAAAATTTTTTGGAAGATGAGCAATATCTAATTTCAGAAAACAAAGAATAAATATTAATCTTGTTTGCATTAGCCACCTCTCCTTTCTTCGTCATTTTCCCTCTCTCCTTCATCGTCATCGTCTTCACCTCGTCGTTGGTGATGATGGTGCAACTGTGTGGATTTTAACCGCTTACGCCAAAAGTGACATCAACTTACGTGACATCATATCACAACATTACTGTATACATAACAGTACCGCTGTACAGCATCTCACCACATTAACATTGCGTCACATTAAACTACTCATACAACATTAGGCTGTATTGGAGATGTTTGTCTTTACTGTTGCTTTAGGCTTGCAAATGGATTGACGGCTGCGACACAGTTTCAATCATTCGCTTCTTGGGCTCGACCTCTCAGTCTCTCGACATCCACCAGACCCTGCTGAGTATCTCCCGTCAGATCCTCAAGGCCACCGGTCGGCCACTGGATGCCACTCCCATCGGCTACATAGACCTTGTCAACCAATTCTTCCAGGTCATCGATAGCTTTCCAGACGACAGATGCCTCGTCGTCTTCATCGACGGCGTCGAACTCCTTGGGACACACTGTGGAG
The DNA here is from genome assembly GCA_959347315.1 of Bimastos eiseni. Classification (NCBI taxonomy): domain Eukaryota; kingdom Metazoa; phylum Annelida; class Clitellata; order Crassiclitellata; family Lumbricidae; genus Bimastos; species Bimastos eiseni. Next base: position 64,908,891 of record OY365806.1, on the reverse strand, counting down.
CTCACCTCTTTGAGTGGCTGCCACAACAACTGAAAGAAAACATAAAGATCGTTCTGTCCGTAACGACGGGACCTATTCTCGATACGCTTAGGAACGACGTGATACGAAGGTCAAACAACTTCGTTGAAGTTCCGCTACTTCTTCCTGAGGAATGTCGAACCCTACTCAGGTCGATCCTGGCTGAGAAGAATCGGAGGTTGACAGCGGAACAGGAGTCATCAGTCTTTGAAAACTCCTTCGCCTACTGCACCACTCCGCTCATCGTCAGGATGGTAGGAGACGTCGTCAAGAGATGGACCTCCACGACCGAAGCAGAATTAGCAGCTCTTCCAGATGACGTCAATGCGGGAATCGAATCAGTTTTCGATGATCTGGAGCGTAAGTTTGGGAGTGGATTAGTCGGTCGAGCCTTGGCTCTGTTGACCGCTTCTCTAAAAGGTCTGAGCGACTCCGAAATGGACGATCTATTATCAATGGACGATGCGGCCACAGCCGAAGTGAGCGAGAGTTCGGGTTCGCGTGATATCGGGCGAATTCCTCCAATATCATGGCAGAGGATCAAGTACACACTGCACGATTTACTCAGAAAAGTCGTCTGCGAGGGAGTAACCCTCGTATACTGGAGGCACCGAGCATTCGCGGACGCCGCACGGGCACGATATCTGAGAGATGAGAAGCGAAGACAGGATGTCCACTCCCTGATCGCAACCTACTGGATGGGCCCCAAAGGCAGCAAACCCACGACCGCAAACGAAGTCGATCGGTCTTTACCGACGCAGCCGCTGATGCTTCGCGAACCGGACGTAGCAAACCCTCGTCCGCTGTACAATCTCCGAAAGTTCGACCAACTTCCGGTACACCTGAGTCTCTCCGGAAGGGACGACGACCTAAACAGCTACGTCCTCTTCCGCTTCGACTGGCTGTACAACAAGACGAGGGCCTTTTCCTTGGAAAACGTTCTCTGCGACTACAATCTCGGCAAAGGCGTTGAAGTTCAATTGGTAGAGTCGGCGCTTCGAGACGCCGCCTACTTCATCAACGAAAACCCCGAGAACCTGGCGTCGGAAGTCACCGGACGCCTGCTCGGCTACTACAACAGCCACAGCAACATCCGGGAGCTCATCGATGAGTGCGACCGACGTGGGGTCGATTACTGTGCCTTCGTACCAAACTTTCCCTACCGTCAGATGCCCGGCGGGGCGCTGAAGCACGTCGTTCACTGTGTCGACACTCCCAAGGATTGCGTCATTGTTGGCGAAGAGGACGAGATCTTACTGGCTAAAGACCCGGCCAACTCTTTTATCCAGGTCATCGATCTGGTGGTTGGTGAGCGACGCGGCGCCATTCCAGCCTCTGTGGGTTCCATGCACGTCTCGAGGTCTGGTCGTCATGCAGCGGTTGTCGACTACGCCCGCGAGAAGTCCGTCAAACTGCACAGCCTGGAAACGGGGAAGTTCCTCGGACACATTATCCCAACAAACCACATCTCTCTGAGCACCAAGGACAGACAGCAGTTGACCCACTTATCTTTGACGGACACTCACCTCTGCATGGTCATCAGTGCAGAGAGCAATTGGCTGTGCATCGCCGATGTAAGTCGATGTGCCATGGCCAGCGTCCTCAATCTTCCCAAACGTGCCAGTGTATGCCAGATCACGCCAGATTCGAGACACGTATTCGTTAATACAGGAACAACTCTTCTCAGCTACGACCTCGATACTATGGAGCTTGTCAACAATAGTATTTTTGAAGAGGTTCCGACTCAATTATACTTCACAGAGGACAGCCGCATGGGATTTTTAATCGGTGAACAGGTAACCAGGGCCAAAGAATATCGTTTCTCTTTTGTTAGAATCAGGTGTTGCAAATGCAAAATAAATATTTTACTCTTCTTACCAATGCCTGCATTACTTAGAGTGTTGCTTACTTTCCACTCTCTGTATTTCAATCTCAATTTCCTGCTGATGTATTGAGCAAGCGTGACTCTAAATATAAATCAACTGCAACGCTATTTTGTCTCTGCTTCATTTTAAATAGCTTCTCTTTGTCGACTTCTGTGACCGTTTGCCTATAACTAAGCTAATCCCATTGCACATGTGCGAACGTGATTCTAGCTCTCAGCGTCTCTTATTTGCAGGATAATCGATTGATTAAGTTCACTTTTAACGAAGGAAAGATCGAATTCCAAGTGAAGATCGAGATCAAGGCGTCGTTGGAGAACGATTCCATCCAGGACCTTCAATTGTCCAAGTCTCAAGAACTCCTTCTCATCCGCGGTCATTCGAACCTCATCATCTACAACCTGATCGATGACCGACCGTTGTGCCACATCGAACGCCCGACAGAAGTCCCAAAAGAATTCAGACTTCCAAAGTCGTCCTACTCCGAGCTAAGCTTCTCTCAGGCAAAGTTCGCGGGCGACGACAAGTTTCTAGCAGCGTCCATCTTCCGCGATGTCCTCATCTGGCAGCTCGGCTCCGGAAACAGCTGTCGTCTCGTTAGCACGCTTCGAACACCAATTGGACTGGTCGAAAACCTGCACGTTGCCAACGTTCGAGGACAACTGGTCACCGTCTCACATGGATCCAAAGAACTCCAGATTTGGAGCATTCAGGATTCACTGGATCACGTGGACGTACAGGACCGACTGACGTCATCGATCAGTCAAATAGTTGTCTCAGCAGACGACTCGAAAGCATTCGTCATCTGCAGCGGAAGTGACGAAGTCGGAATCGTCGACATGCGCACTGGCAACCTCATTGATTTGCTGACTCACGAGTCGCCGGTCGTTTCCGTCTGCATTTCCGCTTCCGGTGAGTTTGCACTTGTAGCCGTGGAGCACGCGAAGTCTGGTCAGTACAACAAAATCTGGAGCACGGTGGGTAGACGCGTGATCGGAGAGTTTGGCAACACAGGTTCCGTCTCCGTATACTGTGCGGAAAGCCTAAGTTTCCTCAGTCTTCTCCAAAGGGCACGTAGCATCAAAGACCCCTTCCAGCTGTCCCTGTTCAAACAGTCGGATGGTGAGGTCTTCGAAGAGTTCAAGACTGACATCGAGGTCTCCTTCGTTCTCCAGAAACCTTTCCTGACGGCTGAAGATCATTACATGGTGCTGCTGTCTGCAGAGGACTTCGACCACTCGAAGACCCACTACATCAACCCCTGCGTCTGTGCCGTATCTCTACGAACCGCCATCATAACGATGACGACGTTTACCCCGTCCGGACTTCGTGACAGAGTTCCCAACCTACGAAGAATCCTTCACGTCGCTCCGTGTCCGTCGAACCCCTACACTATTATCGTTCTCTATACCAACGAACCCGATCCTGTCAATGGTAGACGCACCTACGAACACAACCACGGGTTCCTCATCCTCGATTTATGCAGCGCAGTCATCTGCCAGCTGATCGACGACTTCTTTCCGCCGAGTACTCCTCTGGCAGACGTTCTCTTCACCCGGGACATACGCCTCTGCGTCGACCACACGTCGAACGTATACGATATGGCCAACGGCCACTGCCTCGAGAGGCTCCTCCCGTTGCAGCTGCGACCTCGACGGCTGGCCATGCGCGACGCAGTGGTCCTCTACGTTGACGGACAGTACGTCTCGGCAGTTCGAATCGCCGACCGGAAGTGCCTTGGTCGGCTTAGCGTCCACGGCGACATCCGGGTGCTCGAGGTTTGCCACGACGACCGTACAATCGTCGTGGGATGCTCAGACGGCTCCATAGTCTCCTACGTCATCGTCGACGTCGACGTAGACGAGAGGGCAGAGGTCATCGGTCAGCTGGCAACAAGGAAGTCTAGATTCTACGCAGGGGGTGGTGGAGGTGTACCGAGATTCTGGGATAAGGTGAACACGGCTCCTGACTACTCCCGACCACCGGGGGCCTTGGTTGAGGGCGGTCTAACAGAGAGGCAGCAGTTGCAAAACCTGAAGCCGTTCGCCAAGATCCGATCGACTCGTCCACCTTCCAGCTCGCAGCTCTACGATCTCAGCTACGGGTCGCAGACGTGCATTGCCATGTAGGATGGATGGGGCCGGAAATTCTACAGGACATCTTAGACGGGTGTTCAAACGATTCAGTGGGATTGGTTATTACTTTGAAACGATGACTCGGGTTTGATTTTGTGGGGACTTGGCGTGTGGGTTTTTGATGTTGAAACGAGGACCTATGCTTTGTAATCGGTTGTTAATTCAAGGTCAGTCGTATCGACGAATTGCCTCTTGTCGTTGTAGGGCTTTTGGTGTAACGAATAAAAGAAGATAATACAAGGCGACTGTATTTTGATATTGCCTTTCGTACAATTGGTTCAGAAGTTCACACATGTCTCGGTGAAACAGTTGTAGTTATATTGCAAAGCAATAATTATTGCGTGCGAATTACTTGCTCAAGGTCCTTACACATGAACTCCTCGGATTACCGCTCAACTAATCGAGTACTGTTTCATAAATTTGTTTGAGCTGTTAACCTAACTGCTGGTAGAACACTGCTTCATCAGCAACATGGAAAAGTGAGGAGTAGCTAGTACTAGCTACGGAGCTCGTCAGATGCTATAGATCATTGAGCTTCAAGCTCACGCGTTGAGCATTGGTATTTTGGGCCAATTAACGTCTAATCACATGAAAATTAAGCCTGCTTGTAAGTCATCGGTTTATGGTATGATGTTCACTGCAGATATTGAAATATAGCCTACGAAGTTTGTATAAAGGAAAGTTGTTCAAATAAATGCAACTCAAATGTTTTATAAGTAGCAGGTGTGCTCTATGTTTTTTTCTGAAATTTTCGGATAATTCCAGAGCACGGAGAGCTGTGTAGAAACAAGATTCATCATCACGTATCTATCATATCTTCAAGAAATATCCTGCCCATTGTCGTATGATATAAATTTCAATTGTTGCTGATTGATGAACGCCGAGCGTTCAATCAATGGAACTTAGTATTTTTTCAAGAAATCTAGTCAGTCCAACCACGGTCAAAGAGGACAGATTTAAGAGAAGGGTAGAAAGAAGGTGGGGAGTTCCTTGGCATTGTCTAGAGAAGGCACTTCTACAAAGCATAAGCACCATGTACTTGTATACACACAATTTATCTATCTATCTATCCAGGAAAATGAATTTGTATATAAGTTTATGAATAAATTACTACCTTCTGCTTAGCTGAACTACCTCAAACCACTTCAGCTAGCTAATCCATATTGTCTTAGAAATGTTAATCATTATCGGCCTATTTTTCCTCGTACAAACACGCGTAAGTTCTCGATTGCCTACACTGGTCCCATAGCATGGAATTGCCTATCACACACGAAATCCGGAATATAAACCACTATGAAACCTTTAAATACCGACTCCGTAAGCAACTATTGACTCACTTTACATGAAGTGCCTATTTCTTCACAATCTGGTAAGTTTGTATACTTTCTGTTAATTAACTAGTTAGGTATAGTAACTTTACCACCTTACTGAATGCTCAATACGTCATCCACCACTTCTTAATTTCATCTCCGTAATTGGGTGACCCTGCCAGCGGGATCTCGGTCCCTTAAGGGTTTTTCCATTATTGTTTTATTTATTACTCTGTGTAAATCAGATGGTTTTATTAAAAAAATGTTAATTCTTACTCTGATGCTATTAGTTCATAACTAAATGAATAATGATGTATAAATTATATACATTAATTTGTTCACAAAGAATTTGTTACCTACATTTGTAAAATGATGGTGAAACAATAAAAAACTATGGTTATGGTTATCTATCCGTCCGTCCGTCCATCCATCCATACATCCATCCATCCAATCCATCCAATCCATCCATTTATTTATCTATCTGTCTATTTATCTACTATCTTATCATTTTATTGATTAAACCCAAGCATATATAACACAAGCATATAGATTACTATGTGATGATGATTACAATAAAAAAATGTCGGAGGAGTATTATTGGGGAAGAGAAATAGTGGGGTCCACCCTTACTCATTCAGTAGACAGGCAGCAATTGGGTGCAATTGGTGTGACCTTGAAGGAGAAACAAAAGCTTAAGTAGTTATCTATATAGGCCTACTATGCACCTAACACATCATTAGTGACATGTTCGTTTAGGAATCGCTTATATTTGATTTTACAGGTATCAAGTGACCTAGAAAGCCGAATCTATAAGGGGAAGCGTTCCATATTATTGGGCCATTATATTTCACAGCTAATTATCTAGATGTAGTGCGACAATAAATTCGTATGAACCTATGAATTGAACGTGTTTGGTGGGGATTAATTGATGAGATTTGAGTGAAGTAATTATTAAAGCACGTAGGGAGTTGATTGGTGAAGAATTTATACATGAGAGCTGTACTGCATTTATTCGAATAAAATAATTTACTAGGCCCTATTTAGAATTTAAGTTCTATTAAACATGTTACTGTATGTCTTCCGTGTACAGTACAACTAGCGAAACATATTGTCTCGCATTCGAGAATCACTGTGTATGGTGAGGTGTTTAGTCAGTTTTGTCTCCATTTAACTGTTTATCTTCTTAAGCCCAAATGGGGGCTACGCCACGTCGCGGTAGTCGGAGTTTAGACGCAGTGAGGTGAGTCATGATTTACAAATCATCCTCACGGAGCGCATTTCGAAGATCGAGAATGAACTCTTTGATGTGTCCAATTTGTTCCTTGCCACGTAGGATTTGTCTTCTGAAGCAAACAATGCGTCCCGAATTAGGTAATGATAGAAAAGGCATTGCTAGATTAGCAAGAGAGACGTCGTACTAAGAAGAAAAACCTCTCGTCACCCACGTGTTATGATGAAAGCAATTCAAAGATAACAGAGCGGATGGAGATTGGTTAGACGCATTTCTTGGAAGGCAACTATGTGGGTTTACTGGAGCAAGTTAACTCGCAACTGCTCAATTTACAAGTATACTATCATAACATCAATAATATAATATATATATATATATTCTCATAGGCATACCAATTTATAAAATACCGGATAATCAATGAAGATTGGACAGGAAGAAAAGTCAATGGAGATTAAGGCTGCCGATATAATAATAATCTAATGCTGAAGCCACACTCGAATATTACATTTATCAAACATCCATCATATGATAAGCGAAATAACAGTTAGCTTAGGCACACAACAAACGAAATTTCTCCATGGATTTAAAAAATGCTTCTCTCATAAGAGAAGCGAAGTGGTTTGCACAGAATTCAACCTCTAGTAACTTACCTTTTGCTTTCATCTCGACTCCCGAAGAATCCTCGCAGCTGCTCCACCGTCGGTGGTGTTAGCTAAGCAGTCAAAGAAATAGAAATCGTAGACCAGAAGATTAAGCGTCTGCATCAATACTCGGAATGCAACATCTAATAGTAAACTGTCTGTCTGAGTCACGGGTTATATCTTCTACTCTGTAGATGGTCACTTTGTAGGAGCCTTGAGCAAACATTACGCTCGTAACTCTTCTCATCGCCATTGATTGGCGCTTACTCGTGATGCATATTTGACTGCGGTGTTTGCTAAACGCGTTAACAATGGAAATAGCTGACAGGGTGCCAATCGCGGGAAAAGACGTGCATAATAGCTTAACTATTTAATAACGTATGGATCATCAGAATGATACTCTTTGGGATACGGTATCCGTTGGTTTAAACGAGCCTACTCAGAGAGTAGGCATACAGATTCAATCTTCCTCTTCTAAGACGGCCTCTGAGTAGAGACCTTGAGTAAACCCTGTGCTTACAATTCTTCAGAGACCACCACCCAATACGAGTCTCCACCCTTCATCATAGACACAACAGATTGCCTGGACTTGTATTCCGCAGTTCATTAGAGCAGTGTTTCCCAAAGTGTGTTCCGCGGGTCCCTAAGGTTCCGTGAGGGCATGACAAGGGTTCGGTATAAAAATTGAATAAAAGTGTTTGAATGTATTGTTACATTAGAAATCAGATACTGAGGCGAAGAGAAAGGAAACATGTGAAAAGATCATTTAAAATGATTTTAAATATTATTTGTATGGCTAAAGATTGTATGCATCCAACCATCACTCCTATTTTGGTCTACATTGCACGCAAATACTGCATCTAACAGTAGTCAGAATAGATTGGGAAGCGATGCATTAAAAAAATATTTGTTTAATGCACAATGCGCACAGACATGAGGGGGAGGGGGAAGGGAAGGGAGTTTTCCGTCTGTTCGCTCATGAATGTATCCATAAGGCCCACGTCCACCATCATCACCGACTTTACCACCGTTCCACCATGCCGTTTCTTCGGCTTGACCTCCCTGGAGTTTAACCTTGAGCCGGAACGAAGAGAAAAGCCTGAATATTGCGCATTTGGTATGATATAGAGCCGGTGTCTTAGCTGGTCTCTATGTCGTGGCATTTGTTGGTGCTAAAAAATCTTTTATTCACAGTTGCATTGAACCAGAGCCTATCTATGGTCCCCACCTAAGTCAATACGACCTTATATCACTTATATAGATATAGCTCCTTTAAAGTCCTTCCAACCTTACCGTTATGCTGTGAAGCTGTTGTATGTCGGCCAGAATCCAAACAAGGTTCTCGCAAGATGTTCTAGCGTGTCCGAATTCCGACATCGCTCTGAAAGACAGTCGTCAAAACGGGTATGTATTCATGACCATTTCTATTCGTGAATAAAATGATTTTTATATGAAATTCACTATCACTCATACTCGTATTTATATATTGCCCGTCCCGACTGTCTCCAGTGTTGACTATTCATAAATAATATTGCCTATAGTTCGACTTACCTGTCTAGTTAGGTTATGCCTGGGTGTGGGATTGGCATATCTAGAGTTTGTCACCGTCAATTAGCGCATACTGTAGATTATTGTGCTTAGAATACAACTTGCCTATCACACAGGCTACTCTATGCACAATGACAATTTTCGGTTAAATGGCAACCGTCAAAATATAAATTTGACTTTCACAACCTAGAGCGTAGGCCTCTCAAACTGCCCTGGAAAGACAGATTGATTGATTCGATGCTGTCAATTAAACTCTCACTGGGATGCCAACTTATCATTCATAAAAATAAGATCTTATTACAGAACAAATCATAAAAGTTGGAGGCCCAATGCGATGGCATCTGTCGCATGCTGTGTAAGACCGGTACTGTATCCAATCAACTGTTGCGCAGCATAAAATATTATGATGCGTCCCTATAACAGTTTAATACTTAGAATTTCTGCATTGAATCAGACGACGTATATTTATGAGAATCATATCTCGTGCCCTCTCCGTACCTGTTATAGTTTTCGCTTAAGCTTGCAATATAGCGTAGGTATAGACGCATCTTCTGGGCGACGATTGACCGCATAAGGCGATTGAAGCTCCTCCCCTCTACAGTCTTCTGCACTTCGTCGCTAGACGAAGGAAAAGACACGTTTACATGTAAGAGGATATGCGAAAGATAGGATGAGAAGAGATTAGAGAAAGAAGGGAGAGAAGACGATTAGCATAATGGATGAGGCGGATGAGAAAGAGGGAATGGTAGGAAGAATATAAACAGGATGAGAGGTATATAAGAACCCGGAGGAAGACACGGAGTCAGAAATAAATGGAAGTGAAGGAGCAGAACAGAACAGAAGAGCAGAAGAGTGGGATACAAGCAGCAGGTTGTTAAATGGAGTGACACAATCGTAATCCTAGTCGTAATCGTAATCTTGACATCTCTACAGCGCCCACAATAGCGAAGTTGCGAGATCCAGCTTATTCACAGCCGCAAGAAAGACAGAAACAGTGGAAGAAAGAGGAACTCGAGGGGTAAGAACAGAAAGAGGAGGTCGTACAGGTATCCAATGCGTTGACCAATCAGCCGCAAAGTCTGAATAATTAGCGCTCGTATTTCGTGATTGACGTTTGGCATAAGGTCATTAGAGATGTGTTCTCTAAACAAATAAAAAGACACGTGTAGAGATCAGAGAAAGTGAAAGACAGAGAAACAGAAGAGAGAAGAGGAGAATCAGACGGAATAAGAGACGATAAAGAATGAACTGAAGGTCAAAGATGAACGGGAGAGAGATAACAGAACCCGTGGGATGAATACGAGCGAATATGAATACGATGAATACGAAACAGAAAGAAGCAGAAACTTGAAGAGTAGGAGCAGAAAGAGGAGATGGAAGAAGAGCAGGTTGAAGAGCATAGAAGAGGAAGGGCATGAAAAGAATGAAGAACAAATTATGCGTAAATACATGAAAAACACAGGAGGAAACTCGGCGGAAACAGAATGGGGCGTAAATAATATAGGTCGATTCAAATCTGGTCCAATAGCTCACGATTCAATTACAATACAATGCAAATGAATACAATGTAGGAAGTTGCAATTGTAGTGTTTACACACCCTTGCTTGATGATTCCTTCCAATGAAGCCTGAAACACTCTTATTGTTCGATCATATTCTTCATCCGAGATGGGAAGATCAAAAAGTGAAGGCGCCGATGCAGGAGAGTATGCCACGGAAAGCTGCACAGAAGACAGAAAATATAACTGAGTTAGTGTTTGTTTAAGGTAACGAAAGTAAGTCAAGTTAAAAGGATGGAAACACAGTAAGGTAAGTCAAGTTAAGATGGCTTAGGTCAAGCCTCAAACGAATGACATTGCTTAGAATAAAGCACAGATAACATGGAAAAGTCGGAATGGACGGATAAGGACTTGAACCCGCGCTATCCGCTTCATAATGCCGGTGTGGCGTGACTGAATCACCCGCCTATAAGTCTTCCGGGAAGACTATTTCGAAACAGGCTCTCCTCCGGCGGATAGGTTTCAGAATAAGTTCCTTTCCCCGAAGACTATTACCCTGAAGCAGAGTCCCCGGGGAGACATTATTTCACCCAAGGGAGACTGTTTGGAGGGAAGACTATGACATCCGCGTTCTAGCCAACTGGATTGCATTTGACTATAGAACGCTGTGTAGGATGAGCGTGAATCAAAAGTAAAAGAAATGTCGGGTCGGGTAGGGTACGGTAGGTAGGGTAGATTATAATATGGTAGGATAGGGATGGGCTAGAAAGGGCAAGGTAGGTAGTGTAGGTCAGAGTATGGCAGAATAGAGCAGGAATGGTCTGAATAAGATCATGGAAAGTAAAATTTGGCAGGGAAGATCAGGTTTTAACACCAAGTCAGACGTCGAAATGACAATCTCAGCGAGCATCCATACACCGAAAAACGTGCTCTTGGCTTGTATTCGTACTTGTAATCTCCAAATTTCTAAAGCGTCACCCGAAAGCCAAGCCCTCGGAACCAGCTTATTTATGTGCTCTGCATAAAATCAGACTGGTTGTCCAATGGATACTCGATGGCAGAGCATAGTCCGGTTTCCAGGAGTCAGCGAAGGCAGAGTAGCTGTTAAGGGGGTGTCGTTTTGGTCGAGTGTTGATAGGTGGAATATCAAGTAAGGAATTTGGGTAAGAATTATTGAAAAGGTGAGACTTAAGTTTAGAATGGAAAGCTCGGGAAGGGGGGGTGATGGAATGGGGAGCTTGGAACAGATGATATTGGATGACGGACAGTGATGGTGGAGGAACTGAAAATGTACGGAATTCAGGAGGCAGATCGCTCCAGAGACGTGGTGCAGCGTTGGATATTGCTCGGTTGGAAAACTTGAGATGAGAGGTGACTGGGGCTCGAATAAGGGTGAGACAGGATGAAGATCGGGTATAGAGCGTGATGGCTGGATGCTGAAGAGTTCGTGAAGGTATTTTGGCTGTATTGTATGGACTATGAAGTTGTGAGTAAGCGATTGGCTTCAAACATCAACGACACCCGTCAACTGTTGACTTGGAATGAGTTCGTTGGCTTTGCGTTAGAGTGTGTTCCCCAAATTGGTTGGTTACCTTTTGCTGTTTATTGGCCTGTTTTTATAAACTGATGCAATAGTCACTATTTCATCATAATAGGCTGATGCAGAGAGCAACTCTAGTCTGCTCTGCTATTGGAAAGTTCTCAGTTATACATCATTATTAGCAATTCGACATAGATGATGCCTACTCACGATCTCATCGGTTGCTGTTGCAGTTTGTAGAGTACTCGCCAATAGCTTAAAACATAATCAAAGTTGATTCAAATGAAGCATAATCATTAATAATGCTTAGGACAAATTGCAGTAAAACTCAGCTCTTGCACCTAGTTTTATTCCCGTGTGTCATTCATTATTAAAATGAATCCATCTGGTTGTTACAAAAGTAGGAATGTTCATCACGAACGAGCCACTTCGGTTGCTGGAACTTGTTTCCTGCAATGACATTCTCTTTACACTATGCCCAATTAAATTTGGCGTTCCAAGAATATATGATGGATCCCTTACTTTTCCTAATAAAATTATACATAAATGACCTCCCTAATGCCTCTTATTTCCCTGCATCTGTCCTTTCTGGTAGCCAACTCTCTAGTAGTATCTGTCGATTCTGCGCTCAGTCGCAAATGCTATTTAGTTTTCAATAAAAGATTTTGGAAGCCTTTTTAAAGACATGCCTCTACACTCTACAGTATGTTCAGAATTTCTTTCTGCGGCACTTCTTCTCTGCAAAAATGTTAACAAGTTCATCAACGTCCATTTTCTTTGCGTTTTCGTTTTCCATGCTGAGAATGGCTAATCCAGATAGTCTATCTTGCAACATGGTACTACGCAAATAGTTTTTGATGAGCTTAAGCTTGGAGAACGACCTCTCTGCTGTTGCCACAGTTACTGGTAAAGTGAGGAAGAGATTGAGAAGATATGCAGTGCAGACATCTGGGAGTGATGTAACAAGAGAACTATTTTCGATTATCAAAAGATGACTCAACTCTTTGATTGTGTTTATTTTCTTAATTTCTTGTTTGAGAACCATTCTAAAGCTTTGTAACTGCTCGAAGAACGATGGTGCTATGTCATTTGAATACTGTTGTTGTAACTTTGTCGCCTTTGTGAATAGTTGATCATCGGTGGCGGCAGTCAATTCACGGGGTGCAGTATGCCAAATGTATCTACCACAACCTGCATTCCTCTGAACCGATGAACAACCTGATTGATGAGAATGTCAAGAGTGCGGTAAACTACATTTACTTTGAATCGCATTTCTGGATCAGTGAGTCGGCTATCATCGCATAGATCATCAAACTGCTTCTTTGCTTTTGGGATTCGTTTACCTTTTCCAAAATTGGTCTCTACACCCCATTGTTGGGCAAGAGATACTGCCGTTTCCTTGGCAATATTGTATTCATTTGAATTGTTCCTGAATGCTGACATGAGTTCAAACAAATTTTTAAGCAGATTTGAAGCACTCATTAAGTCAATTGTGTCAGTCTGTAGCATTTTTGAAACAGTATTCACACTTTCAAACATTTTAGTGAGCACAACCAGAAGAAAAACAAATTCAAACGATTCTAATTTCCTTTGAAGTCCGAGTGCTTCAGCAATTATATCTTTTTTTTCTCGACCAGATTTATATTTATTAATGCTTTCAATATATCTACATAACGATAGCGTACTGCTACTATGCACTCTTCACGAGACGACCATCTTGTTGGGCACAATGCCTTGAGTTTGATATTCGACTTAGTTGTAAACGATGACAGAATGTCCCATCGTTTGATGCTGGAACCGAAGAACGTGTAAATCCGCTGAATAACGTCAAAAAATTGTGATACTTCGTGTACTTGAGAAACTGCATCATTCAGAACCAAGTTCAGATTATGTGCAACACAATGAACGTATAAAGCTTTTGGCACTTTTTCCAAAATACGTGATTGGACTCCAGAGTAGACACCACTCATTGTGGCAGCACCGTCATAGCCTTGGCCCCTGCATTTCAACAGATCCAACCCTTTATCTTTTATGCACTTTAAAATTTCGCCTTCAATTCCTGCAGCACTCATGAATCGCACGGAAGCCTAGAAAACTTTCATTGATCTGATTGTGGGTTCGTTTTCCAGTTTCAGGGTCAGTCTCTATCGTCACATAACGAAATACTTCACTCATTTGATCAACTTTGGAAATATCTTGAGTGGTGTCTATGGATGACTGTAAAAAAGGAGCCTGCTTTATCAGTTCTATTAAAGCATTTTGCAAATGAGTAGAAAGTATCTCTATTACTTCATTCTGCACTGTAGGGCTTAAATATTTGGTTGTTCCACCAGGTCGTTCAATAAGTTCTTTCAACACTGAGTCATATGCCGCCAAAAGTTCAATGACTGATAAAAAATTTCCAGAATTCACATTTCCCAACTTATCCCTATGGCCTCTGAAAGCGAGTCCGCACGTCGTTAAAGTAAGAGTAACGTTCACAACACGATGTACAATTTGCCTCCAAAAGTTCCTTTCTTTTAACACTTGCTTCTCGTTTTCTTCATCAATAGTTTTATGAAGCCTCCAGTGATCAAAAACCACACAAGCTTCAGCATGCCCATCTGAATCTTCATGCATACGAATTTTACTTGTTAACGATTTCCATTTACGAATTCCTTTTGCCCATGCAGGTTCATTTCCAAGTTTTGTACGATCACCAAAATGCCAACATGGCTCACAATACACAGAATCAAGTTTCTGTGAATAACACAACCAAGTAACTGGTAATTTCAAACCAGCTTTAGTTGTCCTCTCATAATACTTTTCTGAAAAGCTCCTGTTGTTTTGATTCGGATCCCTAGGAAAAGGACCTTTGGGTTGGCATGGTCCATGTTCCACGACAAACCGTTTGATGCTATTGTCACTTACATTAACAGAATAGTTTGCTCTGTCCGTTGTGAATTGACCTAAAATCACTATGTTGCTGATGTCTTCAGTTTCGACTGGAATAACATCCAATTTGTTTGCAGTTTCAACATTTTTAGCTTCGATAGTGTTTGGATCAAACGCTTCGACTGAATTAGTAACAGTAGAACTAGTACTACATCCTTCCGAAATCGATGGCTGAGTTTCAACATGTCCTTCATTAACGCAGCTAGTGTCTGGTGTTCTACCTGCTACGTTACAACCATCTTGACTCGGTCGACTTTTCAACTCGGCAGAGGCAGATTGACTTTGCTTAGGTGCTGGATTACAAAAATGATCTATTTTTTGTAGTTTCCTTAAGCTTAACATCTCCTCACGCTTTTTTTTACGTTTTGTTGTTCCACTTGTGTGTTGATATGACATTTTGGGCTGCTTTATATTTTGTTAATATCTTGAAATTTAAAATTATTTCCAAATATTATAATTAAAACTAAATTTTTAGCTTCTAGATTCAAACGTTAATTAAGCTTTTTACTGCACATTAAAATAAACAATTGACGTCATATTACGTCACAAAACAGGAAGTATAGTAATAACGTATTCATAATATATTATGAAGTACAGCTAAGACAGTAATCGAATTTTTGGCGACATCTATTCGTTTGTAATGTCCATAATGTTAACTTCGTAACTAGAAATTTATCGCATCGCATCACGTCCTTCTGACTGACTGACTGCCTGTGCTCAACTGCTCATAATTTTTGTTTTTCTTGGTCGGGCCGGGCCCCCCAAAACGGCCGGGCCCCGCTGGCCCCGCAGCACGGCTGTAGCTGCTACCACGGTAGTTACGCCACTGATCAGGCTTCATTTGGGATTCACTACATTGCTTCTATTCAACAGTGCACAAAATTCACTACCATTTCCCTTATGCGCCTCGTTGGGGTGACCCCGACCTACCTGAGGCTTTTCTGCACTCTGGTGTCCTCCTTACCTGCAAGGGTCTCTCTACGATGTTCCACTCGTGGCTTCCTGGTTGTTCCTCGCATACACTCTGCTAAGGTCCAATCCATGAGCTCTGCCTGTTTTGACCCTTCAGCTTGGAACTGTCTTCCACACTCCACAGTCTTTGCACCTGGAATTACTAGTCCTCTCACCTTGTCAGTTCCAGAGACACCTTAGGACTTTCCTGTTCCCGTGCCCAAGCACAGACGCTCGTTGAGAGCGCTGATGTCTCAAGCGGCGCTATATAAATGTTTGATTACATCACTTTAATTACATCTAAAGCACTGAACAAAGTCACAAATAAAAAAATTTTTTTTTAACGGAATTAGGGCGTAACCGGAAATTGCCTCGGATATTTGCCTCGGTCGAATATTGGACTATTTGGAAGTATTCGTCTCAGCAAATATTAACCCCGCAAATAGCTGAAAGCATCTTTTTTGATAAAATAATTTTTTTGATAAAATAATATTTTTGATAAATAATTTTTTCATCAAACAAATTTAGGACAAACGGACTTACTTAAAAGTTATTGATTAATTAAACAAGAACTTAACATTCGTTCTTGTTTAATTAATCAATAACTTTTTGGATTGAATTTTCTTTAAAATAATTATGTTAATTAATATATTTTAATTTCTTTTAGTTGCATTCCCCAGGTGGCAACCAAATCAGTAACTTTTCCACTTGAATTGGCTCCATCCACTATCCGGTAAACGTCAGAGAGTAAAGACGTCGTTGATAACTTCATATTTAAAATTTCATAAGCAGGTTTTACATTTTTTTTCACAAACAAGTTATTAAATAATAAATATATTGTTATAGCCTAGAGTGCGATGATACGCTATATGAAGGATATTGCTATAGACTCTGCGTTGACTATAGGTAGTTCTCCATAGCCGTGCACATGGCAGGTTAACTACGCTTTGCCTACGGATGGCACTCGCTTCTCGAGTCGCTGGCCAGAATTGCCACAACTATTCGGTTCGTACCCGGATCCGGCAAATAGTGCATTCAAATACTCGGATTCGGTACCCGGTGGAAATTGTCTACTAGGTTATGCCCTAAACGGAATCTAATTCACATGTTGAGTACTTACATATTCAAACCAATCTCGATTCTGGCTTCATGACATGGCAAGTGATGACACGGGTATGACACACAATCTGAACTTCCTGATCTGAAGCACACCTGATTGCATAAAACATTAAAAGAGCTGAATACAGTAATACTCAAATACTGTTTCAGAGATTGATTTCCATTGTAGGAAAGTCATAAAGTAATAGTGTTGGAACATAAAGCATTTGTTATGGTAGCATGCACTTTCCAATACCAACCTGATGGGAGGACATAAAATTATCACCATACCACACACAGCAAGACTTCAGTTGGCAAGATAGATAGATAGATAGATAGATAGATAGATAGATAGATAGATATATATATATATATAGATAGATAGATTGATAGATGGATGGATGGATGGATGGACGGACGGACGGACGGACAGACAGACAGACAGATAGAATTGTCCACGGGTAGTACATATATATATATACAAATATATATATATCGATGAAATATAGCATATTCTACATGCAGAAGTCGGATTAGGTTCAATTTGGATGGGTCGGGCTGGGTGGGGTTGTGATAATGGGACCGGCAGACCACGATAGATAGATTGAAGATAGAAAGATAAAAAAAATAGAAAGACACAAAGAAAGAGCGACCGCCCGAAAGACAGATAGATAGATAGACATACATACATACATACATACATACATGCAGACAGTCTGACAGACAGACACAGACAGACAGGCAAACACGGACAGACATATAGATAGATAAATATAAAGGTAGATAGATCGATAGTTAGATAGACAGATAGATCGATAGATAGATAGATAGATAGATAGATAGATAGATAGATAGATAGATAGATAGATGGACTCCCATTTTAAATTATTGTACATTAACATACGACCATTCAAGGCAGAAGGACGTACCACATCAGATTTAACAAAGCCAGGCCAGAGTATTATCCAAGGTCCCAAGGATTCAACGCCAAAACCATTTTAGCAATGCTGTACTTATACATGCTGCGAGACGGAGAACCAGATAGACAGATAAACAAATTGTGCCAATCATATAAGCCCAACCATATAGAGAAGACAGTCAGTTCTTACCTTCTCCCGTAGCATCTGGGATTGTAGAAAGTAGGCATCGAAACTCTGACTTTGAAATTTACAGACCCAAACTCAGCGACAAGAGTTCTTTCTAAAGAATGTTTCAAAATTGGCCCTAGCTTGAGATTCGCAAGAAAGGATTACCCCTAAGCCAAGATACGATTTTGAGCGCGAATTAATATTTGGCACAGTCGCACATACATACATGTAACTGTATCAGGAGGAGCCCAGTTTTCGAAAATGTGCAATCGGCTCTGCCTGTCTGCCTGCCTGCCTCTCGATTCTTAGTTTTGTCTTCCCCGCTCTCGTCATCTGTATCTGTCTCGTATTGGTCTGTCTGTCTCCATGCCCGCCTGCCTATCTGGTAGCCTGCCTGCCTGCTTGTCTTTCTGTCTGTTTTCCTGTCTGTCTGTCTGTCTTTCAGTCTGCCTGCCTGCCGGTCTAGCTGTATGTTTGTTAGACTGTCTGACAGTGTTTGTCTTCCTCCTTGTGTTGTCAATAGCTTTGTAATTGTCTAGAAGATGCATTATTATTGTTGGGCTACAGAATTGCCACTATTCACTTGTGCAGTTGAATAGTTATGCTCGTAATCGTAATAGGAGGCTTCATATCTAATGAAGCATTTGTATAATACGCTCAGGGCCTTATTCACAGGTTGTATCTAAGTATAATATTTATTATGGAGTTCAGAGTAGGTCTGCCGCCAAAATTGAGGCTAGGCTGAACAGGCAGTCAGAAGTGGAGGATCATCCACCATGGGTTTCATCAAGTCGAGTAAAGGTTAAAAGGCCGCGAAGAACGGCCGAGTATACGATGAGTCACAGTGTCGAGTTTCTTAAATTCTTAAATGCGTGGACAATTCCACCACTGGTGAGGTTTGAAACAAAGCACCAGTCGATTGGTGGAAATGTCCACCAAAGATCGCAAATGGAGAGGGGCTTCCACTGACTCGATGGAAGATTTCATGACTTCTCCACCTTTTTGTCTAACAGTGTAGGTATGGCATAAAATTTACAAACATAAGGTGCTTCTGGTTTTTACAGAGAGGAACCAATTGGGCCTGAACGCACAGCTGGTCCTGTAGTTGGTACATTTAACTGCTTCATCAGGTAACGGAGTGGTAACTCATTGGCATACAGTTGACATGATATCCACTGTAGATGTTTTTCCAATCTCATTTCTAATAATCTTATGATTCCACCAGTTGAACCTGTATTTGCTGCTGTTCCATCACATCCAATGCCTAGGAATTGGTCTATATCAAGGCCATTCTTGTAATGATAACCAATAACGCAGTCTGTTATGTATTTTTGGCGATAAAGACTCAGGTGTCAGACGAGTCAAGAGCACTGAAAGTTCGCCTTTATCTGAATTTGAAATTCTTCAAATTTGATATCGCCCTTCTTCCAAAATCTTTTGCTTAGAAGTGCACACGCCTCGAAGGCGCATTTGGAGTTGTACTGCAGAGCAATTGTGCTCGAAAGACTTGCTCACGGTCCCTACACAGTGACTGACGCCTCGGACGAGGGTCGAATCCGCTCACTCGGCGCACACTGAGTGTTGCGGGCCGGCCACTCTAGCCAATCAGCCACAAATTGGCCCTTATCAACGGTTTTACACACTAAACACAGCTATCATGTCAAATCTCGACGACACAGCGGAGGCACTTCAAAACCTCAAAATAATTTAACTAAATTTTACACAGATATTTTCTTTCACCAAATGCAACTTTTGAACACTAACACACTTGAAAATTCGCAATTTGGTTTTTTCGCACCACTCTACCAGAGGTGTAACAAGGTTTGAAAAGTGGGGGCATAATTTGCAGGGCCTCTGCATATGAAGCTGGAAACCCGTTCATTACTCACTTTCGCAACTTCCAATTTGAAGGGTAAAGTCAGTCTAACACTCGCTTATTGTGAGATCACTTGGTTGACACATTACAATCAATAGCAGAAACATTTAGTATTGCCAATATCTAAATGAGTGAGTTTTTCGTCCAATTCAAAATCCGGGGTCAACATGGTCAACGGGACAACTTTCGAGTCGTAAATTCGATTCTCGGGATACGATTTTTGTCATACATATTTTGGGTAAGAACAAAATGATACATTATAGATGAATGAATAACCAAACCTGCATTATTCTCCTTTGTCAATGACAGTTTTTATACCTGCAATAAGTAAGAACAAATCGTAAGAACAAACTTTGAACTGTTGGAAATTTATTGAACCATTATACCTTAATGATTACATATAAAAAGCTATTGGAGAAACATAAAAAATGGAACCGATTAGGGGGCACATGTAGGGGGCACTGAGCACTAAAACGGGGGGCTTTGCCAACCCCCAGTTTTAAAGCTTGGGCTAAATAAATACGCTAAAATACAAAGACATAAACTACTAAACAATTGTAAACGCTAAACTGCAGTTTTATCTGGTGAGTCACTCGTTTAGTCAGCACATTTGTGCCGAATTGCTCGTTTTCCAATATCTTGCTAATAACCGAGTCAACATAGAGACCGTGTCAACTCCTTTGCGTGTTTGCTATAATTATTGTCAGCATAGGCCTGTCATTATAGCTAACATCAATCAATCAAAAATACTTGATATAGCGCCCCTTCAAGATATCTACTCAGAGGCGGTCATTTGCGCGTTTGACATATCTTATCCGCGAACCGAATTTTCCGTCTCCGAAATGTCGGCGCCAAACTGTGCGGCGGCGAATTGTCCTAGAACCGTCGTAGCCTCAGCAGGCTCCTCGTTATTCCACGGTTTTACCCCTCACCCCGTTGAGGTGTGGGCAGGACTTTGAGGAGGCATACATGCATTTACTTACATGTTTAGGTATTAGTTGTAAGAGTTTTTGGAGGACAAAAAAGCGTCGCGTAAGGGTAGACCAATATTGAAAAATGTTGTAAAAATTGCACCAAGTATTTTACTGTTGGTCTATCATCTATAGCGACGGGCAGAGAGACCCAATGGCGCTGATATTTGTGACGCTGATAATGAAAGAAGACGATGACGTCTAATTTCAAACTGACAGACCGCAGTATGACTACAAGTACAGTATGAACGGATGGTGATAGGCTTAAGTTATTACAGGAGTTGAATTTAACTGCAGGGCCTACGGCAGCCATAACCATACAAGTTGTCATTGCGTTATACATTCAATTTAACAGACGCGCCCTTATGGAATGGATATCCTTATTAACTGATGGATGAAGTGATGAATTGGAAAGAGGAATGGGGTACAGGAGGTAGCGAGATAGACAAAAGGCACTCTGGAATTCAAAGAATGTAGAATGATATAGTGAGAATGAGACAAAATAGGCTGAGGTGGTCATTTTGGGAGAGTGTGAAAGGGGATGGCGTGGAAGAGGAAATGGGACCCTATGTGTGTCAATTATGTGTGCATCTGTGTCGATGTCTGTGTGTGTGTGTTTGTGTTTTTGTATGAAATCATTGAAAATGAGAAGCCCGTGTGAAGAAGGGCTTGAGGAATCAGAGATTCAAAGATCAAAAACTCTCGTTCGTTGAGAATAAGGGACTCGGAGTTTGGTAGTTGAGTTGAGTCGCTGATCAACTACAGCTGGTTACATGTCACTTCACTTACGTAACGAGTTCACTTTCTGTGAAACGTTTGTTCGTTTTATAATACACTAGAATTTGAACCATCGTTTATTTAAAAATAGACAGATTTTCAGAGTCTAGCAATATCGAATTCGATTGACAGAAAGATCACGTGGTGTTTACGGACCGAGAGTCACCTAGGCATCAGGGACACATACCATGAGGATCGCGTTTTGCACCAACAAATTGATCCTACGTGTCATGACGATTGAGTTGCCTCTGCGATGATATGACATACGGGTTCCTGCCAAACAGGGCTCTAAGGACTTTCGAATTTCTGATCTAAACAAATCGTTGAGTAGTTGCAAACTCAAAATCGCTCTAATTCAAAATGTTGGTGACTCGCGCCTCTTAAGTCGGTGATATTGGCGTATTCTGAAAACGACAATATATCGAATACATTGTACTTCTGCACTCGATAAGAAATTTCATTGAAAGACAACTGCTGCCACCTGGTGTCGAACATGTCTCACCGAAGATGATATCGGGTTTTATAACATGGCACAAGGAACAATGCCTTTTATTGGATGACGTATAATATATTGTTATGAAGCCGTTGTCATGACCTCGCTATTTATTTAGTTTGAAGAAATGCAATTTTATTGTGACGTCATAGTCTCCGATTTTTTTATTTTGCAGCAATAGTGGGATTATAGCTAAGAGATTTTAATTAAAGCGCTACTAAAACTGCCCAAAATTTCTTACGAGTCATTAGGCCAAGAGGCTAGAGGTGCATTTAGATAAATCATTCGAAACTCTCTAACTGCAGCTGCCATCTCTTCACTAATGGAGTCCGATACGCAAACCAAAACACTGAGAAACTTCAATAAATAAGCGGGTTAGTAAATTGGCTAGTAAGTAGACACGTGTACATTCCTTTTATTAATACAGCTCCAATCATGAATTTTGTGTACAACAAGACATTAGACAAAATATAACATTCTTAGTTTAGAACGTTTTTCCTCTCTTTGAAACGAGATTTCTCCTTCTGTTCGCGCTACTAATTCGATCTGGCAGTTTCTCACAATCTTTTGCTTTTCTCAAAGCCTACTTCGACAGAGAGGCCTTGCGCAGTGGCCACGCTTCTGAATGTTCCCCCTACAGGACGCTTATGTACAATAAGCCTACAGTGCAATACGCTCAACAATGCTAAACATAATGACGATGAGGAATTGAGGATGCTAATGATGATGAGGATGAAGATGATGATGATGACAATGATGTTGAATATGATGATGATGTCAACGATGACAATTGACAACGTCAATTTTGATGATGATCACATTGGCGACGTTTAAGAAGACGAATGATGATGACGACGAAAATAATAATAATGAAGAAATTGATGTTAATTATTATGGTAATGATGCCTGATGATGACGATGATAATTAATCAATGTCAATTTGATATAACGCCCCTTCAGGGTACCTACTCAGAGGCGTATAATGTTGATGACGTACTGTTGGATTGTTGTTGATGATGATGACGTTGATGAAGATTGTGGTGGTGGTGGTGGTGGTGATGATGATGATAACGACGACGACGACGGTGACGGCGATAATGATGATGAGGTATTGCTGTTGATGATAGTGATGATGATGATGTTATAAATTGTAGTGGCTGCAGCTGCTGATGATATCTTCCTCTGCTCTTTCACATCAGCCAATCAATATTCCTCAATCAGTCAGTTAATCAATCGATTGGTTTTCGAAAAATGGAGTTCAGAAGTGAAACAGCAATTTAGGATATGAGAACTTGCAAATAATTTTTCGCCTTCTTCGAAATTTCTCTTCACTCTTATACATGTATATCTTTGAAACTCGGCGTCGGTCCACACGTCCAATTTTCATCTTCCGTTCGTGATTTTGGAATTGTCTTGGATCCTACCCTTACTTCCAGTCATCAGATCAACTCAGTTTCTAGATCCAGCTTCTACCATATGCGTTAACTTCGTTCTATTCGCAGCTCTCTCACCTCGTGTTATCACTGCTTTAGTCCACGCCATGATATGTACTCGGGTGGACTTTGGAAATGCTTTAGACATTGGTCTTTCTTCCGCCAATTCTCTAAAACTTCAGTCTATTCTGAATACCGCTGCTCGTCTGATAGGTTGCATTCCAAAATTTGTCAATATTTCATGCTTCATTCGGGGCACACTTCATTGGCTCGATGTTCAACAGCGTATATAGTTTAAAACCAATTCCCTTATGAGCAACTGCCTACTTGGGATGGCCCCGACATACCTAAGATCTTTCTGCACATCGGTGTCCTCTTTGCCTGCAAGGGCTTCCACTCGCGGCCCTCTTGTTGTTCCGCGCATGCGCTCTGCCACGGCTCAGTTGCAGAGCTTCTCCTACGTTGGTCCTTCAGCTTGGAACTGTCTTCCACAGTCCCTGCGCCTGGAGTTACTGACCCTCTCACCTTGTCGGTTTCGGAGACGCCTTAACACCATTCTGTTCCCACGCACAGACGCCAGTTGAGAGCGCTGTTGATTAGAGCGGCGTTTTAAAAATGCCTGATTACAAGATAGTACATTACATACATTCAATGTGGTCGCCCTCTATTGAGTGCCAGAAACCCACGATGAACCTAATATTCTTCGTCAGTCCGCTTTGTATGCACAAAATGAAGACTGGTAGGCCTATATTATTTTATTTCAAGGACTAACCATGCAGAGTCGTTTAGAATTCTGTGGACTTCGGTTAGAAATTCGTTGGTTGTTGGGATGGTGCTCCAACGCAAACAGACGGCTTTCAGTCTGTTATCACAAGATCGACTTTTTCCTTCCACACACTTTTGGTCAGCTTCAAATACTCATAACTACGGCCTTAACGAGGATACGTTTAAGAAGCTCGAACGGAAGCTCTAGAAGCTACAAGATCAAGTTATCACATCTGCTAACAAACTAGAAACAAGTTAGCATAAAATCAAAAAAGTCATTTAAGCTGAGCAAACACACCACAGCAATCCATTAGAGAGGGAACGTTGTCATAGCAACTCGATTTAAAACTGATCACATGTTGGCGAAACGGACGCAACACAACAGGATTTACTTAATACTTCTCGACCATGCATTTGAATCCTTACACTGGAGATAGTAAGGAAAGACACAATTATTTTTCTCTAATTTTGCCTCGATAAGCATAATGTGAAAGTATAAAATTTCCACATGTTGCTTTGCGATTTTGTAGCAATTATGAAGATTTTTCAAGCTATGACTGAATTCCAAAATGTATGTGTGCTGATTTTAATCTGCATTAATTAATGACACAGTCGCTGCACAGACAGAAGGCTAGCTCAGCAAGTTGGATTCAGCGATGCCAGACTTACACGAAGAAGTTAATATCAACTCTACCCGCCAGCGGCCGAGTTTTCATAACCGGTAATTAGGCGCTACCGGTTAAGAAAATAGACGATGACTATTTAAAGTTTATCATGATCGCTAATATTATTACTAAGCCCTATTACTATTATTTTGCCCTGAGGTAGGTTATATCGTTCCCCAGGGGCTTAGATATTATTAATATAAAATTTTAATTGTCTGGGGTCAACGGAAAGGTGCCCATAAAAGCGACTATGTCATAACGGGAGATCTAGACAGCGAACAGAAACGTCTGCAGAACGTCTTTGGTGAGACTTTCTTAGAAAGGCGCTAAAGTAATTAATTGACGAATGCAAGTGAACCCACGTTGCAAATTAGTAAAAGCCGCTTTCATCGGTATTCTCGCCTCTCTACCTGTATGTTTGATAAGCTTCATTGCTTCCTCTCCATGCTCGCACACAATGTAAAATTCTCAAACTTATCTTCAACGCAGCTCCGCAGCATAAACGTTTCAGCAGGGTCTTGCCCCGAAATATCTGGTTGACATAATACTCTGGCCTCATTCAGCTTCCTCTCTCCGTTCACTTCGCTCGTTCGATAGACTTGACCTCTTAGTTCCTGGAACTAGAACAGCTACGGCTCAATCTTGATCTTTTGCTTAATTTGGTCCCTCTCTATCTGTAGAATGCGTTTTCTTCATCTGTTCGCTCTAAAATTCTAGAGTTCTGGCAGTCTCTCATGGTATGGGGACGAATCATTCCCCTCCTATGAAACCCAAACTGTATCGTTTTGTGCATTCGGATGATTAATCATCGGACGATTGATCATCGGAGAATTGATCACCGATTTATATACTTTGAGGGACTGCTATGGGCCTTAACGTTTGGTGATTTTTATCCTTTATAGCGATAAATACGACATTTCTCTTTCTACCTTATTAATTAAAGTGATTAATGTGTACATATAAATCTTTTTACGAATTGACAGCAACAGTGATTAATCGTCGGATGATCAATCACCTCGTGACCATCCGTCCAGTGATCAAACGTCCTAGAACCGTCTCTCATCCTCTTTCGCTTTTCTGAGTCTTATGCACTGGCTGCGCTTCTGAATGATTCACCCTACTAGAGGCATTTTGCAGATACTTAATTACAATACAATACACTACGCGCAAACCATACAATGATAATGACGGCGAGGATGATAATGATGAGGATTACGATGAAGATGATGATGATGATGACAATAATTATGAATATGATGATGATTGTGATTGCAACAATGACAACGACAATCATGATGATGATGAATACGGTGACGATGAATAGGACGAATGATGATGGCGATAATAATACTAGTGAGGAAATTGATGTTGATAATGATGATTTTAATGCCTGGTGATCAAGATGATAACGAATATAATTGCGATGACGTTTCGTTGTTGTTGTTGATAATGATGATGTTATTGTTGTTGTGGCTGCTGCTGGTGGTGATGATGATGATGACGATAACGATGGCGACGACAATGCTAACGATATCCTCCTCTTTTCTTTCGCAGCAGCCAATCAGTATTCTTCAAACCAATCCGTCAATTAATCGATTAACTTTCTATAAAAGAAGTTTCTAAGTAGAACCGTTACTTTGGACATGAAAATCGTCTTCGTCTCCTTCGGATTTTCATTTGACTCTTATCTTTAAAACGCGGTGTCGGTCCATACAATGTGGCCGCCCTCTATTGAGTGCTAGACACATGCGATCGACTTAATATTCGTCGTCCGTTCGCCTTTAGTCGCCAGCCCAGGTGACGAGACAGTAAGGTCAGAGGGCAGAATCTCAACCAGCTAAGAAATTTGTATCGAGATTGAAGAGTTCTACTTTATCTGGGCCAACCATTGGTGCAAAAAACCAAGATATTTTAAAATCAATAGTTGGTTCTGTTGGTTTTATTTGGTTTTTAGTTTTCCTTTGGATTTTGTCACAACAGTTTTGTTATATAATGCATCAAACACAGCATGAAAAAGAGCTCCAACTCGTTTCTATGATTAATTTAGCATGATTTCGGACTGAATAACGCACAATTAGTAACATAATAGTAATATCAGGAATTTGGGAACTTTTAGTTTTTTGTAAAAAAACAAAAACAAAAAAACCAGCATGTTTGCAGCTCTGGGGCTAACGCATCTGTAATAAATACAGCTGACCGTAGCCCATCGATGGTAAGATAAGACGGCGGAGGTCCAAGCTCGTGACTGACGCTGTTAGAGTGCGAACAGCGGCGCAGTGTCATAATGAGGCCGTAATGAAAATTAATATTCTTGAACATTGCCTCCCATATTAGATGTAGGATACCTATTACCTACACCTTATATACTGGGTTAACTGTGACTGTAAACTTACCTTATGCAGCGACCTTGCTTGCTAATAGCAGTGTTTAGCATCTTGGATTCCCTAAAAGCCTTATTTTATGTAGCCGTAATACTGCAGTATCTCCTCGAATGACTATTCTCTTAAATAGTTTCAAACTCTAGCCCAACCGATTAAATAGTTAATTTAAAATCAATTTGTCGTGCTTCCTTGTTGGCGAAATCTGAGACTAATACAGTCGTATATGACAATGACGACCTACATGTATATCCTGCTCAATCAATAGAGATTGTGGAGCCCCTACGTTTATGGGTCCACGCGAACGCATGCATACACAACCCTAACCATGTCCTAAGTTGTCTTTTCTCATTTGCATCCATTAATATAAAAGTTTTTCTAATTATTGGGATGGCATTTTCATTCACAGTATGGTTTAGTTAATACGTGTATGTATTTCTACGTATGTAGCCTATATATGGATGCATGTATGCTTATAACGTAAAAGAATGAATTTATGTACGTCTTATGACAGCAATGGTCTTTAGACGTCTTATCATGTTATTTACTCTGTGGTGAATTTCCTTTGCCTGTCTTTGCTTTCTTGTCTTCTTTATCACACCTGAAGGCGGTTCCTGTGTTCTTGCAGTTTATCTTTACATTCATTGATGTTATCTTTCGTCTTTACTTCTTTGCATCTCGTTATCTACAACACTGGCAGATATTTCCACATCAAAACGAGTTTTTTCAAAAAAAAAATTGATTCCATATGTATGTGTAAGTATGGTGGTCGTTGCAGTTTAACGACACTGTATGATAACAAAGACCATTAGCGTCGCCCTCCTTCTTTATCCAGACTTGGGACTGGCACTGGTCGAGTATTACCAATATGTGTAATTGTGTATGTATATGTTTCAAAGCCTTCTAAGTAGGATTCATAGGCGCCTCGACACTGCAGCCTAGGAATCACCGTTGTAGACAGAGGCGGCGATCTCGGGAGTGGGGGGCGTTCGAGGGGAACAAGTCCCCCAACCTTTTACAGAGAGGTGACTCGTTATACGTGTGTCCCCCACATTTCCTACCACTCTCATGGGGTTTCTCTCCAGCTGTCCAACGAGATCGCCGCCTCTGGTTGAAGGCCTAGGTGTGTGTTACACATAGCTTTCCTTATCGCTCTGGTTCACACTGTCTGCAATAGAGAAACCTAATCCGCACACCGTGTCTAGTCGACCATATCCAACGTCTAACTGACATGCCCTTATAACGCCGGGCTGCCAAATTTCGACGTTAGACCGAGAACTTCTAAAGACGTGTGTGTTCAACGGATACCTTTGCCATCGGCTAGAAGTGACTTGATTTGATGATGTTTCATCTGTCAAACCAGTAACGCTGAATTGTGATTGTCTTACCACCATCGTAATCCGTCATCTTAAACCGCCATCTCAAACCGTCTTCTTAAATCGCCATCTTTAACCGTCATCCTGCCGGACGATGAGGATGAAGCAAATCGCTTGACATAAGTCATTTTCTTTTCGGTTCGGTTTGCATGCGTGTATTAATCTCTCCAGTTACATTTATACTGGAATACAGGCACTTTGGAAGCCCTCCAGATGCGGGGGGTGCATTTTGGGTGACAGTAGACCTTACAAGATGGAAAATGTGACAGTCACATTGACCGATGCATACGATACGAAGCTGCGCGCATAAAACGACAACTTTAATAATGTAATAGTATTGTTGAAGCTTACTACATTGTTCTATTTTGCCAGTTTGAACGCCTAGTCATCTTTATGAAGACTAATATCCACATAATTATTTATCAACTCTCGAAATAATTTTATATATAAACCAAAATACAATTTATGATATTAAATTAACCTACCGGAACACTGAGTGTCCCTCTGTGATGAATGTTATTATGTAAAAGAGATAACCATTAGCCAGGTTTCGAAGATAGTTTTTCATATAGCATACCGAGTCAGACCTAGCAATTGTGCTGTGTTGCTGTCGTCCAGCTATACGCGGATTCATAGGTTCAACGCCACTAAATTATTTTTCAGCAAGGCGACACGCTATTGGAATATTGGATCTAATGTGACATCCACGTTTGATATAAGTTGAATGTACGTCTGATGAACTGCTAGCACCTAAAGCAAATAACCGGTTTAACAACAGAAGGATTCACGACTTGTCTCGTCTTCATTGTCTAGCACAAAACAAAACAGTTTTTGCAACGCACTCAACGATGTGTTGATTTTTTCCATTGTTCCTTTAAGTTGTCTTTTCATATCAATACAGCTCCCAGTTTTACATATTGTTTTCATCAATTAATGCAGCGTCTAGTTAAATTAATGTTGGAGTATAGAATCGTCGGACTATCGAACCTTCGGACTATCGAATCTTCGGACTATCGAACCTTCGGACTATCGAACCTTCGGACTATCGAACTATCGAACCTTCGGACTTTCGAGCCTTCGGACTATCGTACCTTCGGACTATCGAACCTTCGGACTATCGAACCTTCGGACTATCGAATCTTCGGACTATCGAACCTTCGGACTATCGAACCTTCGGACTATCGAACTATCGAACCTTCGGACTTTCGAGCCTTCGGACTATCGTACCTTCGGACTATTGAACCTTCGGACTATCGAACCTTCGGACTATCGAGCGGACATACTCAGAACAGGCGTTGAAAAGTCGGTAAAATCAAATTAAACACTTGTTACACGACGCAGCGGAATTCGATTACAGAGACTTTGACCAAACATGTCTTCTGTCGTGTATAGAATCTTCAGGCTATCGAACCTATGAAAGTGTTCCCTCCAAGCTGGCGCGTAATTAGGGCGGGGTTATTATGTTCAGCCTCTTAAATAAATGCATCTGTTACAAGACATGTTAGTCTATGTAATTATAATGTAATGCTAAGAATGCAGAAAAATACGACCATGTCCTCTGGAACCCTCCCCAAAAAACTAAGAATCTTTCCAGGAAATGTCTTAATGGCTACGTCATTGATAATTATTCGCTAGTTGGGCTCTTCGTGTGTATGTGTTGCAATGTTGCTCCTGTAATTTATTGTTCGTTGCTTTGCAAACTGATGTAATATTTAACGTTGTGATAAGGCGTGCACTAGGAGCGCCACTGCTTTCTTTTGCTCTTTGTGTTTCTTCACGTAAATGTTCAATTACAATTATAATTATAGTGACGAGACTTTTTCTTTATCCACCTTATCCGTATGTAATTGTTGTTGTTTTGTAGACTAATCTTGTGTCTGAACATGGACACCATCAGACGACACTCTAATATTGGATCGATTCATTATTCAACACCACTAGAAAAATCGTCCGCCATGACACAGAGCATAGCCCTGCGCTGATTCTCCGCTACTCGATCAAATTTTTATAGCGCATTTTTTTGGCTTATCCGGAATTGTACTGCTCTACGTTTGATTGATCCGAGGAATAGGACGGTAACGTCATTCATTTGGCATGTTATAGGGGCCTACTCAAGAACTAATCAGATAATGACAAAGCATGTTTTTCTATATATAATTATTTATAGACTGCTAATCCTGCTAATCCGCCAATTTCGCGGAGCTAAGGCAGAGCAACAGATGTATAGATATATAATAGACATATATGCATATCTGTCTGTGAATGGTTGTAGTGTGTGCGTCTTTATGAGCTGCAGGTGCATAAGGGTGAACGAATTTTGTGAGTTACTTAAACGACCTCCAGACGGGTAGAGTCGCTGAATTCGTGAATGGAGAATCGCCTGCTGTGTAGGACAATCTGTGAAGGACGAGATAGGGTGTCAAAGCCGGGACAAGAGAAGTCTATAGAAAAATACTCAAGAGGGTCGGCAATGTAACTGTTTCCATTGCCCCGTCTGATTTTAAAGAACTAGCACAGAGAGCAACTGCAGCGATTGGGCAAGAATAGATACAAAGTCACTGGTTACGGCTGATGACACTGCCATGACGGCAGTGTATCCGCCGTTTGAATGGAAATTGACTGCGAGAAGAATAGGAGGAAATTAGTTAATTAAACAGAGGAAAGAGAAGAAAAAGAATCAGTATGGCAGAAGGAAGAGAAGTTGAAAAACAAGATTTAAAGGATGAGAGAGAAAGTATAAAAGGGGATGATATGAAACACGTAAATGGTGGTGTAAACTAAAAGTTAAGGAAAATAAGTGTATGCAGGGTCCCAAAATAAAGATTCAGTAATTATTATAGTCTGATTTATTCTATAGCGCATTCATCATAAAACACCAATCGACGGTCAATTCAAGGGAAATTGTTGTAAAAGACAGAGTCTAGCAGAGAAGAGAGATGAGATGATAGGGATGTTGGCGCTTATATGATGACATTGATGATGATGATGATGATGACGACGACGATGACGATGATGATGATGTTGTTATCGTTGTTTTTGCTTGTGCTGGTAATGGTGATAATGATTCTGATGCTGATTACGACGACGACGATTATGATGAAGATAACGAAGACGACGACGATGACGAAGACGATGACGTTACTGTCCTTATTTTTAAGACCTTTCTTTTCCTGCGGGATTTATTGCATCGCCTCTGATTAGGTTGTACTGTGAGAGGCGTTCTAGATATCTGTAAATGCAGTTCGTGCTTGGAAGGCGGCTGTCTTGAGATCAAGTGCATGAGGAAACTGCTCAGAATTCCATGGACAGCAATGGTGACAACCGAACAAGTGTATCAAATGGCGAAAGTTGACAGCAAAATGTTGGGCCACATCAAATCCAGAAAACTGCGGTACTTCGGGCACATCGTGAGACAGCCTAAAGACAGTATTGAGAACAGTGTGATGTTGGGTATAGTCGAAGGAAGTCGTGGAAGACCTAGAATCTGCTTTTTTGACAATGTCATGGCGTGGACTGGTTTAAAAGGCACAGGCTTAACGAACATCGTACGAGACAGAAAGCATTGGACATCACTTTCTCATTCATGTAGTCAACGAAGCGACGATGATAATAATATATATAAATATTACTATCTAAATCCAGGCTCATAGGCAACCGCATATTATCGAATGGTCACAATGACTAATGTGTTTTGGATACATGAATTATATAATCTTCCTAAATCCGGACTGCATTCGTATATTTTATATTATGTTTTAAAACATTTATAACGTAGAATATATATATTATATCTATATCCATAATTTAATTAATTTTGAGTGCATCCTAGATCATCACATTTTAGATAGATAGGCTATGTGTGTTGCATGACTATATCACCTATCATAGGCAATTTGTATATTATTATATGAGAATATATGTACGTAAGATATGTCTGTGGGCATCGCTGAGGTCTCTAAATCATGGAATTTACGATCTGCTCCTAATGGCTCTGCATTCCCGTCACCTTCAATGGATTCAGCGTCTGCACGATCGACTATCACCCACCCACACACCCACCACAAACACACGCACACACACGCACCCAGATCATAGGCAACGCACGCAAAGTGACGAACGCACGATGACAGATGAACGGAAGGATGGATGTACGAACTAATGGCACATGCCACTTCGTCGTTGCCACCATCATCACCCTCATCCTCCTCCTCCTCATCGTCATCATTATTATCACTGTCACTATCATTATTGCCATCATCAGCGTCACCATGATTGTCATGACAATTGCCAACACATCATCATCATCATCATCATCATCATCATCAACAACATCATCACCACCACCACCATCATCATCATCACCACCACCACCATTAGCATCATCATCATCAACAACATCATCATCACCACCACCACCACCATCATCATCATCGTCACCATCATCATCAGCTGCTGCCGCAACAGCGACACAATGTAACCTGATGCCTCATATTGTCTTTGACTGTGCAATAGAAATCAATAATAACCTACCAATTAAATTGCCCTTTGATCTGTCATTGCATCGTGCTGGCCCGCCATTGTTAAGGTTTCATGTCTGTGATGCAAAGCGTCTATTAAGCTCAAAGATAATGCATTGAGTCGACTACAACAACAATCGTCTTCGTTGAAATCGCGTCAATAATTAACAGCTTTGGACTCGAGTAGTTTAATTGAAAATGGAGAGACGTCTATGTCATCTAACGTACCGTTTGAACGGTCAGTCCGTGGAGATCATAGCGACTGTGAAATCTCGATAATTGCAATCCTGATTAAATTGAGAACTGAAGGAAACGACGTTGGTGCACTCGTAGATGGTAATTCGATGCAAAGGCGACACAAAGTGGGTTCGACAATGATTATATGAGTGCTTTTGCATCTTCCTTTTGTATCTCAATCGATTGGAGAATGATTGCTTACGCATTTTGGAACAAAAATAGTAATCAAGCGCGATAATGTTGGAATTATGTGATCAATAATTGTCCTGGTGTTGGAGCGTCTTTACCAATGTTTCGTGCTTATCCAAGTAGAGCTTCAATTAGACTGTTGTTGAGCAGTTTAAGTTTCTCAAGCGAAGTTGCATTGATATTTCTGTATTCTGTATGTATTGATATATGTACTCAGTCATGCATGTATATTGTGTATGCAGGATGTATAACTGTATGTATGAATGTAAATGTGAATGTATGTATGTACGCATGTTTGTATGTATGTTTGCATGTATGTATTATATATGTATGTATGTATGTATGTATGTGTGTAGGTACGTATGTAAGTATGAAGGTAAGTATGTAAGTATACAAAACAGAAGGGCTTGCATGCTTGTATGTATCTATCCGTCTCTGTAATTTATACAGCGCTTCTTTAAGATAACCATGCAGAGGCGCTTTCAACCCTGGCCCGGCCAAAGAGGTTTGAGAAGTTTATGGAAAGTGCTAAAGAGGTCACTCGGGAGAGAACGCAGGTCAGAGGGAAGGCGATTCCAAACACTTGACAAAGCTCTATTCTGTCTGGTGTAGCATGTCGTACCAGAAAGTCGTCTCTATAGAGGCCGAGCAAAGAGATTGGAGGGTGACCGGACAATTGGGCGCCGGGCAGTCCGGCGCTAGGACAATTCGGCGACGGACAAATCGGCGCCCGATGAGTTATAAGTGTAGGCCTATTTAGATCAGATATCGGTATGTAGTAACCGATATTTTTAAAATATTAAAAATGGGAGCGAAATAATATTTTCCATATTATCCAGCACATGTTTGGCTATTGTAGAGTCATAGTCAACACATAGGGACCGTGTCACCTTCTAACTAGAGTAGTCCTCCACTGTTAAGAAAACTAAAGAATATTACAAATTACATCGATTTCGGTTTCTGACTCACAATGTAGGCCTATTTACTAACGGCATTAGAAGTTGATAAATCCAAGTCTTAATGGCACTGTACTCTTTAATAACAATTACTCAAAGTCAGTATTTCAAGGATTTTGTCGTCACCAGTCTCAATCATAACCAGACATGTGCTGGATAATATGGTGAATACTATTTCGCTCCCATTCTGAATATTTTAAAAATGCCAGTCACTACATCATACACTTACAAACTAATCCGGGATCGAATTGTCCGCGCGCCAAATTGTCCGCTCGCCGAATTGTCCTGGCGCCGAATTGTCCGCGCCGAACTATCCAGTACCGAATTGTTCGGGAACCGATCGGAGACCACAGTTCGGCAAAGTTAAGGACATTGGCGCATTCGATTAGATGACATTCAAGCAGCAAAGGTAGCCTAATATGTGACTCGAGACATAGTTCGGACTGCAGAAGCAGCCTGGGCTGCTGTAAGCGATGCACGTAAGATTTAACGCCGTCAGCGTTAGAATGACTCGTAAGATACGAGGATGCAAGTAATCGTAGAGATGTATGCTTGC
This sequence comes from Bimastos eiseni, assembly GCA_959347315.1. Classification (NCBI taxonomy): domain Eukaryota; kingdom Metazoa; phylum Annelida; class Clitellata; order Crassiclitellata; family Lumbricidae; genus Bimastos; species Bimastos eiseni. The sequence continues at coordinate 64,873,827 of OY365806.1, read as the reverse complement.
AGTAAAGTGGATGATACACGAGGATGCCAAAAGGGGCGGGGATCTAGGACGACCAAGATAAGCGAAAGTCAACAGATGACATGTTTGTTGAAACTCAAGATCGTATTTGATAAAAACACGACTGGATCTACATTAGAATAGCATTTGATTGGTGTAATTACCCGTCTAAACTGGGCTCTTACTCATCACATGTTCCACGCTTTACAATACCAAACAATCGTATTGGGAGAAATTCAAACGAATTAGCTGACGGCCATCCATTCATCCATCCATCTTCCCGCCCTTCCTACCCTCCATCAATCTATTTTTTCATCCATCAATCGCGAGAGGATTAGGCCTACACCTAACACCTGATGTCAGTACATATCCTCTGTGTCTCCCTCGTAAGCGAAACCCTTCGTACACGCCATGCGATTTACCAATTGCCCGTTAATATATCCACACTCCGTGCGGTTTTTGCAATTACCTCTTTAATACGTTAACAGCAGACGATGTTTATGGCGACCAAGACCAGTCCGTCCGCCTGCAACCTGCATCCTCGGCCTCACAAGGATGACCAACGTATTCGATTTACGGTCCGTGGAAGCGTTCTTTATATCAAAGGCTCCATTAACCTCCCAGCGTTGATGATTTGCTGATGAAAATTTGGCCGAAGCGTTCCTCTGCGACCGTCATTTGACGCGCATCTGTCAGTTAAAGACGTTATCCTTCTGGTCACACGACACGATTTCGCGCACTGACATCTACACCTCCACAGATCTTACTTTTTATTTCACCATTATTTATTTATGTAATATTTTTTCATATTTTTTAGTACGCTGGGTTTACGAATGACGTCCTTTAAGAAGTAGCTGGACATGACTGGTCCACAAAAGCAGCACTGAACATTCAGTGTGAACGTCTGCTGAAAATCATATATTGCTATTCGAGAAAGCAGTAAGGACCCTTCAAAATTCCTCCAAATCAGTTCACTCCTCCAATCAACCCAAATGCGATTCTAAGTCCTGACTCTGGAATGGTCAACCTCTGAATCCCGCAAAGTCCCCATTCCTCCACCGATAGTGTTGCTCGCCCAACTTTCCTGATCCGCTCAACCCTTCTCCACCCAATCCTTCTTGTCCTAACCCAAACAGCCTTAGTAGATTAGTAGATTCCCCTTCTTCTTCTTTTTATGGTCGAAATGAAAAGACGAAGAGAAAAATGAACCCAGGTGGTAAAATCAGCCCCCAGGAAGAGGAGGAATTATCACGCCATCACGTGTCAAGACTTACAAACGAATCATAAGTTTATCCGTTTCCGTTCTCTCTTCATTGTCATTCTCTTCCTCTTTAATTCTCCTCCCAATCTCTCTTCCTTTAACTGATTCCTCTCCTCTTCCTCAGCCTACTCCTCTTCCTCCTCTGCATCCTCGTTCTATTTTTCTTGGCATCAGGATAGCTATTGTCAACGCAGCTTCATATAATGGCAGTCATTTCGCAAATGCGAGGGCACTCATACACCCCAACTGACAAACAGACGTACAAACACATACATACCCGAACACACAGCGTAGCTAATTCACTTTCCGTTGTCTGGCTTGCAACGGTTGTCCGACGTGTAATGAATTTATTATTTATTAATCAAAAACTTACCCAGAGGCCCCTCCTGCCTAATCCGAGCGGTCTTTGTTTCACAGCCGGAACTAATAGCACCAAAATGAAATTTTCTGAGACTATTTAGGACGATCATTCCTCTGCTAGAACAGAACCTGGACTTTAATTTTTGCTGTACCATTAATGTATGCATGTATACATCAGAGTTGTTTAAAAAGCTTTTTAAAGGTCAAGGTTGGAACATCCCACCCACCCCCATCGTAAGACTAGAACACACTTCAATCCTTTGAAACCTAACTTATACTGTCAACCAAAGTTATGTTATATATGCTTTAATTCATTGCTGCGCTTGATGACAAATAAGTACCTGTAAAAAAACATGGCAATGTACACAGTTTCTGCATTTAATTCTCTGGAATGCTGAAGCGGTGACCTGATGAAGTTCTTGAATTCTGTATTCACTCAGTTGATGTTGAAAGCGAGGATCGCTTGCAGGAACCGAGACAGGGCTGCAGCGAGCTTGAAACAATTTGTATAGATACAAATCATAGACTATCTGAAGGAAATTTAGGATGTACTCTTTTCGCCAATTATATATAACTTCAGATTGAATTGAGATCGAGGCACTAACATCTTGAATGAAGAAACATATTAGTCTCCCATCCAACGATTCTGGTAAGCACTCCATGGGCGCTAGAAAGTGGATTCCTTGAGTCGGTGCTCCACGAAGAAAGATCAATTCTTATTAATAATTGAGCTCTATTGAGCTTTTTGCAGTCATCTCTTTCATGATCGACCGCCAGCGTTGTTCCCGTAAAAGCAATTAGGCCTAATAGTTGCATAAGCTGAGTAACACTGCATCTATTGTTATCTCAAATCTACTCGAGTAAATACGACATCCAATGGTCCCAAAAACGATTAAAGTATTTTGAATGCCTATATAAGTGGAGGGGCACGTTTGTATTGTATAGTAGGCCTACACGTGTAGTGTATACACATACATGTATGCATATTTGCATGTGTGTGCATGCATGCTTGTATGTATCACCGTGTGCATATAGGTAAATATGGAAGAATGTATATACATGAATATGCACTATGCATATGTAGGGATGGTTTTCTGTATGCCGCTTTGCCCTGCCTTATATAGCCTGCAAGGTTTTCTGTCCATATATCGTCAAGGGTATTGAGTCACGGATGCGTAATGCGCTCCATTGTTGGAAGATGATTGTCTGCTCTGCTCAATCGCTCTCTGACGAACGAACGCCGACGAAATTGTTCTCAGGGTTTGCTGAAGTAGACTGTTCCATCGACATAGCAGCAGCAACGAAAGAGTAGGAATGAAGTTAAGGAGATATCCAACAGAACGAGAAAGATTTTGGATTGTGACAAATTTATAGACTGACTGACTGATTAACTGACTGACTGACTGACTGACTGACTGACTGACTGACTGACTGACTGACTGACTGACTGACTGACTGACTGACTGACTGACTGACTGACTGACTGACTGACTGACTGACTGACTGACTGACTGACTGACTGACTGACTGACTGACTGACTGACTGACTGACTGACTGACTGACTGACTGACTGACTGACTGACTGACTGACTGACTGACTGACTGACTGACTGACTGACTGACTGACTGACTGACTGACTGACTGACTGACTGACTGACTGACTGACTGACTGACTGACTGACTGACTGACTGACTGACTGACTGACTGACTGACTGACTGACTGACTGACTGACTGACTGACTGACTGACTGACTGACTGACTGACTGACTGACTGACTGACTGACTGACTGACTGACTGACTGACTGACTGACTGACTGACTGACTGACATAAGGACGGATGAAAGACTGACAAACAAAAGAACAAACTATCAGACAGAAAGTTATCTTTAAATCATTCTTTGATTGAAGATGACCATTAGAAGTCATTGCAGTTGGAGACGATTTTCATATAATTATAAATCTGGATAGATATAGATGTAAATATATTTATAAACATAGATAGATAGGTAAGAACGAGATACGTAAGGAAATGGAGAGAGAGGGATGGAGAGATAGAGAGAGTGAGAAGCAGACAGACAGATCAAAATACAATGAGATATAGAGACAGAATGGTAGACAGACAGACAAGTAGGCTGGCAGTCAGGCAGGGAGCGTGTAGGCCTACTGCCATGATTCCAATTCTCCTTCAGCGTTTCGAGGTACAATAAGCCATGAATTGAACATTAAATGAGGTCCGCTGCATATCTGCTACAGATGGAGACGCGTGCCGCCAACAAGAAGCACACACACACACACACACACAGAGGAAGACTCATGGAAAGACGGATTGAGAAAGACAGGCGTACAGTTATTAAACTAGAGAAACATAGACACACAGACTCTCAGAGCTATATGACAGGAATAGGCATATAATTCTATTCCTTCCTTCATTCGCTCGTTTGCTCGTTCGTTCATTCGTTCATTCATTCATTAATTCGTTCAATCAATCATTCATTCAATCAATCATTCATTCATTCATTCATTCAAGAAAGCTACTAAGAGGCGCTCCCAACCAAGCTAGAACGCACTCAAGCATTATGACAGAAAGCTGACGAATCATTGAAAGAGGACATGCCCGCAACCTAGGCATGTCGCTGACTCACCGAAGATCGAACCCTATCGACAAAGAGCTCCCCGCTGAAGAAACTACGTCAGAAACTGGGCGACAGAGATCACTTAGGCATACCCTGGTAGAGCGGAACACTACCAATCAGGTACCTCCAGCATCCATAAAAGCGCTGCTTTATATCCTATAAGAAAAGCGCTGAGAGGCATATTAGCCTACCCATATGCATTACATACAAGCATCTTAATACATCTTAATCACTATCGCTCATTTGCAAATGTAACCACTTAAGGTCAGCTTAGACGAATCAGGTAAGTTAACAAATAAAGACAATCAAATTCCTGTTAATTATTTGACTCGTTGCTGTCTTAATATTTCGTGAAAAGGGCAGACCCGGTGAGAGTGACCCTTCGCGTCCCTTAGGGCTCTTCTCTTTTTCGTTAATGTCCCGTTCCGTTGATTTAGCTATTAAGCTAAAAATAATGTCATGTCGATTGTTTTTTCGATTCCCTGTTTGTTATGTTAGCCACTTTACAGATCAATAAAAATATTATTTGATAATGGTTGGCTTGATTGTGCTTACATAAGATGTACGCACAGCCAAGCCAACCATTACCAAATAATATTTTTAATTTTTTAATATTTGCATTTTTCAAGCCAACCATTACCAAATAATATTTTTAATATTTGTATATTTGTATTTTTCAAGCCAACCATTACCAAATAATATTTTTAATATTTGTGCATTTGTATTTTTCAAGCCAACCATTACCAAATAATATTTTTAATATTTGTAATTTGTATTTTTCAAGCCAACCATTAGCGACAAATATTTTTAATACTTGTGTATTTCTATTTTATAAAAGCCAACCATTACCAAATAATATTTTTAATATTTGTATTTTTAAAGTCAGCCATTACCAAACAATATTTTTAATATTTGTATATTTGCATTTTTCAACCCAACCATTACCAAATAATAATTTAATATTGCATGTACTCAGGAGCATATATTGTATGGATATTCATTTATAAATGCATGTATCTACATATATGGATATTTATTCCCATAATGAAAATATATGCATATATAAATATCCATATAATATAGGCTCCTGAGTACATGCAATTATACATTTGTACATGCACTTGTAATTGTATATGAATTTATGCACATAATATGTGTGTGATATATGTAAATGATATATATAAATGACATGATATAAATGATATATATATATATGTGTGATATATGTAAATGATATATGCATATATATATTGTATATATATCACGAATTGTGTATATATCAATGAACGGCAGCAGTTTCCGCAACAGGTTGTCGTCGTCATAATGCCGTTAATTGATGAACAATTGAAATTCTGAGCATCCTTCGATGACGAACGGTTATACGTGGTAACGGAATAGCAGACCCTTAACAGAAGCACCGCACAGGCAGCAGCAGCAGCATCTGTTTTGGCGACCACTTATATAGCGCAGTCACGTGCAGTCACACAGCCGTCAATACTTAATTTCAACAAAGCGACAGAGAGACGGATCTACGGACAGACGGTTAGATGGACAGACAGACAGACGAAATGACAGACCTCCTGTCTGTCATTTCGTCTGTCTGATAGACATACGGACAGACTGACTGACAGACGGATGTATGGACGGACGGATGGAGTAATGAACAGATGGGCAGATGGACAGACCGGCAAACATACAAGCAGACAGACAGGTATGCAGAGAGACATAGGGGCAGACTAGCAAACAGAAATATAAACGACGAGCGAACAGACGGGCAGAAAGACAACCGCGGAGAGATTGTCACACGGACGAATGCACACAAAGACAGAGACCGAAAAAGAGAGGAATAGAGAGAGAGAGACAGAGACAGAGACAGAGACAGACAGAGACAGAGAAGGTGAGAGAGAGGGAGAGAGAGAGGGTGAGAGAGAGGACACAGGTGGCATTTGTGTCATTTAGAAGTGGAGAGATCGATAATTTGTAGAAAAGAACCTATATAACGAACGTTCCAATCTTACTGGAATATCCGCCAACAGCCGTCTTAACGACCCAATCATCATTAATACGACAGCCGACCATCACTGCAGTCATTGTGATCTGAAACAATTAGCCACCTTAAGACGAAACGAAATTCCATGATAAGAGGATATGGCACAGTGGCTCGGGCAACTTCTCTGGTTAGAACATACGTCCTATGTAGCCCACGTACATCCGTGCGACAAGATGCAGGTTCGAATTTATAACGTTGATGGCTCAATTAAGAAGATATTAAAACCTGGCTATGATAGTTCGCTCATGTGGGACCTATATCCTGCTCTTATATTAATGTTTTTGAAGCTTCAGTCAATTTTAAGCTCCATCGCTTGTCTCACAGCTAAGTGATATGTCCAGAGGTATTCCTTCGTAATCACTATATGTCCAGTGATCCACCCGCCATTGCATCCAATCTAAGATTGCCTGCATACGCAACTGCTTTGACGGCTATGTCCCTGCCAATATGAATCATTCATCTCTGATCTCCTTTCTATTTGCACTGATTGCCCGGTTGGTCGGTGAGGAAGCTGATCCGATTCAGAAGATCTGCAAATGGTGCTAGTAATAACACTACCAACATCAGAGATATGCAGTCGACGGCGATGATATAATTATATGTACACAAAGTATGTTTAAATCATAGATTCAAATAATTATGTTTACGTCTTAGGAAAATGCATTCATATATTTGTAGGACTAATAATGACCACAATTCAACATCGTTTAACTAAACAGAAAAACTTCAGAGACTCCGTTTGCAAATCGCCGTCTTTGATGGCTTTAAAGGTCACAGTCAAAATTTTAACAAAAGGTATTACGGAATTACACATGATAATGATGATATAATCGTCGTCGATTGCACAGGTCTGATGTTCGTCTTGTCATTATTTGCAGTACAAGGACCACTGACTTCCATGAGTGGCGCTTTATAAATTTCCGATCGCGCCTTCAATGTAGCAGAGGCCTAACAAGTGTACGTATGGCTCTCGCAGTTGTAACAATATTGTAATTGCAAATATATAATTTATAATGCGCCACTTTAGATAAACATCTGAGACGATATCGCGGAGGAAAATAAAGTGTGAACTGACGTCAGTTTCGATTTGGTTCAGAATTTAGATTCGGCTTTTCAGAACCGAGGAACTTATAGTAAAACTATGGCGCTAGAAAAATGAGGGACATCCAGCTAATATCCCTGATATTCATCTGTCGATCGTCATTAGCAGTCGGCCGTCTTACTTACTCGAGGCGGGTTTCAATGGCTGTCAGTTGAGATGTATCTCATATGACGGCGCTATACGAATCGACCATAATTGATCGATTGCTTTAATTAAACTCTTCATTTTCCAATTATGTAGCTCCTGAGTAACACGGTGATGAACGGATGAACGGATGAACGGAGTTTCAGCAACGCTGAACTTATATGACGACGGGAGTCTGTGAGGGTTTTCTGCTTATAGCCAAACGATGTTGATATGTGAGTAATGGCTGACAGATGGGCTTTTAGGATGGATCATCCACGGATCTCACGTATACGCTGCAGATTGACACGAGACAGACATACACATACTGCAGACAGATGGGCAGACTGACAGATAGACAGACAAACAACCATCCATATATGTAAAAGACAGACAGACAGATTAACATGCAGATGCCCATATAAACAGGCAGGCAGGCGGACTAACGGAAGGACAGACACAGTGGCAGACAGACTGACAGATGGAAGGAGCTGACAGACAGATTGGCAGGCAACCAGACGGACAGACATAAATAGATTATTGAGTTTTTTATTCACAATTAACTTTTATTTCGCATTGAGCTATTCTATTCTTGCGTCTTTTTTATTTCTATCTCTTTATCTGGCGGTTGGTGTCTTTATGTGGGTGTCTGTGAGTGCGTGTGCAAGAAGGCCTTTGTAGACAATACAATACAATACAACTGTAATTTGATATCGCACTTCTTACAATTTAGCTCAGAAGTGCACACACGCCTTGACGGCGCAACTGCAGTTCTAATGCAGATCAATTATGCGCGAAGGACTTGCTCTAGGTCCTTACACAATAACTCCTGGGTCGAACCCGCACTCTTCTCGTTACGGGTTCACCGGTCTAATCAATCGGCCAACGTACAACACAATGTAAGTCAGTGTGTCTGAAGATTTTTGGGAAAATTTACGCACACGTGCATGCAATACCATGCATGCAAATTAGTTACTACATAAAACCAAACTAGGCTACGATTATTTACGCACCATTATAAATCTCCCACATCAACAGATCAATATGGTGAACGATCCTGCTTGGCTGTGTATGTCAAGAGCCTAGATCATTCTGCCATATCGCTTTATAGGAGCATTACAGCCTGGAAATGTTATAGATTTTGAAATGCACCCGCCAGACACAGAGTAATAATATTCATGGTAATTAACTTAATTATAATCAAAGGAGAAAGATGACGTAGTCAGTCAATGGAGACACCGGAAGTTCAAAGGACGTTGAGTTCGCTTACTTCCGTTGATATTTATGCACGAGTTGAAGACAGGACCTACTCAATCAGCGCCGAGGAGTCGTCGGATTCCAGGTTCAAGGTCAAAAGGTCGTCTGATGGAATCGAATTGATTGACTTAATTGGTGTCAAACTTTGATGTATAAATCATCAATCAATGGCGCATCAAAGCACCGGTCCTTTGATGTCGACCCAATTGCAGTGGCTTATTAAGAGCATGAGATTAATGACCCAACCCCATTCCAACCCAACTCACTGAAAACAGTTGCGGAAAGTGTATTTATTACTTGCATATGCTCGACGCTGTAGATAGATTACAGTAGGTATATTTTGGATACCTTATCTTACCAAACATGGGTACCTTTTCTTTTCAATCTTGGATACCTTTTTTTTCCAATCACTCGATCATCTTGTCATTAATATTTGTAATACGCATATTAACTAATGCATATACTGCGCAATGTTTATCTTAATTTGAAGAACGATGAAATGTGAATTAAAAATTGGCTAGAATCGAACCAGTTGGATATCGAAGTGAATTCTAAAGATAGAGTAACAATTCAAGGTGCAATAAACCGTTGGTTAATAAGGAATATGTTAACTTACTCATATATACACTTATAAGATATACTGACGGATCAAATGCAATTGAGACAATGGCTGGTGATGTGCGGTTTCTTTTTCTTGCCACATATGCTGCATTGCCCTCTCGTCGGATTAATTCGTGATGTGATTTCTTGGCAAGCGCTTTTCAGCTGTTAACCAAGGGATCTGTTGTTGATCGGTATAAACCTTGTTTACTTTGTTCCCTTATCATGTATTCGTGTCATCATTGGCCATAAACATCGTACCAGTGGCTCAACCAGCAGCATCAATATCGTCAACACCGTCGGAAAACTACCTCGATTATTGCTGTCCTTGGAACCTTCATCCTCTTCAATCATCAAGCAGAACATTTTGGGTTGTTTTTAGCCCGAACAGAGTCATTATGAGTTTTTTAAAAATAGAATTGAAACTATTAACAAAATTACAACCCTTTGGTCAACCCTACCGGACCGAGGCAGCGCTCTTGAATAAGCTAGTGCTCTGCACTTGGCTTGGCACCTTAGAAGCTTGGAGATTGTGATTACGATTACGAATTAACGCTTTGGGCCATAAAAGTTCGTCAATTCCAGCAGTTTTTCAGTTTTCCATTCAACTCCATTCTCCTTCTGAAAAACTCCCTTTGCATCAAGAAGGTTCTTGTTTCAGGTTGTGACTTATGTACACAAGAGGGTATATAAGCTGCTTGGAAAGTAAGTTCAACGTACAAATGCACCGAATCAGTGGATTATACTCACCGTCACAACTTAACCTTGTGCAAATGCGTGCAAAGTCTGGCATCACACGTTTATTAATAGCTGATATGATGCAGTGACTAGGTTGCACCTCACGGAATTTAATTTTTTTTTAATTTGAGAGAAAGTAAAATCAATGGCCATGATACAGGGGTGTATTTAGCACCCAACTGCAGCTCATAAAAAGAGCAAAGCGGAAAGACAGGCAAACAAGGCATTTTGACTGACTGACCGACAGACCGACCGACTGATTGACGGACTGACTAATTGACTGATTGACTGATTGACTGACTGAATGACTTATTGATTGATTGACTAATTGACTGATTGACTGACTGAATGACTTATTGATTGATTGACTGATTGACTGATTGACTGACTGACTTACTGACTAACTGACTAACTGACTGACTGACTGACTGACTGACTGACTGACTGACTGACTGACTGACTGACTGACTGACTGACTGACTGACTGACTGACTGACTGACTGACTGACTGACTGACTGACTGACTGACTGACAAACAGAGACAGACAGAGCAACAAATGGACATAAAGATACAGACAGATCTGCGCTTGGTTGACCTATGCGCAGGTCAATACGGTGAAACAACTACATTAGGACAATAATTATTCTTAATGGGAAGAGATCTTCGGTACTATCGACACTAAATCCATCCTTTTCTCGCATTAAAATCATCCCACGCCCAAATCACTTCACCGCTCGCATCGACTTCAGGTCAGAGTCCTCCATTCACGGTCTACATTTCAATCTCAACCCGGTCCACATTTATCCCCCGGATTAGCTTCCTCTCAAATACACTTCTTTTTATTCCCAACACGTACTGCACCAAGCAACGGTTTTCCCTAAACGCCGCACACCGAAAACTACTTCTAAGGCCATCACCGTCCGTCGTGGGATGCATAGCAACCTATGTGTGCAACATGTTGCGTGCGTCACCCGAGAGATGTGGACGTTGATTAATAGTAATGGGACACAAAACGCCTTTGTCTGCTGCGGGACGTTGCGCCATAGACTATACGCTTAATTAGCGTCTACACATTAGGTTTCATAAATAACTGAGCGTTGAAAGCTGAATGGCTACGAGGAGTCGTAAAGGAAAGGACGACCTGTGGGACTAAAAGTCTGCGTCATTTAGGATTAAGGATACTGTGTCAGACAGCAAGTACCTGGAGCAGAGATATACGACCATGTAGATAAGAAACTGCTAATATAACGTATGCAATCAGGAATGCGTGCGTGCGTGTACGTGCCTATGTATATTAGCGTGCAAGTATGTATATTTTTTGTATAAGTAAAACGGAAACCTGTGGAATATTGCTAATAGCCGTAAAATGTCTGATTTGCATTTAGCTTCAGCTGTTTATCATCTGAAGAACATGATGCATAACTCTGTTATTGAAATGGAAAGAGGTTCTATCTAGGAGGAGATAGACAGGATGGGCGCCAACATGGCTGCTGCACAGTCTTTATGTAAAGATTAGGTTGTACTGTGAGAGGCGCTTTATAAATCCGTAAATAAAATAGAATAGAATAGAATAGATGAACATCCAATAGATGAACATCCAATAGATGAACGAGGGCCCTCTATGGACCGGCGGTGCTGCTAATCGGGCTATAACAAGACAATTTATATTGAAAAATTGTACACTTAACAAGTTAAATAGGAGATGGAGATGATAAGTGCACACATGTCATTCATGCTAAATTGTAAGCAGATGATTTTTCAATTTTTTTCAAATTAAAATCAAGAATACTGTGTGAAACCCGAACGTCATTTGTTATTCATTTCATGCAAACGAACTTGTACATTTAACTGGGAATTGCGAGTACTTGTTCGAACGTAGACAGGTGTATAGTTGTCGGAGGAGCGCATGGAGAAGGAGCTGATACTGGATATAGTTACAAAATAGTTCAAAAGAAAATTGGAGCTAATAATTTACAATTGAACTTACACATCGACCGATTTACTAATATGGTAGTGATGTGGCCTCGCTTTGGTAGGTCTATATGCGTAGTTACGTAAATAGGCTGTCTGACGATTGCTGATAGGCGTGCAGGCAATGATATTGATAGCTCTTTCCGGAGGATATTTGGTCTTGTAGGATAGTAGGAGGCCCATACTATATTACAGCAGGTTAAGTACGATAAACGGATGGCAAAATGATTTTTACATCTAGCTGTGCGTGAAGTTTGTATGGCAATTCAAATTAATCTTGACTTCCCCGCCTGTTGCTGCGGGAAGCCAGCAGTATTTAGTGAACCAGATGAAGAAAGTGATGGGGAGACTGACTGAACTTCTCCTCAATTTCTGTCCAATCTTCCCCACATACTGTCGGCTGTCGCCGCTTAAGAAGCTACTGCGCACAGCTCTGCACGAAGCAGAAATCAATTCTTTCATTACTTCCGCTGACAGGAAGTCCCAAGAGGAGACTACAAAAAGCCTTGAGAACTGTGTGTTAACATGGTTTAATGATTAGTTATTGCATTCCTTGAGATCATATGTCTTTAGTGGATACACGTATCAACTGAAATGAACATCACAATAATGGCCATCGAATTTCAAATACTCTGGAAAGAGATAGCAGTTGGCAGCTTAGCAAGTGCAGCGCTTTCAACATTGTCGATACGATAAGGAGTAGAAAAGAGCCTGTCAAATATAATTTCTTTGATTTAGACAGATTAAGTATCGTTCTGTTCCTTTGACGCTAAATCCTTAGTAAATTCAGTTTCCAGATCAACCTACACAAGGATTTAGAGACTGGGTCAAATGCCAGACCATCGATTAACGCTACGATTAATTAGAGTAGAAACGGAAACTACATTATTGCAATTGAGATATTGACGGAGGTGCGTAAGTTAGCGGGAAGACAGCAATTCCTTGAGAAATGTGTGATAGTTTACTACAATGGATTGCCTTTCTTGAGATCAGAATAATGCCCCTTCTGCGTTTATGTGTTGATTGCAAACTTTCCCAATGAACATAACACGGTCGTCAAAACTAAGCAAACCAAGCCCATGTTTTCTTTTGTAGTTACATTATTTACAATTTTTTTAAAACCGTATCTGAAACCTTCGAGCCTTGCTGGTTTTAAGATTGGACAGAGTCCTCCACGTGAACTGTAACCTCATTATTTCATTGCCAGACGATGATTCTCACCTAGTACCGTCCGCATTTTCATTACAGTCCAGACACTATAGAGCGGAAGTCCACACCGGAGCAGCAGCAGGGCCGCATGCATTGCGTCCGATTGAACTGTAGAGCGACGAGATCCAACTGAGTTTGGTCCCACCCATAGGACGGCCACAACAGACTCTCAAACTGCAGTCCATCTCGATTGATGCCTGCGTGGGTTAGCGTGGACGAGCCACAGCGTAACATCATTAGACGGCTGCAGAAGAAAGACGTCGTCGTTGTTGGACATTATAACGCAAGCGTTAATGCTTAAACTAAAGACTACGATAGCTTCTTGAGGCTAAGCGCTGCAAAGGAAGACTGCATCATAGGCACAGTTCGGAACTCATCGGTTGACCTCTGAAAATCAACACAGTTTCCTCCTACCGGATTTAAAAACGTAAGAGCGGTTTTAAAATTAATTTTCTAATGCAACATTGTTTTTAGTATTAAAGTTTCGTACTTGCGTGATCGTAAAGGCTGCAGTTTGAAATTGGATAGAACGATAAGTTAGCATTGCGATAACATTATCTCAGATATTTACATAAATATTACAAAAACAAGTGCTTGTAATAACAGACCTGCAAGTAAAATTGCATCGTATTGCATATTTCTATGATAATAATAACAATAATAATAACACTCAATTTTCCAGCAGCCCACCTATATCCTCGTGGCCTTCGAAACTCTTGGGCCTATTCACATCGAGAGCCTGGAGTTCTCGACGAATCTCGGGCGTAGAATGCTCGTCGTGTCTGCGGAAAAGCGGGAAACGTCATACCTATTCCAACTGCCTCTCGCTCACATATACAGCGCTTTAACGCAAATGATGTTCAAGCTGTTTCGTTCGCTTCAGTTGATCTGTTATAACGAAGTTCTTTGGATTAGCGCTGTCATCCAGTAATGAATTGCTCGATAATACGAAACTAGATCACAGAGTCTTAGACGAAAGGACGCGCTGACTTGTAGCGAGAATTTCCTAACTCAGAATGTAAGAGTACTAATATGGGGCATCGTATCGACGGCGGTAGTTACACAGTAAGTAAGGTCTTATTACTCGACACTAATGTTTCGTTTTGTAAATCATGTTAAAAGATATGAACTGTAAGTGAATCCATTATCGTTTGGTTGCAATAAACGGTGTAATTGATTGATTGATTGATTGATTGAGGAGATGTAGAATGGTGGAACAGGAGAAAGTCGGTGGAGAATACGTTACAAGTAAAGTAAAGAAGCAGTGCGGTGAGGGAATGAACCTCGTTCTTTGAAGTAGACATCACTATGTGACGCTACCAACCCTGCAGCGACCGGGGGAAGAGGCAAAGACCACGAGACGAAACGTTACAGTGTTGCCTTTCGAATGGACAGAGCACTTGTCCTCTATGATGAAGAGAACGGGTTCGATCCTGTTGGTCGCTGTGTAAAGACCATGAAAAATTCCTTCATCAAAATTTGTCAGAGACATCCACAATCTGTCACATGGTCGTGTAATAACAGTTACTTGTTAACGAGGAATTAGAGTAATATAAAATACAGTTTTTAATTATAGTATGTTGTATCCTGGAGACTCCTAAGAACGAAGGAACATTCTGAATAATGTATACAGTGGTGGAAATAATTTTTTGCATCACCTTGCAATAAGCTAAAAATCGGCTTAATGCATTTTAAGTCAGTTTTTATTAAACTTCTGTTGACTAATACAACGAAGAAAATTAGTAAAATTCATTGTTTCTAATCACTGCGTTCTAATATTTCGCTGTTGTACCGCCTCTATAGATTTGATCACAGGGCCATGCAATTATTGTTTCCACCACTTAGCACGAATAGGTTATTTCCAATCAATCATTCAATCGATTAATCAATCAATGTTAGCTTACTATAGCGCCTTGCAAGATATCTACTCAGAGGCGCTGAACGTTGAAGATACAGAGAAGCAAGTTGGTCTGAATGTAGACCTAAGATGACGTCACCGCCGCTCCGGTAAGTTAAGTCCAGACTGACACCAACACGGACTATGACAATCTGTTCATTGTTAATGAAACTTGCACTCTTCTAATCGCGGTTGCAACCTAAGGCATTTATTCGCATGCATTCAACACGGACGAAGGAATCGCAGGCAGCGTGGTTAAGCCATTTACCGACGGTTCGTGCGACCCGAGGACTCAGGAATTTCGTAAAATTTCAGCCGGAAGATTTTCGTTAGGAGCGTCGTCGTCCTAATTGGCTTTGGACTGGAATTTGCGCCGGTCATCACGTGACCACAGGTGCTCTGTCTTGGCACCATCGTAGATCACGCACCCAGGGATGCGTGGGAGAAGGGCAAGGATGCACGGAAGGATGGTGGACTTTGGAAGGGGTAGAGGATTGGATGGAGACGAAGTGAGGGAGAGAAATAGATGGACGTATACAAAAGGATGGATAGATGGATGGACGGACGGACGGACGGACGGATGGGCGTGAGAGGCAAGGGAGGGTGAGACGAAAGGATGGATGGAGGAAAGGAAAAAACAATGAAGCGACGGAGGGAGTAAACATACTGACAGAGAGAGTGAGTAATGAGAGAGAGAGAGAGAGAGAGAGACAGACAGACAGACAGACAGACAGACAGAGAGACGCAGACGGAAAGAGTGACTGAGAAAGACAGAGACATATACATAGAGAGTGTGTGAAAGAGACAGAGAGACAAAATAAAGCGATAGAGAGACAGACAGGCAGAGATAATTAGTGAAAGAGACAGAGAGAAAGGCAGAGAGAGAGAGAGGGACGAAGAGAGAGAAAGAGAAAGAGCGAGGCACACTCACAATGATAGAGAGACAGAGAGAGAGACAGAGAGACAGACAGAGGGAGGAAAGGAATGCGGATGGACTGAATGAGCGAATGAGCGCTAATCCCTTTGCATCTGCCTACGCGTCGATTCCATTTCCGCTTCGTTCGTGAAGAAAGGTCTGAACGCTGATTGGCTGGCTAGAGAGAGACGGGCGATTCCGAAGGCGACCGAGCAGAGCGCACGACCGATGCCTTCAGCGCCAGAGCAACAGCCGATCGACCGACCGACCACCGACAATTGGCCGCGGGGCACAGACCCGAAATCTCATGAGCGTTGTCCGTCTATAGCAGACACTATGTCACCCGATGCAAACTAGTCTAGTAACAGAGCAGGGAGGACAGAGAGAGAGAGACAGAGATCAAGAGAGATAGTGAAAGAGAGATGAGATAGTGACAGAGAGAGTTAGAGAACGTGAGAGACAGAGAGACAGACAGAGAGAGATCGTGGGAGAAAGACAGAGACCTAGTCAAAAAGAGAGCGAGAGAGTGTGAGAGAGATAGTGCTCGCTGTCTCCGTCTGTGCGGATAGACCAATACGTTCCCAAGAAGCAGCGCTAGACACTGTCTGCCGACAAACTAGACAATCTTTAAATCTTTACTCTAACCAGACAAATGCACAGCCACATTCTTAACACACTAATGTCTGTTGCTATCAGGGATCGCGGCTAATCCTGGGAACTACGTCCTGGTACTAAATCCGTCAACTGAAAGCGACCTAATGGCGATCTAAGGACCTGGACGCGTGCTCCATCCACCGCGTGAAGGCATTAGACCTTCGAAACTTGCCCTTCCCTCTCCCTCGCACCGGAACAGGATCGAGACCTGTCTGCCCCGCCAGGAGGACTCCCTCGCAGGGCCTGGACCCACCGGTGGCCCGTATGCTGAGGATTCTACTCCAGTAGAGATACACGATGGATGTGTTTTCTATTCTGAGGCACAGCCTACAGACAACGGACGGAGTCAACCCGATTGCCAAGCACTTCCGGTTGCTGAGGCAAAGCGGAAGTGCGGGGCAGGAAATGATCTGGAAGATCTACGACGCGGTGCGAATACAAGACGGAATGGTGAGTCGTTTGTTTATCAGTTGCGTTGGTATGAATAAAATATAAGCGCTACATAAACTCATTCATGTGATTTAACGCTTTGTCCAACAAGGCATGACCTTTGCCGGCTGTCGCCCTTTGGCAGACTAGCAGACAGACAGACAGACAGACTGATACGCAGGCAAATAGACAGACAGAGAAACAGACAGACACGCAGACTAGCAGACATACACACTAGCAGGCAAACAAACACACAGACAGACGCAGGCAGACAGACACACATTATGGCTGCCGTGAAACAGACGCAGAGGTTTGGAGAGTCATATGGACGTAGATGTAGAGGAACATAGGGACGAACCACGTGCTCACGGAGAGACATTAAGACGTACGGACAAACAGACGGAAGAACTGAGAGGAGGATATACAGAAACAGATTCAACAGAATCAGGTTTCTCTGCTTGTACCGTCGTCTGTCGTTCTCTGTCTCTCTTTCTCCCTCTGCTGCTCGGTCTCGGTCTTCCTCTCACTCGTCATAATATTCCAAATTGGTTTCTTTCATCAATTTCATTCCATCTACTGTCTGTTCGTTTGATCTCTATTCATCTCGATTTCTTCGCTTTGAAACATCGTTTCTTCCCTTGCTCTCTCTCGCCTCTCCCTTTCCCTTGCCCCTACTATTCTTCCTTCTTCCTGTCAAGCTAGCTTCCCTGTGTTGCTCCTTTCTTTGTTATACTCGGCTGTATCATTTTGTGTTGCAATGCCAGTTTCGTATTGTCTTTCTACAGCCTTGTTCTTCGTATTCTATTCAATGTGTTTCGGCATTTTTATGTCTGCTTTCATTGTTTGTCAATACATCTGTCATTACCACTTTCTCTGTCTCTCTCTCTCTTATTTTGGATTGCACAAGTCAACCAAAATATGTTTTGCATATGCTCTGTGTATTTTATAGGCCTACCTCTTCACTACGCATTAATGATAGTCAAACATCAGTGCAAAAACATGACAATGTATAACAGTTTCTTCAGTGATAACATTAACATCAGCATTATGTAGCGCTTGTGCATTATCCGTTGCTGGCCCTGCAATCATAAATGGGTCCCTCGTGGACTATGCCCAATGCCTACGATCCTTGAGACCACGTTCTATTCTAACCAAGGGACGGTTCTGGATTGGATCCACAATTTAACGACTGCTTAATATGACAACAGAGGTCGTTGCCGTCGACGTCGACAGAAATTTGTTTGGCATATTACAGCAC